>OY735204.1:52891361-53028861 GCA_963457665.1 Thysanoteuthis rhombus | reverse complement strand
TGAATGATTAAACTGTTCACGATATTATTTCACTATGTTCTTTGATACGACACAAGGACACGATTGTTGAGTCCACTCTGACAATCCATCTTGCTACCAAAAAGATGGTAAGAGAGACTAAGCTCTGAGGCAATGATGTACATTTATGTACCCGTGTTGTAATATTGTGAGGGTTTCAATCCTGCCTCGCGGTACTGGATGGGTTGAAAGTCTATAGCCACACTGGAGAGATGTAATACATCGAAACAGCTGTCTGTGAATGACATACTTATATATATATATATATATATATATATATATATATATATATATATATATATATGCGTGTGTGTGTGTGTCTGTCTGTCTGTCTGTCTGTCTGTGAGTGTTGCAAGAGAGAAATACAAAATGAGGAAAATACATGTACAAATATCAAATAGATACCAAAATAACGTAAGTAAGATTTCAACTAAAAATTACAGAGATAATTTAATATCAGATATACGATAAACACTAAGAAAAAAAACAGTGGCATACACAAACATTCTGGCAGACATATAACAACAGTCACAGGCATACAACCATGGCAAAAAGAAAAATACACATACCGAAAAAATATGCATGAACATAGAATAGATAGCATTTAAAAACACAATATATATATATATATATATATATATATATATATATATATATATATATATGTATGTATGTATGTGTGTGTGTGTGTGTGTGTGTGCTATTTGGAAATGTATATATGACCTGACAGAATGATTACAAATTGCATTGTATTGTATTGAAACTCTATTTGAAATCATGATGTCCCATTATCGCACGGTGAATATATCATTTGGCCTAGACAAGGGTATTTCTGTAGTAGCCCTATTTTCAATTGTTTATTCTATTTATGTTGTCTACGCCAAATGATTCATCCACCTTGTAATAATGGGAGATCATTTCAAATCAAGTTCCAATATATTATAACACAATTTCTAAATATAAAGTCATCGATCGATTATTCATTTTTTACATTTTTGCCGTCCAGTGTTTGAACTACATGATGGATATTCACCATTGAATTAAATGCATTGAAAATTGTAACGCTGTTGACATCCATACACTTCGAAAACTTGCCAGAACAATCTCGTGTACCACATGATCATCTGCGTACACGAGACACATCCTTGTGTAGAAACTTTGTTTAGAATACGATAAGATTCTTAGACCTATTTTTTCCTCAATAATTTCATATTGATGCTTCGCTTTGAGGAAGATCATTTTTCCGAAACAGGGAAAAAATGCTCTCTTCAAGAACTAACTGCAAACCGGAGACATGAGCAAATCAAAACGTTTACTTTTTTTAGGCTTTCCCATTGGTCAATTTGTTCACATGGTTTGTGCATGCACGTTGTGGCCATTCATATGTCTTGTTATTTAATTGCCATTACTCGTATGAATTGCTGTGTAGGTGTTTGCATGAGAGAGAAGGTGTGTATGTGTGTGCGCGCGCGTGCATATATATATATATATATATATATACATATATATATATATATATATATATATATATATATACATATATATATATATATATATATATATATATATATATATATATACACACACACACACACACATGCCGTAACTGTGCAGCGTTTTCTTTTCACCTTCGTGAAAATGGACTTTTACACTTATAGGTAGCAATTTAGCTGGTAATAAATTGTTTTACCCATCATTTAAAACGGTGGACTCCTCCATTGAAACGTACAGTCCAGTGGGTTTTTCTTTATTCATTTTTATTTAAATTCAAATATACCTGGAAATTTATTCAAAAGATTATCAACTGACTAATTCAACAAATACATACATAGATAGATAGATAGATAGATAGATAAATAGATCAACATATTCATTCTTTTGCGTAGTTTTACATAAAGCATTATTTTTCAAAAGAATATTTTCCCCAAAAGTTTTCTAATTATGTTTTCCGATAATATTTTTTTCAAATCTTGAATTTGAGAATTTTATTCCTGATTACTGCCGTATTAGTAATGTTTGTTTTGGATTTTCCCTCAATCCTCGGCTCAGCTTCACGTCAATTCTTGGCACTTTTTACGATTTCCATTCTTTCCTTCTATCTTTTTTTTCTCCCTCCCCAAACCTTTCCTTCCCCTGCCGTACTCTGTTTGCTGAGTTTCAGATTTACAAAGACAAAGCAAACATTTCTGTACGGCTTTGAGACGTTTTATTCAATCAAGGAAAAACAGTTTGTACATATTTGCATAGCGTTTCAGTTCGAACGAAAACAAAATGTTCCCACTTGACGGCCGAGTTTGCAAAATCCAACAGGGAATTTTGTTACTTGTAAAGGACAAACATGGGCATAAGAACCTATTCGCTCAATATCAAACTCTCGTTCTCCTTATCACTGTTTCTGTCCGCCTGTCGGTCTGTCTCTTTCTTTCTCTTTCTCTCTCTCTCTCTCTCTCTCTCTCTCTCTCTCTCTCTCTCTCTCGATATATATATATATATATATATATATATATATATATATATATATATATATGAATGAATGAATAGCTTGATTTCACGAACTAAGATGGGGGGAGATTTCCACAAAAGCAGGACATTAGACCACAGGGCCTGTGCAATGAAATTTTATGGATTACGATGTGCATCGGGGCCGACCCTACCCTTTAGACTGAGGGTTTGTGTCGCATTATCTGCGACGGTGTCATTGATAAAAGTGAGGCCCTGTGGTGGTAGAATTGACAGGTGATGCTATATAGCTATGGGAGACAGTCGTCCCTTTGTGAGAGTCTCCCAACAATATTATTGAAATGGATAGTCAAACCACAGGACGTGGACATTTTGTAGAACAGATTACCAAGTTAGCTGTAGAGGTCTGCTACACCCTGGGGAATTAACTCGACCGTATACCAGCACTTCTGATTGGAGCCCAGGACAAAGTCAGACGCCTGGGAAAATAAGAGGGGTGAGAAGGGTTGCAACTGGAACAACCGTAGTGATATGAGGAAGAGAGAAGTTTACGTATAAGTATATACTGACTTATCTTAACTGTCTAACTTGATCGGCTTCCACCCCAATCCTGGTATGTTGCTTTAAATCAAGCAAATATTTTCTTTTTCAGACAATTACAAAGAAAAAAGAGGCACTAACATCTTGAAAGTGTATGTTTTAAGTAAAATGAGATTTATGAGTAAACTACTCAGAACTTGCAGTACAGACCTGTCAACCCTCAGGAAGGGTGACCTACAGTAGAGATGCTCGTACAAATTGAATTCGTGGTCTCAGACCCCCTCCAAATGTTGTCGTGTTATCAATTTCAAAAGTTTTACCTCTGATTACGCAAAACTCTTTGTTTCTATTTTCAGACACCCCGCTCGATTGTTTTCACTTCTCCGTCCTGTTTGTAAGAGACAATTTAGACAAACTTATATCGGATGTTTTGCATCTATAAATAATAATTGGTGATGTCCATTCATTGTATACTTCACTCTTTAAGCTCATTGAAAATGAACTTTTCAATATGTATCTTTCCATACCCAATGATTATCAGCCAAATGTTATACATTATTTTATTTTGCTTCCATAGTCTTCCTCTGAATTCACTACCTTTCCTTGGTAAACTTTTTTGTCAACCTCCTCTAGGGCCTCGCCCTCTTTTTAGGGACTCAGTCGATGAACATTACTCTTGTCTTCGTTCAATTCATCCCAAACCCTCCTTTCTTTTACTTTCCCTGTTGAGACCATGTTTTGTAATTCTTTCAACGTTTCTGACGTCATCAAAACGTCATTGGCGAATCTGAAGTGGTTTAAATATTTTCCGTCTATGTGTATCCCAATTTCCTCCTCGCTGGTTTTCTGAAAGACGTAAAATCAACTATGCTAGGCATAACTCTAAGCAATAAAATCAACATAGATCGATTGAAAGACGAGGATGAAGAATAGCATATAAATATTTGAGCAATAAAAATAGAGAAGGGCTTGACACTTCGAAAGAAGATATGACAAAGGATGAAGGAAAGGTGAAGCAACCAAAGAGCATGGGACAGTGAACGCATTATCAAAAGATGAAACACAAATTGGGTGGATAATATAGAAAGGCTGGCCATTAGGACAATCATCAATCATAAGGAAATATTTAACTATAAAGGCACTTCATTCAATATTCAAATTACCCTGTCGAAATTCTCAAGTTTTTTTTAAGATTTAGTAACTCAGTCTTGTCACTTTTCCTCCTCTTCTCAGTTGCTGCCACAACCAAATTGCGTAAGATACACGGATTCTCGTACTTTCAGGGAAGTTCATTATTGTTGAGCCAGATGGGTTAACTTTTGGGAATGTTGGGTGTCATAAAGCGCAACATCAACTTCATAGCTGCGTTACTTTGTACCGTATAGCTTCGTCATCTGTGTTGTAACTTGATAGCCAACAGCATGTTGTCTGAATATTAGAATGTGTCATAATTGTTCTGGGTTTAAGCAAGTACATCAAGTACCCCATGAATATCGTAATTAGCTTCTTAATACCCACAACTCAAACAGTAACAAAGAGAAACCGATTTTATACAGACACAGATACACATATGGGATATATTATTGTGTATTGTACAAGAATTCTCTGGTGAACTTATTTCGTGTCAAAAAAAATCACTTGATTTGCAATGCCACCTACAATATTTTTGACTACAATATACCCGTCAAAAATGATGGAGTTATTTATGCATGAATCGGTATTGACGAACCTGAAGGTATTTCATTATTCAAATTATTTATAATGATTCAAATATCCTTATTTTTAGTTTCTCATAAGTCTCAACGCAACTCAAGCTGTTTTAAAGTGTGATGGTCAGACATCTTTATTGCTACGTCATAATAAGAAGGTAAATCAACCAATGAGTTCGTCCCATTTCAGCACAAGCAAATACACAAGTAAATCGAAACTCATTATACGGTTAGATTATGGCATATTCTTATCTTTTTCCTAGACGATGTTATAATAGACCGACGTCATAACGTGGGGGAGTCGGTGTATTATTTTCTACTTGCTACGAGCAGAAAAACACTTTGATATAAGAAACCTTCCTTTAGAGGCACCGAGTCACGTATTTTCCATGGCTGGCAATCTCCTTAATAGCTGATGCGTCCCCTTTTATGTGCCAGGTTCCCATTGACGTGCCAATGCTAGCCTGCTTAGCAGGCGAAAAATAAGGCCAGCTCCTCGGACTCTCATTGATATCACCTTGTTGATTGTAAAGCGCCAATTCTGCGAAAGACGATAAAGGCCGCTGTCATTAATTGAACGTCGTCACTTCGAACTCTCTACCCAGCCGAGACTGCGTGACTTAATAAGCCCCTAAAAGTCTCTTGCAAATGATAATAAGCCTCATTTCCTGCAAGGTCGAAGAGGTGTGACTGCGTATTGCAACTATTATTCCGGCTGAAGTGGCAGTCTATTATTGCTTCCTTTCTTATCCTTACCTTCACTTTCACGTTTCTTCTGGGGTTTTCTCCTTCCCAGTTTTCACTTTCACGTTTTAAATTCTTCTGTTTCTTTCTCCCCTACTTTTTCCCTAATGTTCGACATTTTTGGTTTCCTTTTCTTCTACTTTCATTTTCATTTCCCATGTTCGTGTTTCTTCTTTTCACCTGTTTTTACTTTCATGATCGAATTTTTCTTTTCTTCTATTCCTCTTTTTTTTTTTTTATCTTACTTTCACTTCAAACATTCAGAGTTCGTCTGTCTTTTTTTTTATTGCTTTTCTTTTCACGATTGGAATCCTTCCCGATTCTTTTCCTCTACTTTCACTTTCACTTTCACTCTCGAAATAAATTCATTTATCTCTTTTTTTACTCCACTTCACTCTTGCGTTTTCGTTTGAAATTCTTCTGTTTCGCTTTGCTCTTGATCTCACCTTCAGGTTTGAAAGGCTTCTGTTTCTTTTTTCCATCCTACTTTTACTTTCATGTATAGAATTCTTCTGTTCCTCTTTTGCCTACTCGAATTTCGCGTCCAAATTTCTGTGTTCTCTTCCTTTTTCCTTTTTACACTTTTAACAGATTACCTTTTTTTCAAACTTATTCTAACATTCATGGATAGAATTCCCCCACTTTTTTTCTCTCTTCTTTTCAACATTTGAAAGTTCTTTGTTTATTCTGCTCTCCACTTTCACCCGAAACATTTCCTTTTTTTTCTCTTCTCCTTTTCACGTTTAGAATCTACCTATTTATTCTCTTTTATGTTTAGTATTTCTCTGTATTTCTTCCTTTATCTACTCTCAGTTTTACCTCGAAACTTTCATGTTGTTGTTTTTTTTTTTTGCTACTTTCACTTTCAATTTTAGGTTCATAATTCTTTGTTTCTATTTTTTAACATCTCCCATTGTTGTTGTGACTTTCTTTGTTCTATTTTTTTTACATTTCTATTTTGAAATAACAAAAGTATTTTCAATTCTTTCTTTCTGGATTCTTTTCTTTTCACTTTTTACTTTCATTGGGTTTGCTCTATGACTCAGATACTGATTTTCCTCTGGTCTTTGGAATTCAGTGTTCGAACCAGGCTATGGGATTATGATTTTTTTAGCGAAGGGCAAGTACACTTCTCTCGGAAATCCGACTCAATGCACTCTTACTATCAGTTAGAAGATGTGTGCACGTTAAGAATGTGAAATAAGGACGTGGTGGAAGATATCTCGACCTCTTTATCGATCTAATTATCTTTCTATCTATAAGTCTCCCTCTCTCTCTTTTACTCTTTCGCTCTCTCTCTCTCACTCTCTCTGTCTCTCTCTGTCTCTCTGTCTGTCCCTCTCTCTCTCTCTCTCTCTCTCTCTCTATATATATATATATATATATATATATATATATATATATGAAATGTAGGTCACAATACAGTTTTTATTCTGTGACACACCAGACCTGTCCATTTATATATTCCTTCTCAGTTTTCTGCTCATATCAAATATAGCTCATGCAACCTCATTTCACACAAAGACGGATTTTTCTTTCAAACGTGTATGTTTTTCAATTTAGTGGTAGCGTACAGTCACTAGTACGAAATCTCAATCGGTGACTTGAGTTTGAATTCCAGCTTACATTGCTAATCTCAACCCAGCACTGATTATCTAAAGAAGACATGAAACTGCGCTTCCCTGTCTTGATGAAGGCCAGATTCAGAACTGCCTATTTAGCACCACCAAATTCATTACAATTAGCAAAATAAGGGATAGGCTGTTATCGTTGCTCCATCTGTGGTTTTCTTCTTGTATCCTGCTTGTTTGTGTCCATGCAAACGTTTGCAAATATCTATTTACTTACCCATAGATGTTTGATACAGAAAATATGACTCCGAGTCTATTTTCCTTCTTTTTATTCTCTATGCTTTAATGCCAGGTGCTAATCAATTCCACCAATTTTTTTTTTACTGTTTTATTGTCTCTGTTTGTATTGTCATACACTTGAAGTAGATGAACCCTTGGAAAATACGAAATTGTCTTTCGAGATTTAATTTATCTTGTTTTTTCTCTCACCCTGCTGATTCGTTCATGCCCAGAGAGTTTACAAATTTGCATTGCATGAAAGATCTTTAAGCAATCCGATCAAGAGAAGTCATGTTTAATCTTTGATTTTTATGCAAGAAATATTTGATTATCTTGTATTTTGCTGCATTAATCGCCATCATAGTTCGATCTGTAAATCTCCGTTTTTCTTTAGGCTTATTCTGGATGAATCTTTTCTATCATTCTTCATTTTTTTTCAATTCTTTCTTTCTGTCTTCCTTCCTCTCTTTCTTTCTTTCTTCTATTCTTCTCATGGTAAACTTCCATTCATTCATTTATTCATCTATCCTTCCTTTCTTTCTTTTTGCCCTTTTTCTTTACTTCTTTCCTTTCTCTCTCTGTTCTTTTTCCTTATTTCGTTTTCCTTGTTTGTTCTTTTCTCTTTTTCTCTTTCTTTTTCTCTCTTTCTTTTCCTCTCTTTCTTTTTTTTTATTCCCATTTTGTTATTTCTTTTGTTTTTCCTTTCTTTTTTTTTCTTTTTTCTTTTTTCATTTATCTTTGTTTCCTATCTTCCAATCATTCTATTTTTCTTTTTTCTCTCTTTCTATCTTTCTCAACTTTCTCTCTGCTCAGTATTCATTTTTTCCTTCTTCCTCACTCATGCTTCATTCGAGCTTTCTTTTTCTATTTTCCTTCACCATACACTTATTCATCATTGTTACCCCATTTTCTTTCTTTCCTTATTTGCATTTCAACAAGCGCTAACGTTTATTAAATCTTCCTTCGCTATATTCTTCGAATGTGATGCATCTTTTTTTCATTCTCTCTTTTCCTTCTTTTGATTTTCTTCCTTCAATCTTTTTCATTATTATTTTATAATTCATTTTTTATCTGCTACGCATTCACCTTCATTCTTTCCATATTTCTGTTTTTTTCTGTTTCTTTGTTCTCAACCTTTTTTTTTCTTTGGGAATTTTTTCTTTTCATTTTTAATCACATTTTCCCTTTATTGTCTATTTCTTTCGATTTTGTTCCTTTTTTTTTTTGTCTGAGTTTCTATCCAATCCTTTTTTCTCTCTGCTACAAGTTGTTTAAGATTCATCGTCTTCTTTTTTTCTACTCTTCTCTTTTTTCTTCGTCTTTTTCTTTTCCTTTCTTCTTCTCCTTCTTCTTTTTTTCTCCATCCTTCTCTTTCTTCTCCTTTTTCTTTTTGAAGAACAACAACAAATGAACGGATGGAAATCGCCTGAAAATATTTAATGAACCATCAAAGCTAATGTTGAAAAATTGCATTCTCAATAGCCACATATTCAACCGCTCGCTTCGCAGAGGAAATCATTTGTTTTGACAGGAAGGTGGAAATATACAGGATGTAAATAAAAGAAAACGGAATATATGATGGAAAAAAATAGTCAAAACAAGTGTGAATAACGATATTTATGTTGGAACTGCAAAATATTGAAACTATAATCTATACTTTTTGTTGGTGCTTGGATATTTTCTTGCCGTTTGTTTTTTGGAGAAACCATACTTGGACAAATATGTACATTCTCTATTTCATACATGTCCACACAAAAATCCAAATACACACACACACACACACACACATACACACACACACATACATACATTCATACATATATACATACATACATACAGACAGACAGGCAGACATACATACATACATACATACTTATTTATGTGTGTGAGTGTGTGGTCATGAACTTCACATGTTTGGTAGAAAAAGAATTCTAGTTAAAGAGATTACATAAGTTTCAAAGAAAACAATCATACAATAACATGCAAATCATTTACTTTCCGATTGCTGTTAATGTTCTTTTTTCAGATATTTTTGTGTTGTGATACTCAGAATATCAAATTCCATCACTGTTTTTTAGATTCGAATTCAAACATTATTCATCGAAATTCAATGTAGGGATCATCATTACTATGCACGTGTTTCGGGACTGAATTCCCTTACGGCAATCCACCAAATAGAGAAGCTATTTGTAATGGGTATGGTCCTTTGTGGATGCCTCACCCCTTTTCTAGTCTCGCAAACTATCACTATTGGTGAGGGTTCGATCCTCACTGGACACACTGTTTTGGGGGTGAGCTCAGTAATTAACAGCTTAACATCTAATCTTGTCAATTAAGCTAATCTTAGCAAATAATTTCGAGACGAGCCTTGTAAACAGAAATTAAGTACCTAACCGTAGTCAATAAGCTACGCACGGTAAGTACATATTCGGTATGTAACTTAACTAATTAGGCTAAAGTAGATGAATAACTGTTAAGAACCTATACGTTGTAATCAGGGTGTTTGGTAAATACTCATTAAGTACATAACCGTATTAATGAGCTACTATTATTGAAAACTTATTTGACAACCATCAGTGGTAATTAATGTTTGGTAAATTCTTATCAGTCATCAAACTATTGTGAATAAGATAAGTTTAATGAATATACACTAGCGTGTAAATACGGTATATAAGCTTACTTAGTAAATACTTACGAAACAAGCATTGTAAATACTAATGAATTGTGGTAAATAAGGTAACCTTTGTAAATATTTACGAGACGAGCTTTGTGAATAGAAATTAAGTACCTAACCGTAGTAAACAATCAAATCGTGGTAGATATATATTAGATATCTGACCTCATTTATTTGGCTGAGCTAAATGAATACCTGTTCGGAACCTAAGAGGTGTAATTAGGGTATGTTTAGTAGATACCTATTCAGTGAATAATTGTAATAAATGAGCTAATTATATTGAAATCCTACTAGACAATCAAAAGTGTTAAATAATGATTGGTAAATACCTATTGGGTATCTGACCGTCACAAATAAGCTGAGTTTAGTAAATACATAGTGGTGTGTAAATATGGTAAGAAAGCCAACTTCAGTATATACTAATCAAGCGTTCAATTATGTTATCAAGCTAAGCTAGATAACTTACCTAACCTGGGATACGCACAAACAGTGTTTGCCTCTTTTCATTGAATTTGATGGATGACTCATTGATGAAATAACGCATTGAGTTCGGAGCAGCGTAGAAGATGAAAAGCTTGATTACTTTTCCTAAAACATGGATTTGGTGAACAAAAAGAGAATCCAACTGACCGAAATCCCACCGAATGTCTTGGTCGAAAAATTGAGTTTAAAATGATCTTTTGGACTTACTAACAAAAACAGCAGTATTTTTTATTACAAATGTTGCTGGTGATTGGTTGAAATTTCAGGAAAAAACAAACAAACAAATGTTAAGAAACTTCTGTCGTTCAAAAGTAGGTTGGATTTCGTGAAGGCTTATAGAAGGGGCATCGATGAAAAAATATTTATAGTACGCTGCTTTCAAGTGGCTTGTTAAGTTCTTTCTATTTATTTATTTATCTATCTATCTATCTATCTCTCTTTCTCGCTCTCTCTCTCTCTCTCTCTCTCTCTCTCTCTCTCTCGATATATCTATATAGATATAGATATAGATATATAGATATAGACATATTGATATACCTAAATGAGCTGAGGTTTCTTTCAGTGGTTCATTAGAGATTTCCCTTCTATTTCACTTAAATTTTTTTTTCTCAAGTGAAGCAGAATCTACCGTCTGTAATGAACCATTCAAAAAAATCCTTATTCATTCTTAACCGCTCTACCGATGGTATGGACCACTCTCTTTGAACAAAAACCTACTTCATACATAAACACAAATATACACACTTGTGTATTTATCATTGTTCTCCTCTCTTTCTCTCTCCCTTCTTTCTCGCACCATTTATATTTGTATATCGATACATACATTTGTATATATAGAGAGAGCAAGACAAAAATGTACAAATATGCCTATGAACACAAACGAAAGAACAATTTTGCCTACGAAGACAAACAAATAATATATATATATATATATATATATATATTTGTGTTTGCGTGTATGTGTGTATGTACTCTTGAAAATACAAATCCATAGACCTATACATTTATGTACAGTTTTGAAATGAACACATATGTCTATATCGACATGAGCTAATGCTTACATAATTTATATACATACATAAATATGTGTGTATATATATATATATATATATATATATATATATATATATATATATATATATATATATATATATATACGTGTGTGTGTGTGTGTTTGTGTATGTATTTGCACGTGTGTGTATATGTGCATCTGCAATGAAGTACACAAATACTTAAATAGAGAAAAAAAACCTAGCTCGTCAAGCGTAACACTTTTCCCCAATAACAATAGCGATCCGTGGACATATTAATATTTGCATTTTTTCAAGCGGAATCTTCCAGCATTAATTCGTTCGTCTTTAGCACGAAACTCATTGATGTGAGAAACAGTTTGTTTGATTAATGACAAGACGTCAAGTGTGCGGCTTCATCAACAGATTCCCCCACAGCGTCGCAATTCCCTTGAAGACGTATATTGGGTGTTTCCAGCAAAAACTAATTTTCAAATGTGTATTCACCGTTCAGGGCATATATATATATATATATATATATATATATATATATATATATATATATATATATATATATATGTGTGTGTGTGTGTGTGTGTAAAGCGGAAATGAATCGTGCCTCGCAGTGGTCAAATGGTTTCCAAGCTAGTCTTGTAGACAGTTATTGCTGCATCGTTTTCTGTATTGTAACTTGCCAGATGCTCCATGTACATGACCTTGTGCCTGAATACATATATATATTTATATATATATATATATATATATATATATATATATATATATATATATATATATATATATATATATATATATATGTGTGTGTGTGCGTGTGTGTGTCTGTATGTGTCTGTATGTGTCTGTCTGTCTGTCTGTGAGCATGCAAATATGTGTATGAACTTGTTTATTTATACATGAGACTTCACTGTTTTTAGCCGATTAAAAATATCATGCATGTGTGTATGTTTATGTATAAAAGTGTGTGTGTGTGTGTGTATGGGTGCATGCATATATATGGGGGTTGGACCAAACTATGGGAATGCTTGATGATATCACTCGTTGTTTTTCGAGGCTCAACAACAGAGAACGTGAAATACCAGAGCGCATAACATCAAAAAAATCTTTGGACCACAACTCCATTCGTCCAGTGATCATCTAAAAAGTTCTCTTTTGAACGTCGAATATATCGTCGAATATTTCCCGGAGTTGAATACTACAAAAGCCTAGCAACTGCCGTTCATAGGACGTTTTGAAAAAGTGGGGTAGTGACCATAAAGTTGGACAATCCATCAGCGGAAGAATTTTTTTGATCCTTTGTCGCAGGATGAACTCCCATGACTATCAGGACGATGCTGAACCTTTTCACACTGTTTGAATTGTGAAGAAAAAAAAACATGTTTGAAATACAAGGAAATGAATTTCAAGATTTGGAATGGTCTATTCAATCACATATCTTTATATAATCGAGGATTTGTTGTGTCAAAATCAGGGGCTGATTCCATCCATCAGCGCTCCGAGGGAGCTTCAGTTGGTTTTTTCTCGAGGGAGGGCTCAAAATTCCCCTAAATGTCCAGAAGTCCCCTCGACACATTGATGCTTTCAACAATGATAAAAAATGTCAACCTAAGTGAAGAAGATAAAAATTGGTTGTTAAAATGGTGTTTCGATTATTTTGTCCTCTCCATATACATATCTAATTAGAAATATTATCTCGAACGAAAGTTTTGCTAAAAATCACCGTACGGCACAAGTGTCTCATTTATACACGCGTCATTTGACGTAGCGTGGTTCGTTTTAGCGTGGTTTTCAAGTGTGTCACGGCCCCCAGTTGACTTGTGAGCTTGCTTTTTAATTGAAATTGGCTTTTGGTTATCTACAGTTCAGTTATAATGCTGTTATTGGTAATAAGGAGTTCTGGGATATAAAAGGAGGTTACTGCACATTGTTAGCTTAGCTAAATCGGTTACAGAAACTTGATAGTTAAAAAAAAGTTACGATTGTACACACTATACTAGTAAATATTTAGAAAAAAAGCTTATCACGACCTCACTATAGTATGCATCTCTGCATTGATTCTTTATGGTTAGCCTCATCTGCAAAAAAAAACATATCAATCGGGAACCCATTGAAATAGTTTGTGACCAAGCACCTTTCCAGCAAGGTATATATCTGTACGTAGATGCACGACATTATATACATTAGCGAGTATGAATATATATATATATATATATATATATATATATATATATATATATACTGATGGCCAAAATTGATGTTCAGCCAAAGGTATTGTAGCTTTAGTCCCTGTGTTCAAGACGTTTCCAGACATCACTTGACCATTTCTGTTTCCTCCATGATAACATACACACACTTGGGCCAATGTGACCATATGCGCACACATATACACGCATAACAAATTTATAATTTATCTATATATATATATATATATATATATATATATATATATATATATTCTCGAGACTTCGGTCACTTATTTCCCAATATTTGCCGATAAAATCACGTGCTTTCCCCCCGTTTTACGTATACTGTGTTATTATAGTACGATATATAAATTGTCTCTCTTTGGGATCATCAGTTGTTAACCATGCAGCTTTTCCGGGGATTCCAGACACAAAACATCCATACCAATATGACATCTAAGCAATGCTGATTGTATATATATATATATATATATATATATATATATATATATATATATGACCAAAAGAAATTGGAACGCCAATTTGACTAAGCTGGACATATATTGCTTAGCATGTGCAAATCGTGTTTATCAGTAAGATTAGAAGTTTTTTCTATCTTACAGCTGGTATGCTTGTAATTTAGTTTGGATAGAAAGGAATGAAAAAACGAGAATGTGAATGACGAGGGTGTAAAGGGGTTGAGTGGAAGAAGGATGAGATAAAGAGAGAAAGAGTGAGAGGGTGGGGGGACGAGAGAGGAAAATATAGAAACCTTCTTTGGTTCTGATAAACGTGTAGATCTTCTCCAAGTGACCTTCCGACCAGAGCATGGGATCGAAACGGCCGACCAGCGTCAAATCTTAAGAAAACAGTGCATCGCGACTTGGGCAACGTAGACTTCCGGTTTCCATATCTAAAATTGGGATGACCCAGAGTTTGCAGTGTCCATCTTGTTGGCCTCTCGCCTGAAGAATGGCGGATATCAGAGCGAGTCGCTGAAGGATTTCCTTGAGTTTGATAAGTGGCTGGGGTAAGGCTTCTGACATCCAGGAAATTGGCTATGAGAGAAGAAAACCAATGACATAGATAGATTGAGACAGAAACCAGTGAGGGGGGAATAGAGATAGACAGGCAGAGGCAGACAGAAAGACAGAGGGGCGGGAGAGAGCATGATTGTTGATATTTTTACTCAGTGAAAACTGAAGATTATTATATAAATAATCAAATTCATACTAACACACACACACACACACACAACCACACATACACAAATACACACATACATGTACACACATAAACACACACACACACACACACACACACACACACACATATATATATATAGTCAGGCACAATGTCACGAGCGTGAAGCTTCCAGAAAGTAACAATGAAGAAATCACTGTCGATAAGACTAGCTTAGTAACCATTTGACTATTGCGAGGCAAATTTAATTTCCGCTTGACATATATATGTTTGTTTAAAGATCTATTCTTAGCAAAAAAACTGACCCATAAAGGGCTTTACATCAAATTAAATATATTTTGTAAAGCTTTCGTTTATATTTGAGAATAGCTAAAAATCAAAAATGAAAAGCCCCTACCCAAGAAATGTTATGCACTAGCCCCCTAAAGTTCGTCCCTGAAATAAAAAATAAAGAAAATTGAGAAAGAAAGTCATGTAGAAGAAGTGTAGGAAGATTGAAAAAACACGCAGAATTTAAGAAAGTTTGGTTGCCTGAAGGTAATGGAGTTTATTTGTCTGATGTCTGGGTCACTTTTTTTTCTTTTTTTTTTCTGACAATTGAATTGTCTGGAAGTTACGCAAGACACCCCCTGGGCAATGCTCACTCAGGACAACGATTTATCCAATTCTTTGTCATTCCAGATGGTTAACTGCAATATATATATATATATATATATATATATATATATATATATATATATATATATATATATATATATATATATATTTGTATATATATATATATATATATATATATATATATATATATATATATATATATATATATATATATATATTGCCCAAGCTTTGAGGATATCTGAACATTAGTTGTTAATTGATTATAGCTATGGTTTTTATCCTAAATCAATCGAAATCAATGCAACTGTTCAATGTATTAACAAATAAAGTACATGATAAACCAAAATATATACTTGCATCTACGAAGGTGTTGGAAAAATAATAGTGTTTTTTGTTATTCTAAACGGTAACGTTTATCAAGAAATGAATTATTGTTCAATTATGTTCCTTTTTAAAGCAAGAATATCGCTTTATGTGATCAAGCTGAACGTTTTCTTTCCACGATCTTCCTGGTTTATTTTGGGATTTTAAATCAAATCAAAAACAAAACTGAACAATTTTGTCTTATTATTTCAACATGGGAAGTGAATCATTGGGAACTGCTTACAATATCAACTTGAGTATATGGCAGAGAGTCTTCAATGAACATGATTGGTTCCCAAAATTTGGAAATGGAGACGTGAGTTTCAGAGGTATGGAGCCCCTTCTATGATTGACGACATCTAATTGAAGTTCATTATTGGGGCAAACCCACGCAAAATAACTTGAAAAGTTACAAAAGTACTGAACGTTGACCATTCAACAGTTGCTCGACATTTTGTTCTAAATTGGAAAAGCAGAAAAGGTCAATATGTCGTGCAAATGACGCTGAATGAAGAGCAAACAGCTCTCATGCGCAGATGATTCTGCAGAAATTGAACGAACGAATCTACTAAACTCTACCTCATCAAGCTCACTCACTAGACATGTTTCAGATCGACTAAAAGTTTTCCAAGCATTTCAAACTCTTCTTGTGGGGGAAAGGTTGTCAGCAACCAAGGAGCAACAGCTGAAAACTCTTTTGAAAAGATCATTGGTTCCATGATCGCAGAATTCAAAACTTCCAGGAAAAATGGACATTTCTAGTTGGCAACAATGTTCAGATTCTTAGAATTTTTCTTTCTCAATTAAACTTTCACTCTAAACTTGTGCATACTGCTTTTTAGGGTTTATGGTGAGAAAACCAGAATAATTTCGCATCTATCTAATATTCACATCATTATCATCATCATGAAATGATATAATTTGTATTTTCGATACTGTGTGAAAATCATTGATATTGATCGTTTTTAAAAAAGTAATTCCGGAAACATTAAGAATAGATGAATTGATAGATATTCGATTCTTTGAAATTATGTGTTGAAATACATGTTCAGATTTTATCTTCGAAACCGGATATAAGTACACATTATGCTGACATTATCAGGTTAAAACCTACGAGTAAATTTTTGTTTTTAGGCTGTGGTGACATAAGTGGTGATATATATATATATATATATATATATATATATATATATATATATATATATATATATATATATATATATATGAATATGAATTAGGATAGCAAATTGACTCATACGTTTTCTCCTTTGCAGCAAAATCAATAACGGTTATCGAGCGAAGTTTGTATTGTCACCTTCTTAATGCCCACCACCACCTAACTTATCTTAAATGATTTTCGATTCGAGGCGTTCTTAATTGATTTTTGTATGATGCCTTGTTTACAATAAAATGAACTATACTGGGACGAATAAATGTTTTGTGACCATCTAAAAATTACGTGAGAATGAGGCAAATTGCTTCCAAAATGATTGCGAAATAAAATCGAAAACTAGAATTTGTTCTAGAGTTAATGAAAGGAAAATTAATTGAAGCATTGGAAACAACAGTGTACGAATAGAAGTTATTTCTTCCATTCACAATAATTGAAAAATACGTTTGCTCAAGGGATTATACTTGTCTTAATTCTTCTTTCGTAGAGCGTTGGCATCAAATAAAAATGTTGTATGAGTCTATGTTTTTCCCCTGTCAATAGGAGCAGAGGCCCCATTTAGGCGTCCATCAGGAATTAACCGGAAGTTCTGTAGTACATATATATATATATATATATATATATATATATATATATATATATATATATATATATATACTTGATTTGAACTGTAGGAAGTTAGACGGACACAGACTCAGGAGTGAAATTGTATGGAAGCTAGGTTTATTTATCCGTATACATTTTTATTGATGGTCTACACATATTTTGGGAGGTATTCCCATCTTAAGAAGGTGTGCTGTGCATGCATGTGTATGTGTGTGAGTGTGTACCATTTAATGGTTATAAGTTTTGCTGTGGAACATAAGTCTACCATTAGGAGCTTTGCTTTGTGAACAAAAATGAGATCCCATCTTCTAGGGTCATCCAGTTGTGTGAGTTCAAGTTCAGTCTGTGATGAAGTCTGTTGTGTTAGCAGCCGTAGTAGGTTTTGGAGAGGACAAAGGGTGTCAGGGTAGGAGGGATGTGGTTTGGTGTTAGATTGTGTCGGTAGGTTAGGGATAGTGTAGATGGAGGGATGATAAGATTATATATATATGTATGTATGTGTGTGTATGTTTGTGTTTAAGTCTCATCAGGGTCTACAAGATATCATGTAAAACTCAGGTAAGAAAAAGGTAAGCCCTATGAATATGTTTAAAAGTAAATGTTCCAATTCGGACCCCACCCTGATCAAAATCATGACTCCGAACCTGACATACGCTAACGTTCAGGTTTGTAAATTTCTCGAACTTTTACAGCCCTTTGTTTTCGTCTAATATTTCAGAACACGTAGCCGTTGAATTCAAAATGTCGATTTTGAAAAAAAAAATGGAAACTACGAAGTCAGTAATTGTGATAGCTATTTTAACTATGACATTAACAAAATATTTTTAATAAAAATCAATAAGACGGCATCAAAGGAAGAGACATTGACCTAAGAAAGGGCATGAAAGACCAAAAACTCATGAGCTGAACATTAGAAAAAAGAATGTGAGAAATGTACGCGGAGTAATCTTGGTAAGATGTCTTCCCTCTCATTCTTTATTAATGTTCATTTATAGTTTCAGAGGTAATTTTTCATCTAACTGTTTGTTTTTTTTTTCAGTACTAGTGCTCAAAAGATTCAAGTGAAATGAAAGCAAAAAATACCGGATCACATCTCATTGTTCTTTTGTTTTTTATGTTGAAAAATTGTTTTCTTTTTCCTGTATTTATTTGTAATAGTAAATATTCTCACGTTAGAGCATGTAACCATAATATCCAAAATGTCAATTTGAAAAAAAAAATCTGAGAACCAGAAAGACGATAACATCAGTCAAATTTTTGCAATGAATATAGTTTTTATCAATAAAAGGCATAAAAAAACTGCATCATAGAGACAGACTTTGTTCTTGAACATTTCAATGGAAAGTTTTACTAAAAACTATCAACCTGAGAGAATAGGAATCTAATAAAATAATCATTATGGGAGAATTTACCTTAGTAGCAGAGACTGTTGCTTAGTCCCCAAGAAAGAAACAACTACATTCAACATCATTTTTTTAAAATGATGTGACTCAGGCCACTGGAACGTCGCTGAAGGGAAGGGTTAAAGATGTCCAGACGATAGCTGTATGTATGCACTACTGCCATTACTACTTGCATTTCTACTTGCTGCTACCATTTCATTAACAAAAGCAATATATGTTGGATAAACCCGTATCAAAATCAACTCGTGAAAGAAACCGTTGTGCTATCCATAAGAAAAATGACTGGAGAAGATTCTGATAAAAACATTATTCGTTTTCAATGTTTAGAAACAGATATGGCTTGAGATGACCTGCAGTGACCTCGAACGATCTCGGAGATCAATCTCGCAGAGTCAATTCACAACTTGGTGTTCTGTGAGTACTCATGCTAAATGAGTATGTGCCTTGTATTTTTACTGTGATACTGGCACAATCAAATAAACATAATGCTAAAACACTAGCATAGATTTGGAATAAAATAAGCGTAGAAACTATAAAACGTCCAAATGGGGGAAAAGGAAGACGATTGGACAAAGAAAAAAAAGAAGCAAAATCATAAAAATGATTAATAAAAATTGGCAGGTGAAGAATTGATGCAAATAAACGTAACAATGTTTGCCATTGAATGAAAAGAAAAAAAAAGGGGAAAAATAAGAGATTGCCTTTCAGCATGTTTCCGACCCAACAAGAGAGCCTTATCGGGAGCATAGGTTAAGGGTATTTGCTGGTCAAGGGAAAGGGTTGAACCCCAAGTTCAATCCCATCTCACCATCTCCGATGATGCTCAGTATAAATCTACATTGACTATACGCCGTCCGCTGACACGCTGCTGACCCCGAGAAGATATTGGGAGCGAGATAGCGAGAAAAGGGAAAATTGATTCGGCCTTGTCAACAATAAAATTGATACTCGCATGATTGGCAAGAAATCAGAATCCCGTTTGCTTGGCTAGCACGTCGTCTTACCAGCAAGAACGGAATGCTACTGTTTGAGCCCGGTAAAAACTGGCAAATACAAGGTCTTTCAGAAAACGAATAGGGCTGCCTCTTCAACAACTTTTATTTTATCAATTCTGAGTCTAATAACAATTTTTCCTTACATACATGTTACAAGAAATTACAAAAAAGTTATTCTATTTAATTATTCAAAACTACATTTGTTTTATATACATTTCTATCCATTTCAATTACATATTGTTCTTCCTTCTCAACTTATTCCATATCCAAGAACTCTATCTTTTTGGGGAGATATCATTAACAACAGAACTGAGTTCAACAAATGAAGCAATTTCAAATTTTCAAAGAGACAGTTGTATCTTTTTAAAAACACCCAGTATAATCGATGAGAATAACTCGTTGTTAATACCAATGTACAGTATATATGAAATTAATATAATCTTGAATTGCGATAGATAATTTCTAGGATAATATCAAAAAGTGCTATCATTTTTATAACAGTCCATACTTCTAAAATAATGCAGGTTTGTTCAATCTTGCAAGTATGTTTATATGAAATAAAAATACCTTTATTCAAAATATATTTACATTTCAAAATGGCCTCGATTTGTGGGTGCAAAATAGAACATAGGAGAGGAGATAGGAGTTAGTTGTAGTTTAAGATTTGTTTTTTCAAATAAATCTGAAAAAGTTTCTTCCGACCAACATTCATCAGGGGACGATCCTTTAGAAAATGTTTAATAATTTATGTTGAGAAGCTTTCTTTAAAACAATATATAAACACGTCCAAGACACATCCTAAGTACCATTTTTTTTTTTTAAGGTGTTGATATAATTTGATTCCGGAAATTCCATTAAAAAGGGAGATTTGCAATAATGACAACTTTCAAGTGGTCGTCTTTATATACTTTTGTGCACTGTTGTTCGTTGCTAGAATGGAAAACAAACGATAGACATCTTGACTCCAAACATGGATCTTTAGAGACCACATGCAAAACTGAGGCCGACAAAATACAAGATGGAGAGATGAACTAGACGAATTCAGAAAATACTGGCTCCATGACCCCCATGATAGAGATATGTGGCGGATTTTGAGGAAGGTCTATGTCCAACGACGGACGACAAAAGACGATATCAAGATGAAGTGAGGCCTTTAAAAGAATAATATTCATGAAAAGGCTTAATCTAAAAAGAAGCATTGATAAGAGGAAGTGAAATTAATAATACAATAATAATCTTGAAACTGCTTTATCTAAAACAACTGCAATAACAAGATAGAGTGAAGCCATGAGTAAATTGATGATGGTGAAAACATTTCATTTAAATAGTGGTCTGGTCGATCACTCGATAGAAGCTGTCATGTGACCAACATCTTTTGGCACTAAACCATGTTGGGGTTGATCAATTAGAAAATTTGCAAAAAGGGGTGATCAATGAATGAGTTACTTTTCTGGCTTTTTCTTGTGTGGTGATCTCTAAAAGAATTCGAATTTTGAAAAAACCAAGCATGAACACTACCAGACACAATGAATGGTGCAGATTTAGCGGGCACTTACGTTGTAAATTTTTTGTATACACAATAAGGTATAAATATTCGAATTATCTTCCCTATAGCTCCATTCCAGCAGTCTGTACGCGTGACACATTGATAGATAGGTCGAAAGTCAGTCAGAATTACTCACAGGTTGAGGAAATCAATGCTGACAGTTTTGTGACAGCTTTGAATGACGGTTGCAGGAACTATTCATCTATTACCATTGAGCAAAAACGGAGATGTTGTTAAGAATCCAGAGAGGAAGGGTTGGCTGAATTACTACGGATTGTTCTTAATCAATCATCGGTGTTTTCGTGACCGAATAATTTGAGATGGTATCTAGGGATGTGAGTTCGAATCTTTGATTTCTGATTTTGTGCTATTCGCTCTCGCCCTGGAACACCCATATCGACTCACTGTGTAACACGATTTCCTCGGTAGAGAAAGTTGTTTGCTTATTACATATGTGTAAAGTGTATAGAAAATGGTTATAATTCCCTTCTAACGAGGCCAGGACAGTGATATCCATTTTCCTTACTTTATGTGATTGAAAATATGTAACTTTGTCCGTTGTCCAATTAGAGACAAGTGTATTTCAAATCATCACTGTCCTGGTAACAAAAGTGAGATTTGACGGATATAACTGGCATTTTTTTTATACTTTTATTCAATCAGGAAAAAGCACTTATTACCCACGGACAAACGAGGTTCTTTTCTGTTTTTCTCAAGTTGATCAATGTAATGTATCAAGTAAAACTAGTCGTAAAAAGGACTAAAAATAGGACTCAGTAATTTCATTGGAATTAGTACCATTATTCAAGAGAAATTTTAGATACAAAAAGTAAAAATTGGAAAATTTGGTGTCCAGTCTTATTGTTTTTTCCTGTACTGCTAGAAATATTGAGTTGGTCAACCAGACTTGAAACTTGCAAGGATCACCAAACTGACGCGTACAACGGGGTCTGGGACTTCGTCACCGTTAGTATAATCGAATGGGAGCTATCTCTTGAGAGACAGACGAAAAAGAAGGTTATGGAGTGGATTTTGCTTGAGATCACTGACCCATTCTTGTCAAGTGAGATAATCTTTTTTTTCTGTATCTATGATAATAAGACAGGGCGCAAGATGTGGATTTATGGTCTACCCAAAGGAATTAGTGTTTCGTAATAAAGAAAAAAATAAAAAAGCAGTCTCAGCCTAAATTCCAACTCCTTTTGCGTTTTCCATTAGGATAACTGCTCTCGAGAAATGAAGAGATAAAAAGATGGATGGCCAGGGATATATTGATATACTGATAAAGATAAGGTTCTAAAAAGATAGAGAAGAGAGTATCAAATGAAAGCAATAGGACTGCGCCATTGGCTTATAGCCTCAACACATTAGGGGATGATTATTCGAGAAATATAATCGACTACGATGTAAATCACCAGTTCTCGGGGAATCATACATTTACATTTCCGAGAGCCAAATTTTGGTCATGTTTATTCAAGGAAGGAAATTGGTAAGGAAACAGATCGAAAAGATACGAGTGATAGGCATTATTCAATAAGACTAAAAAGTAGGTTGGGCCATAAGCAATATTCATACCGACGGTCTCTACTTCAATCAACTAAATTTTCGGGTCTGCACCCGCCGAAAAACTTTTATAGTGAGCTGAAGATGAAATATATATATATATATATATATATATATATATATATATATATATATAGATAGATAGAGAGAGAGAGAGAGAGAGAGATAGATAGATAGATAGATAGATAGATATAGAAATATATATTATTATCATGATTTTTATTATTATTATTATCTTTATTGTTATCATTATTATTCAATATATGTACACACACACATATATATATATATATATATATATATATATATATATATATATATATATATATATATATATATATATATATATGTATAATTATTAGATAACCAATGCTTAAAAAACGATATGGATTACAAAGCGATAGAAGAAGAAAATGTTATAAAAATTTATATCGGTGCATATAATTAATGATGGAAGTAAAGTCTCCATAATCATAAGTTCTAATCCACCGATAAGGAGTATGGTAATTGAGCAGGATTATTCAATTGTATATATATATATATATGGGAATTGAAATTTTTAAAAATGATACACCAAATATATCAAGGTCTATATCAGAAAACGCTTAACCAGTAAAGGGTCTCTACCGTAGTCGCAATTCGTGTTTAAATGATTCAAAAGATTCAAAAAACAACTTTCAAAAGAATTCACATAACATCCTGAACGGGAGGAATGAATTTGTGACTAAATTCATACCGGAATCTACGAAACAAAATCGATTAAACAAAGTTATGGGGATATTTTCCGTTATTAATTTCGGCATTGAATATAAGTTACAAAAGGCAATTTCATTGAAAATATATAATGAAAAGAAGAAGAAAATATATTAAGATTTACATGTGTATATATATATACATATTTATTTATATATATATATATATATATATATATATATATATATATATATATATATATATATATATATATATATATATATGATGAGAATTAAATGATAATGACACAATCTTTAAAAGAGAATAATGAAATATAAAGAGACATCGAATAGAATTATTGTACAACGGGGAGACTTACGGAAAAATAATTTTCCAAAGAAATATGTTTGGAAAGAATAATGTCAATTTTTGAATCCTCATGAGCGATATAAGTAAAAAGAAAAATAAGTTCGATTTTTCTCAACGTCAAAATTCCAAATGTAACCAATAAAGTTCAGTACCAGTCTAAATGAGGGTTCAACACGAAACAGATTTGAAATTTGTTACTTGATATATTCACATCTAATATTATATATATATATATATATATATATATATATATATATATATATATATATATATATATATATATATATATATATATATCCTACACAATTATGACTCTATTGTCTAGGGTAACCTGCTATTGTTTGGTGTAAGTATCATTTGTACTCATTTTAATTAACATACACTGAGGGTGCAGATATTCCTACCAGTATGTCCAATAAGCTTGTTAATTATACGTGCATGCTACAGAATATGAATCGTAAAAACGACTTCAGATACCTTAAGCTATAATGATAAAAGTAACGAAAACGTGATTTCGTATGTATAACATTTTTTTTTTCATATCTATATGTATGAAATCTTCCGGATATGAGCTCAGTAACAACTTACAACAGGTAGTAATTACGATTATAAAAGCATGAACTCATCAAAAATATTAGTCTGTACCGGAAATAGATTCTGGTTGCTCTCAGCGTCTACGTTAACTAGGCCATAACAGAATAACGTATAGGTTGAGCTGTTTCTAGGGGGCTAATGATTTTGAGAGGACCCACTCATCCCGATAAAAGGAATGGAGTACCCTTTGGTAATGGATATTAGTATTGTCAAGGAAGACTTTTTAGCTAAAAATATTTCAAAGCAGCCGCATAAAGGATCAGTATGGATGAAGTATAGATAAAGATACCAAAACCTACTCTTCTTCCAATTTATATATATATATATATATATATATATATATATATATATATATATATATATATATATATATATATATATGTGTGTGTGTGTGTGTGTGTGTGTGTGTGTGTGTGTGTGTGTGTGTTTGTTTGTGTAAGGTGAAAAATGAGAAATTCCATGAAACTTTAATCGAAAGAGTATTTTTGTTATACATTTAGAATTTTCTTTAATTGAATAGTTGAAAAATTGAAATCTATATCTATTCACATTGGCAAAACATTTCGTCGTTTTAGTAATAGTTTTATCATTGTTATTATTGCTAATATCATTATTATCATTATCATTATTATCATTATAATTATTATTATTATTATCGTCATTATTATTGTTGGTGTTGTTCTTGATGTTGTTTTTTGCTTCTAATCTCTGTTCTATCAATTGCCGAGTCATCATGTCCAACCTGAGGCAAAAGAAGGTTAAAGTGATGTACAATCCCCCCCAGTCTCATTCAGCGTGTGTGTTGCTGTTTTATTACGTATGTTTTGCAGTTTTTCTCTTTACATAAGCCAACAGCAAATGATAGTCCTCTTCTCAGTATACAGACAGATCCTGTTGGCTCTGTCCTCTGGATTTCACTGAGTGGAAGATCGCTAGGGATCCTGTGCCTTCAGTGATCATTGTGAGAGCTCTGACAATAACGGGGTCGGTTTGTTTTTTTCAAGGGCCGTATTTTTTGTATTCCAATATCAAGGTCATTGTGCTTGCTTGGTTTTACAAGTTCCTTTACGAAAGCGATACATTTTTCAAAAATCAAAACATGCAAATTGAAAAATATGGAAACTAATTTTATATATACAGCAACAAAAAATACAGTGACTGAATTTTAAAACACGGCAAGCAAATTAAATAATCAGGCAACCAAATTTTGAAATACACTGTGCAAATTAAAAATCAACAGCTGCTTATCTTCTTAATTCTTTTAGCGATTTTTTTATATGCTATCCTTACTGTGATATTATCGCTGATAAACTGAAAAATTGCTCCATCAGGCAATCTTTATAAAACTGAAAAAAAAATTTTCTTCAATCAGTCATGAATTGGATTGATTATTCCTTGGTCTGTGACCCAACCTTCCACGAAATGTCATTGAATTTAACCGAGAACCACAAGAGATATCGTACCGAGAAAGATACTTATAGTAAAGAAAAACAGACGGACAAACATGGATGTATACTTCTTTGGCCGCGGTAGAAGAAACTATGTTCATATATTTCATCGATTCTTCTTAGGAAAGGTGTGTAGAGCCAAGTAACAAAGTCAGATGGGGACGTGCGTTCAGAAAAGAGAACATAAAGGAAATAAATCCACTGAGGCGACGAAAGAACGAAAAGTATTCATCTGACAAGTACACACTTCTTTTTTCTTCATTCTCTTCCAATTAACATCAGCGTACCGGTCACTACATCTCAGCACCTAATAGTATCGAAAAATTTCCCCAGGCAAAAGGAAAAAAAAAAACAGACATTAAAAGTCAGCCAAAGAAAGCAGAGAGGGAAAACAAGAAGTTATCCTTACACTTTGATAGCAATTAATTGATAGCCGATGGCGTGGCTGACACAGACCTTTTCGAGTGGTCAGCATCAAAGCTTGACATTGCCCGTGGTCAATGATGGCCGTAATTAGCACTGTCATATCGTCAGATCAACTCATAGCAAAAACAAGCATCCGTTTTTTTCAATTCAGACGCGTGGGTTCGCGCCCGGAAACATTAGCTCTTCGTCCGATTCATGCATCAATGCCTATATGATTGCAAAGCTGCGTGCGGACTTCAACACAGAACGTCTGTTTATGGCATTACATATGCCTATATCTCTCTATTTTCATGTCTCTGTTGACGCATATACCAATATTCAGACTGCCCCGAATTTCATGCAGGGGGTGTGTTCTTTCGGGAGTTAGCGTAAACAAATCTAGCGCAAAAATAAATGTATTATATAAGCATGTCAGTATATGTTCGTGCTGATTTCGTTCACAGCCCTTCCTCTAGGAACGTTCCTTGGCGTAAAATCGGTTCAATCTGAGCGTTCATTTCGTACTTTTGAAAAAAAAAATCTTCCTATGTTCTTCTTCCCTAATGTTTGTTTCCTTCTTACCACCAGCATTTCCAGTTTCTCCTCCATTAAATGTCCATTATCCATGTTTGCTGACTTCTTCTTCAAGATGGCTTTTCCTTTCATCATCCATCTATCGTTCCACCGGCTTTCTAAGTTATCCGTGCGCACAAATATAATTATAACAGACTATCCATTTCACACACACTCACATACACACACAAACACACACACAAATATACATACATATATATATATATATATATATATATATATATATATATATATATATATATATATATATAAAGATATGATAAATAATGATAATATGAATGTTTCTCCAATGTACACACGTGAAATATTTTCTGATGCATAACCTTTGAAGATTTTAGATTTTAATCTGCAGAAGAGATCAAGGAAATGCAATCATTGAATATGTATCTTTAGACACCTCAAACCAAAACTGTCGACATCAATAAAAAAGAAAAAAACTGCCAACATTGGTTTCTTCAGTTTCTCAGTGATTCTGACTGGCTGACTGGCTGACTGGCTGGCTCGCTGGCTATATATGTGTCGTGCGTAGAAACCATAACAATATAGCTGGTGGGCTGGAAATTTTCAAAGTTTACCATTTTTTTACGTTTTTCACTCCCCCATAAATGGGTTTTTAGTTACGGTCCCAATTTACAATGTAAGCTCATGGTAATTTCTTTACTCAATTTGTGTTCGGCTGTGTTCACGTTCGTTTTTGTTTTTTGTTTTTTGAAAACTTTTTTCTTGTGATCTCTGCCCAACAAAAGTTAGAAGTGCAGATTATTTGTAGATCAACCTTTTTTCCAATTTTTAATTGATCAACCCCAATGCAGCATGCTGACAGAAGACATTAGTTGCTTGACAGTGTCTATTGAGTGACTAATCAGACCTGTTTTTCACTTCTTTTTTTTTTCAAAACTTGAAATATACATTAATTCTTTCATAGTTTCTCCGGTGAACATTAAGAGCTGACATGAGAAATAATGGTCGTTAAGAGTGTTCGATAATGGATACTTCTACTAATAAGGAAGTCAGTGCGTGACTTAATAATGCCCTTATGCTGACCACGGCTTCAGGCTCCCAAGCTTTGGTTATTCCTATCACATACTTACTCGGCTCGTTTGTGATGTATAAAATTGACTCAGGGGCAGAGAGCACCTGAATTTAGTTTTGCTTACTTCACCCTGTGATATTGTATTCTAGAGGACCAAGTCATGCCTATACCAAGGGCATCATTATTAAGTGAGAAGTAACTGCCTCGGCAAGAGTTTGAACTGCAACTTCTACAAGTGATACTATTCCAAATGATAACAATACTACTACTATTGCTACTACTACTACTACTACTGATGATAATAATAATAATGTTGATGATGATGATGATATGATCATTACGTATATTTCAAACATATACATATTCCCATTAATGCAATAAATAGTATTAAAAAAATGGCTTACAACTGCTTGTCATCACAACTCGTAACATGGATCCCCTGAGATCTCATTCGAAATGGGGGCCGACAAAATATAAGATGGCGTGACGTAGATAAGTTAAGAAAGTACTGGCTCCGTGACGCCCACGATAGAGAGGTATAATTAAACTTAAGGGAAAGTATATATCCTAAGGTGGACGCCAAAAAGCTGTTCCTGATAATGATGATGCTTAATGTATTATAGTTCTTCTTCAGAGATTTTTCGTCTTCTTCGACTTGGTAAGGGTGTGGAACTATAACTCAGACTTTTGTCGTTGTGATAGCGACTTATTTTATCATTGGTGATCATGGTTAGAGATAGAATGAGAGGTCGAAATAGGAATCTAATTATATATATATATATATATATATATATATATATATATATATATATATATATATATATATATATGTGTGTGTGTGTGTGTGTGTGTATATATATATATATATATATATATAATTAAATGTATACTGAGACCGTGTGAAATGATACGCAATTAGCTCTTTTATTTCATTGCGTGAAATGTGTTGGAACTATCTTCTCAAGTCAAGCCAGGCTGTTGATTATATTACATGGTGGTTAATACTTAAAACTGATTGACAGTATGCCATATCAATGTCATTTATCATATCATTTATCAGTATCCTCAAAAACCACAACAACACAGTAATCTAGCCAGTCATTTAATCTCGATTCTTGTTTGCATAAAACGTTTTAAAGTGCACCAACTATTATGGACAAGGACCGAATCTTCACGATCCATGGTTTTCTCAAGTCCCAGGCAAAGTCTTGGTATTTTTTTGTCTAATTTTCGCTCCTTTCCATTTTCACCAACTGGTTCACTCTTACGAACACGAATATGATCTTGGTGGTCTCTTTTTCCTAGATTGCAACAATCAACATTCAATCAGCTTGCTTGAATGGGATGATCGCCTTTGATGTCAAGATCTGAGAGTATCTTTTTATATAGGACAGCCTCTTGATTCAGTTGATGACATTTGCTCATCTAATGTGTTTCGAACGGTTCTGAGCAGCGCAACTGGAAGATTTGAAACAAGCCAGGCTGCTGCAAGGTCAAACTGAAGATGATTAGTACAACTTTTCAAATCTATATGCAATAAATAAATTATATATATATATATATATATATATATATATATATATATATATATATATATAGATAAAATTACTACATTCTTTAAAAATAATTTTAATAAATACAGTAGATTAACTATTTTCATCAAATCAAAATTAAAAAGTGCCAAGTATACTGATTATATAATCTAGAGCAGTAAAGTATAAATTGGGGAGAGAAATTACCCAAGACGTGTTCTTTTGTTCGACCAAATGTCAAAGGGGTGGGTTATTCACAGTTAGAATCTAATTACTTTCAAAGTTACCGTTAGAATGCATTTTTTTGGAATTAAACCAAACAGAATTCATTACTCGATGACAAAATTATTCTTGAATTATTCAACATTTTTAACAGAGTTTGAAAAAATTGATATCTTATCATTCTCATGACGTAATTCTCGAATTCTCGAGGTTAAATTTATGATATATCATAATTTTTTCCTTAAATTGGCCCTTGCGTAACATAAATCTTCATTGATATATGAGACTTGTCAGTCTGACTCAGTCTATCAAGCAATTTCCGGTGGGAAAATGTTAATTTTTTTTTTTCTTTTTTCATCGGCTTGGTTTAATATCATGGGATTGACAAACAGTGAGTTTACTCCCATAAATAAGGTGAGGATTTTCTTTTTTGTAGTTCATGTTATTACGGTGAAAAAACACGAAATCCAGCCTCCAACTTGGATTAGGGTTTGATAAAAATTTGAAATCTATTGAATAAATGAAGTCATTAAAATGGAAGCGTAATGAAAATTGTGGAGGTTAATTGGTACTACAGTGATTGTTGCAATATTATGCACATTACGTGCACATTTGCAAGCGCAATCGGAAAGTGATCCTAATGGCTGATGAAGAAAGGAAACAGCTGGATCAAGGTGTAACACGGCATCCAAAATTGTCTTTTGGGAAGAAGGAGAGAACGAGGAAAAGATGAGAAAGTATAAATGTGCATATCTTTTGTGTTTAGTGCTTTTTGAATAGCTGTTGCTATGAAGATAATGTCATTTCGCACAGATATGTCCTTGAATGAAAAATTAATCGAAACGAGTATTTTTGTGAAGGGGAAATCTCCCTTCATTTACTTAACGTCATGTTATGTCTCGTACTCGTGGAAATAAATGAATCAACTTCTCAGTCTTATTCATTCAATCTATCTGACATCTTTCTCTGCAATCGAAGTCTATCCCCCTCTATCTCTCTTGCATTTGGTTACGGGTCAATCAACCTCTGGTCAATCGACCTCTGCCCAAGCGAAACGAGCGTACTACTGGTTTGCAACTGCTTCTCGAAGAAACTTGTTCCTTCTTCGAATCATTTTTTTCCAACTGTTGACTTTTAGAAAAACTTCCAGACCATTTGTACGGATTCTTATTTCTAATTGTTCAACTGTGTTACTTTACCTATGTGTATGCTAAATCTGATCACAGATACTGTATACACATGCATACCAAAAATATGCCAGGCACCGGGAACAAGGGTGCCGAGTAGTAGATGCGCCTGTTATGTGTCTGAGACAGTAGGTCTTTCCGGATACGAACGGTAAAAAGTGAAAATAAATAAAATAAAAAGAGAAAAATATCAGAATAACACAATTCCCTGACGTACATGCATGCTTTTTCATGCTGCAAGTAAATATAGAAATTGAGATAATACTATGAGATTACAGGGTGCAGACATTCAGCTGCCCTGGTTACCAGAGATGTTGGTATCAGTCCTGACTCGATGCAACTGACATTGAACTTTTGGGGCAATAATGAAGATGCCAGGAGGGCTAGAGAAAAACACAATGGGTGAGTAACCCTTCAAACAAGATTCAGACTGAATTGGCATATGCTTAAATTTTAAATTAAACTCAAGACGAAAAACTTATTTGGTTAGTTCGAAAAAATGTTTATCCTTTGTTGCAAACAACCACACACATGCACACACACACACACACACACACACACACACACACACACACATATATATATATATATATATATATATATATATATATATATATATATATAAATACATTAACATCTATATCTCTTGAACGAGCCTTACACTGATTGGATCCATGGGTTAGTTCACTTGTTCATAAATGAGAAAAAGTTACAGAAAAAATTGGAAATATCCGTGGTTTAATGGAACATGGACAAAAGAAAATTGTTTCCAAAGTACACACACACACACACACACACACACACACACACATATATATATATATATATATATATAGGGATGTTTAGGTATGTCTGAGTGTTCGAGTACATTTGTGTGCATACATACTGGTATACATGTTGGAATACTAAGATAGACAGCTAATTAGATGGAAGGATATATATATTTCTGTATCTTTCTTTTCTTCAATATTATCCATTGTGGAAGACCTCTATTTTCAGAAAGAGACAGGCCATTGATATTCTCATAAATCTGGCCACTTTCTCTTCGCTTCTAACTTCCTCCGGAAAATAGTTCAATGCATCTGTGAAATTGGATGGTTTCAGAGGCTGAAACCAGATCAATGCCAGAAGAAAAAGAAAAAGACTACACTGCATAGACAAAAGTTAAGCAGGACATTTCTTTCGGTTGATACCATGATAGAATAGTGAACTACTTTGAGACCACACGTACACACACACGCACACACACGCATACACACACACAAAGATATATATATATATATATATATATATATATATATATATATATATATATATATATATATATATATATATATATATTGTTGCTGTGCTAAACTGCACTGCTACTTTTATCCCAACTAAAGATGAATAATAATACTTATGTATTGTGTATATGATAAAGAAATCCGTGGATATACATGGCTTGTCAGTTTTATCCAGTTAGTAAGAGAGTCGCCTACCAATCACTAAGTGGCGATTTCAAATCATGGTTGGTAAATTTTATGTGTCGATTTGGTTGGACGTGACGATACCGACAAACAGTGAGGAGTTCACTCCCTTAAATGTTGAACAAGAATGAAAGTTCTCTACTGGTAATATATTGTTGCAGCAAAATCTAGATCATCATGTATAGCTAATACATTGAAGCGGCATAGATCAACCACCACCATTTACAAATGTGTTTTCTCAATAATAAATATACAGAGTAATGTACTAAACTACAATGGATATAAATGAATTACTAGACAAATGACAAGAGAAAAACCTGACAATTTTGAAGGATATCAGTCAGGGTCAAGTTTACATTTAGTGTTAGTGTGAAGAGTTAGTGCTAGGGTTAGTATTTAGGGTTGAGTTTATGGTTAGACAATTGATTCACGGAATAAATGAAAGCAGAAATAATGAAAACAGCACCAAACTATGTCAAATGGTTTACACCGTCCATACAGAAATGGTGAGTTTATGTTGTTTCAATGTACATTAAAACATTTCTTCTTTGGTAATATCCTGGGCCAAAACAGAAAAAAATATTTGGTTATTTTATTCCGTCTCTTCCTATGGATTTTAACCTTTTTTCTCCCTTTCATTTTCATAGCTGAAAAAATTGGATGTCCCTTTTTATTATGAGGAAAAACTATTTAATTATATCATCATCATCAGCAGCAGCAGCAGCAGGAGTAGCAACATTTTAGCGTCCATTGCTGGAGATCGACCTTCCCCAAGATTTGCCAGATCTCTCTATCATGGACGTCACGGAGCCAATACTTTCAGAACTTTACTTTATCTCGCTACTTTATTTTGTCCGGCTACGGTTTCGTCTATGATCACTGGACATTCATGACCAGCCCATTGCCACTTTGGTTTTCGAATGAATTCTATGATACCTCGTACTTCTAACAAACATGTTGAGACAAAGACACAACGATCGAAATTGAAAATGCAGAGCTGGAGAAAGCAGATCATCACATATACGTAGGACAGCGAGTCTCCATGAAGTCATCAAAAGAGGAAGAAATGAAGCAAAGAATCACACTAGGTTGGCAAGCTTTTGGTAGAGCAAGCTGGACTTTTAAGGACAAGAAAATCTCATTAGTCCCAAAAAGAAGGATGTGCAACAAATGTATCCTACCGATGATTAAATATGGAACTGAAACATGGAACCTAACCAAAATATCAACCCTCAAACTGAGAACAATGCAACGTGCACAAGAGAGAATCATGCTCAACCTCACATGGAGAGATCATAAGACAGCGCAGTATATTAGAGAGAAGACGGAATTCCGGGACATCATGGAAACTAAGAAAACACAATTGACAATGGGCTGAACATGTTGCAATAATGGCATATAACCGCTTGACATCACAACTCACAACGTAGATTCCCAGAGATCGGTTACGAAGCTGTGGCCCACAGGAAGTGAGATGGTGTGACGAGCAAGATAAATTCCGAAAGTACTGGCCCTGCCACGTTAAGCAAATTTTGGGGAAGGTCTATGTCCAACACCGGACACTGACAGACTGACGACAATGATGTGATGTTGAGCACGATTCTTTCATGTGCACGTTGTATTGTTCTTTGGTGGAAGATCATATATCTTCGCTTACGTAATCCCTTTTACACATCACAAAGTTGATGAGTCAAGCATAATTTCCAAGAAAATGCATATTAAAATTAGTCAATATCAGCATCGTTTAATTAAGTATTTATGGTATTCTATAATAAGGAATTAATAGATAATTGTTCCAATGTTGAGCCATAACCCAACTCAGTCTTGAGCGATAAGATGGCTGTCGCTTTTCACATCGAAATTCTAAATTGCATCAAGTATATTCGATTTGCCCTTAGTAAGGCGTGTGTCCCAAGTTAAAGCCACGTGACAAATCAGCACGTATGGCTGATACATCCGTTCAACACCATAACTTTTTCAAGTGTTGCAACATATTTCACATCGTATATATATATATATATATATATTCATATATATGTGTGTGTGTGTGTGCTTATGTTTCTCGTTATATATGTCTACGTGTGTGAGCACACATGCATGCATATGTGTATGTGCGTATGTGGCAGTTATATCAGAGGTCTCTGTTTACCTCCCTCGAAAAGCAAAATGCTAATCCAATTTGCTTTGGCTTATTCTACCGTTGAAGCAGAACATGACAAATGTTAGAGAAATAATGTGGCCTCGTGCATAACTTGTTCCCGTACACTTGAGGGAGAATGCTCACATTAGAAATAACGACGGAAAAAAGTATATGATTGAGTGATGATTTTGCAAGCCATGTTAGGAAAAATACAATGAACCATCACGCTTAACTAATGCTGGCAAGAATGCAGGTTTGTATGTAACAAAATTCAATATCTGATTCACATTGATTTGAAAGGGAGGATCATCTCTAAATGTATAATAAGAGAAAATGTGTCGGGGTTCGTTTTATGTTACACTGTGGTCTATACTGCTTTGAGCGTGAATTCTTTTGTAGTAGCAATTGAACAACTAATGCCATCAAAGTCGGTGAGGGGATTTATCTTCTCTTACATGCGCATATATTCATGTATTTCAATGCTCCTGCCCATGCTGTTTTGTCTACCGACTTGAAAATTGGTATCAGTACTAAATCCCTTCTAAAACAATGTTATTTTTGGTTTTGGGTTGTTTTTTTTTAAAGTTTTTCTGACTTTTCTGGGCCTTATTCTGGCAGATTCATTATTATCATCTAGATTCTCCGGTATCAGATGTTTTTAGATGTTTTTTCACTCTTTTTTTGGATGGTCACTGGTGGAAAACGCCAGTGATGTCATAATTAGAATTTAATCTGACCATATTTGTTCTTCGATGGAATTTTTTTACATGACCTCAGACGCTTTCTAATGCTACGTTTGTTCAATTACTGACTGTGATGGCGAGTCAAGATATCGTTTTTGTCCTAAAACAGTGAGTAGAACAAATTGAAACTATCACATGTCTCTTCAATAAGTATCCAACCACTTTGAATAACTCAAAAACCCGTTGGAAGTAACTTCACAATCGATCGGAGGGGACTTTGCTGCGCATACGTGATCAGACACTCTTCGTTAGGCTACTCAATTGATAGTTAGATGCTCTTGAATGAGTTTGTGTACATCGTGACTGTCACATTCACAAGGACTGAGCCTGACCATTCTTCCTGTCTCGGGCTGGATTTATTGGGGCAAATCCTAGCATTAACCAGATTGGTATCCCTTGCCCACTGATTAAGCACCCTGCAACCCCAGGCTTTTTTAAATTTCAAAACGAATCCAGACCGTGGACGAGATTGAAGAGCATATAACGAAGCATCTGATGCCGACAAGTGAGTGCAGTGAAGAGGAAGGAACTTCTAAGCAACTAAAGCATAGTGCTTTCGGTAGGCTATGCTGTCATCAATATCAAATGATTCAATACTTTCCGGATAACCCTCATAAATGGTCTGTGTGTAAAAGTCGCATTCCCCAAAATGTTAATCCTAATACAAGAGCTTTTTGCTTGTTTGTTTATTCGTACCTCTTCTCCGCAAAAACTGCAAGGGCCTATTATTCTGCATGAGGACTGAGGAGAGGTCAACCTAAAACATAAACATTGTAAGGTCGTTTGAGCTTACTATAAGTCATTTCTTGGTCATTTCTTGACAATTTTTAGATTTATCGACCACAATGCAACACTAAAGGTGTCAAAATTTTGCATATGGGTACATCTTCTCATGATGAATATGTCAATCCGTGTTGTAAACTTCTGAGACGATTCAATGTCAGAAGCGGTGATTTCTGGTCATTTTTCACTTTCCTAAGTTTTGGGCCACAATTTAGCACCTATTAAACTGAAGCTGGGCATAAAAGTACATCTTTACATGGCAAAGAAGGTCATTTGCAATGTAGAATTGACAATTGAGGTCATTCGAGCTTATTTCTTGTCATTTCTAGCCAATGTCCTTTGTTGTGGGAAACAATTTTTCCATCAAGAACGCTTAAAGTTTGCATATGGGTCACATTGCACGTAAAAAGCTAAGCAGGGTTGGCTTTGGAAGTCATTCTAGGTCACCAGAGGACAATTCTTGTAATTCATATCCAACATTCCAAGTTTTCAATTTTACACCGATATTAATGACAATTGGCAGAGAGAGGGTGATTATGTTTTGTCAAAGGTTGTAGGTAAAGCAATATTGACCTCAGAATCCATTTGAGGTCACTTGAAGTCATTTTTCGTCGATTTGAGCCAATCTTACAAGTTGGTAGCCACAATATTGCACCCTATCAAACTGAAACTTAGTATAGTAGTAGATTCTTTCACGGCCAATGTATGCAGAAATGTGATTTTGACTTTAGGTTCGTTCGTGGTCACCATATGTCATTTGTGGTCATTTCTAGAGGAGTTTCTTTGGGGCCATAACATTATACCTAGGGTGCACAAGTCTTTCATTAGGGTACATCTTTACACTGTGTATATCATAGGCAATGAGGGACTGATTTTGGAAGTAAATAGAGGTCACCTGATGTCATTTCTCGTAATTGTAACTAGGCACAATGATAATCTTTCAAGATCACCAGCCTTTACCTGGCTTCTCTGTTCTTTTCCCATGGACAGCTTTATATAGGTTGTTCATGGGTTGGATCCTGAATCAACCTTTTCATACAGGCACACAATAGGATAAAAACTTATGAAATGTACCATGAAGTATTGTCAAACTAACCAACGATATCCTTCGTTCTTTTTATGTGTTTCAGAATATTCTTTCGGTTACAGTTGCTTCTCATGTGTACATAGTGAGAAGAAAATCGTTTTTTCTCCATTTGTTGAGTTGTATAAGGAGAAATATAATCAAATAGCATGTTTTTCCTGTTTGTTTTTGAGTTATATTCCCCGAATAACTTCAGGTATCCTTGGTGGGGCAGGATTGATTATTCCCCCACACCATTTTGCACCCATCCATTTCTCCGTGAAAATTCCATTATTATTAGTGCTTCAATGAATGAATGAAAATAATTTAAAAAAAACGACTCATTAGCATCTTCGGAGAAAGAAATATATAGATATTCTGGATATCTAATAAAACTAAATACCAGAACACTGCTAGAATGATATATTGTTGGAAATAGATGTAGAGGTCGCCCAATGTATGACTGGTATAAAAAGATGGACTAATTTAGAGTATGAATGTGTTGTAAGAACAGCGATGACAGGGAAAGTTGATGACTACTTCCTCATCCAACGTCGAAATACATCGGACCTAAAGAAGAACCTGACTGACTTCCGCCTGTCTTACTCTCCACCCATACCGCAGTTTTTTGCCGTTACAGCCATTTTTTTTTTATTTCGATTCGGTGATTTTATCTTTTTTAACCATTTTTTTTCGCTCCATTCTCTACATTTTGGCATGACTCTTTTTTTCACTTTTTTTTTCTTCTTGATTCCGACTTTTATGATTCTATCTACCACTTCTTTCTTGCAGCTCTCAATCAGAAAGACAGGCCGATACGGTCCAAGCTATCCGATTCTGCTCTCTCTACAAACTGCGGACAAACGTGACGGCGAGAAGAGGAAATTATATCTGACTCGACATGGCCGGCCGCTTCGACCCACAAACGCGAACAATCGAATGAAATCACGCACGAACCATCCAGCCAGCACCACACACTGTCTCTTCTCCTATTCTCTATCATCCAATGTCCGTCATGTGAGAAATCTTTCTCTTGAAATAATTCTCTAAACCTACTTCGATCTTTATCCTTCTTCACTGCCAGTAGTCATTGCAGACACTGAAGAAAATGAGAGAAAAACTTGGTTGGTGTTCGTGGCTTCGTACTACGTATTGGTCTTTTGTACTTCCCCCAAAATATCTCATAATATAAAAGCCGTTGTCATTTTTTCTTTGTTAGTTGATTCTGTCAGGCTAAAGCAAAAAGCAACGAGAGGAAGGGGGTGAATGAAAGATTCGTGACTGTGTGTTTGCAAACGCTAAAACATACATATATGCAACCATTTGAGCGCGTATATATCATTGCTACTTTTGCAACAGCTGGTGTTTCTGTCTCTCGTAGTAAGACAGGGAACGAAAAATGTTTTTTCTTGTATTGATAAAGAAAAATGTTTTGCTTGCTTTTTACCAAATTATGTAGCTTTTTTGTTCCAAAAAACGCAAAATATAAAGTTGTGAAAAATTGACAGAAAAATGAATTACGCATGAGGTATGCGATTCTTTGTTTGTGATATAAACATTTATAAAAGATAAGTTATCTCATATCATTTTAATGTTACTTCCCCTGAATATATATGATCCGACAGAAGGATCATAAATTGCATTATATTGTATAAAAAATATTTGAAATGATATACATATATGTATATCCAATATGTTGTACATAACTGTCGCTTGAAAGAAACGGATGGACATAGAATAAGGTAGATGAGAATTTGGAGTGAAAATAGTTATTTCAAGCCTCTGCATTACCAGTGACTGTTTATTGAGAGCAATGCTACGTTGAAACGGCTACCACATCGGCCACAGGTTTGATTCCTGCAGCAGCCCCATTTTTTCAATTGCTTATTCAAATTTTGATGTCGAGGTCGAGTAATTCATAACTGTGTAATGACAGAGGATCAGTTCAGAAGAGTTTCTATATAATATAACACAATTTATAATTATATTGCAATACAGAGAGGGAAAAAGTAGGGAGAGGGGTCCGGGAGAGAAAGGTTTGGGAAATCAAATCTTCCAACAAACACTCCGTCAAATTCGGACCTCTAAGTCTCGAAAAATAAGTATTAAGAAAATTAAAAATGAAATACAAAACATGTAGGAACATCTACAATCTGGAGAATCCGGATGTTATTGATAGACTGAGATAGATAGATGAATAATAACAACCTGCAACGTGTAAATAATAACAGAATACAATGGATAATCAGATAGATAGATTGATAGATAGATTGATAGATAGATAGTCAGCCAGTCATCCAGAAGCCCTCAAGAAGAGAAGAAACCTACGTCGACAGTTTGGTTGAAAGCGAAAATCTAGGTTCACGGTTTCTGATAAGAAGAAATGCATTAAGACCCAGCTCAAGACATAAAGTCACAACCATGATATACGCAGTCATTTGTGCATTTTGAGTTTAAGGTCGTTTCTGACATAGTTTGATGTGCTGAATTCTGGACTAAAAGCAAAATACTGGCGAACTGGTCGGTAGGATGAGTTCGCAGAACTTAGCAACACGCTAAAAGAAGCAAGTATTTGATAATCAGTCACTTAACGTTCTTCACAAAAGTGAATTTCCACTAATGAATGGATAGCCAAAGATTAAAAATATACATCTCTCCCGAGAAAAAAAAATTAAACTCCAGTGCTACATACACAGACGTAGGTAGATGGATAATCAGATAAATAAACAGTTTCTCGTGTGGATGTTTGAAAATCTGTAAAGCTATTCGGAACTAGTACATGGGATTTTGAAAATCTATTGAAACTCCATGATTTGATCACTTCAGGTGACTGATGACATATATTCCAGCCAACAGGTACGTTTTAGCAATTTTGAAGACAGGTAGCATATCGGTTGGAGATATAGCATGTCGTGGGAAGGTCACAGCGATGTTTGCCATTGGGTATCAGAGGAATACTGTCCACACATCCAAGACGTTACTGTAGCGTAATGGTAATGTTGCAGCGTGCTCAAGCTGAAAATGCTGTTCATTCTGGGAAGACATAAAAATATGTTATTCTCAATAGTATATGTATGAGAAATATGAGATTTCCTCAAATATTTTTTTCAATTAAGAAGCACTAATCCAGATAATGCATGTTTTTCAGATATCTTCCTGGCTTTTTGAAGAAATATTCTCAGCAACACTTCTTCTTACATCTTCCTGGTGTTTTAAAGAAACATTATCTGCAACGTTGCTGGGACGTTAGTGGAAGTCTACATATAAATGGTAATGCATCATCACAGGAAATTGTAGTGACGTCAATTTGTTAGTTGGGATATGAGCTACTGATACTCAGATGAAATGAATCAAAATTTAAAGCCTGGGATATTTTCATTAAGAAAGTCATATTGATACAGGAAAGCGGATATCAAAGCATTTAAAGTCCCTACAGATACAGCCTAATTGGAAAAAAAATGAGAATCTATCACTAGGGATCGTAGATCGCAATGACAAGCAAATTATGAATGAAACAAAAAAGCCACTGCAGGGCAACAATAATAGAATATTCAATAATTCAAATTTAAATTTCATTAGTTTATCATTTGATATTTATCATCGTATTTGCGCGATCCCCATGGAATCTTCATTAGAATATTGCAATTTTCGGACATGTTTCATAGCGTACTTAATCATCAGGGGTTATAAGTCATCATTTTTAGAAGGTACAGGCACAAAAATACAGTTTTTCAAGCATCAGAGCCAACCTTCAAGGTATTGTAAATGGCCGGAGAATGTATTACCATTCCTTTTTATGTGCGATTCTGATAATCAACTGACCAGAGTTTTAACGAATTAAGGGATCCAAGTCGTAAGTAACCATGGAAGCTTATTTCTGTCCAACTTATATCTTGTAGTGTAGGAAGATAGATCTTTCTATGGTGTGCGTGTAGGAGAAGTGGGAGGGGACGGAGGGATTGTAAGTGTTTAAATGAGGTGAGGAAATCAGAGAAAATGTAAAATCAACGATCTTATTGATGGTAATAGGTATAGACCATAAAAACTCTAAAATACTTGAAAAAACCTTAGCGAGTTTTCGTGTGACCTGACGCCCCATGGTATATCAACTGGAGATAATATGTATGTATATATATATATATATATATATATATACGCAGAGGCACAGGGGTGGTTTGTGAGACTATGGAGGTCCATCTGGGTCCTATGGTAGAATTTAACACACACACACGCGCGCGCACACACACATATATGTATACGTATGCACAAACACACACACACATATATCCATGCAAGGATATATATATATACATGTATCTACGTTTGTGTGCTCAAATAGCTAGTGTAAGGAAACTTTAAATACACTTTGCGTGCGCGTATGTCCGTGTTTGTGAGTGTGTGTATGTGCGTGTTCGTAGAGGGGTGAGTGTCCGTCTCGTGTGTAATGCAAGCGATCGAAATGGGACGAAAGAAAAAAAGTTTCCTTTACAGCAGATTTCCATTTTGCCGGCCCTTTGATAACCTCTATATACCGAGTGTTCCAGCCACTTGTCAATCGAACTGTTCAAATGTTTGAAGTGGCTGCTTCTTTAGATGGGGAATTCTGAAGAATTCCGTGCAACAAACAATCCGTCTTTCATAGAAGCCAATTTACACATGTCAAATACCATGAGGAACGAATGCAATCATTTCTATAAGAATGAAGTGAAAGCTCCGACCCCCTCTCCCGTTACCCACTTCCCCCCGTTTGTTTTTATCTTCTCCGCCGTCTATTTTGTTTTCACAATTCAACAAACTATTTCCTCTTATTTCCTCTCCTTCCTGCTTCTTTTCTTTTCATTTCTTTCTTATTCGTTCTGTGTTTGTTTGTTTCTTTTCTCTTCGTTTTATTCAACTGTAATTTTGTTTATTACATCACACTTTTCTGTCTTCCTTCCCATTTGATCATGTTGTATTAAAAGTCCTGTCCGTTTTTGCATTTGTTTTATTTATTTTTAACTATAGTTCCATCACATCCTGCTGTTACAGTCTGGGAACTTTGTGAACCATTCAGTGTTAGCCATACAACTGTTTATTGCAATTCGAAAATGCTCAGGAAAGTTTCAAATGTTGGAAAATGGTCAAACATTACCTGTATGTAAAGAATTGCCAGCGACGTTTTGATTGTTGTGATTCAATAAAGCCTTAAGACTCCAGGTGCCTCTTGGGGACATGGTTGTTGTTGGAGATCAGAAATGGGTCTTTTTTTTTCTTAAGGTTAAGCGACATCTTCAGTAGCTCAGTTGCCATGATAGACCGATGCATCATCCCTGAGACGACTTTCAACTGGAGAAGATCTTAAGTGTTATGTAGGATATGCAAGGACTGGCTCATTAAGAATTTTCTAAACATATACCAAACGGGCCCCAAGTTTACTGCTCACAATTTTCGTTTAAAAATGATTCAGGACATGAAACACCCATCTTTAGTGAGCATGAAAAGGGATCTTTCTTCGTCACGCTAATGGACGTTGTCATACCGATCCATTGACCAAAGCCTCAGTATGAGCATTCCGCTTGGGAAACATGATTCATCTGTGTCCGGTCTTTCGTCGAATGACGTATCGTTGACACACAGTCAGCCGACGCACTTACGTCATGCAGTCGATTTGTAGACAACCTTTTTGATGGGGTGGTATTCTGCCGACTTGGCTTTCTGCCGACTTGGCTTTCTGCCGACAGTCGTTTCGTCGAAAACTTTTTTGTATCATTCATAGGATGAATAACGGAAACAAAATCTGTGAAGTTTCTGAAAAATAATTCTATTTCACATCTTATATATAAACATTGGAAGAACACACATACAAAACTTTTTCTTTGGTATTTGGAAAATTACTCCCAGGAAAAGTTTTTAGTGGAAAGTACAATTTACAATTTAAGTTCATGCTAAATTGGTCCTTTTGTTAATGCTTGTTTTGGGAAATTTGGACCTTTTAGGGATCACTGCGCAAAAAAGGGTGGGAGTAGTAACTTATTTATTGATCACCCATTTTTCAAATGTTTTAATTGATTACTAAGGCAAGTTACCAAAGAACGTTTGTTGTATGACAGTTCCCACTGAGTGACAAACTAGACAAGATAGATAGATAGATAGATAGATAGATAGATAGATAGAGGTATGTAAGTAGGTAGATGGATTGGTTGGTAAATTGACAGATGAATAAATAGGGATATGATCGGTTAAAAAGAGAAATGCTTAGTTAGATAGGTAGGATATTCTTGAGTGCATATATGTATGCATATACATACATGCACACACACACACACACGAACACACACGCACACGCACACGCACACACATATATACATACACATATATATATATATCGCAGAAAAATCATTTCTTTACGGATTTGGTTTATGTAATAGTAACAATAACGAGATTACAAGATGCATTAATTTATTTCATGACTTCAAGTTCTATGCATAACAACCTCTATCTTGGTTTCCTGCCTTCACCAGGTGGAGTTTTTTTCCTTTTGAAGTTTTTGATCCATCTAAAATGTGGGAGTATATTCATTTTTTCTTTTTTTTTTCTTTTCATTTGTGAGTCCAGACAAAACCTGTGTCAGTTTGGTTGGCCATAAGATTATTTGTGTTACGCCGTTTGCAATTGTTACTTATTTTAAGTTAGTGTTTATTTGATGTGCAATGTGTATGTATGTGTCTAATTCCTCATTTTTTCCAGTTGAAATAGTAGTGTGTCTATGAATAATGCTATACGATTGTTGAAGTACGAGTGTATGACTTCTCTTTCTCATTGATGTTTTTCTTGTAGATTGTAGGTTAAATCAAATATGTTTTTCGTATTTAAAATCTTATTTACATCATTACTTGGTTATTTGTCTCATATCTTATATTCATATTTGTATTTCCCTTGTTCTTCTCATTTTTCTTCTTTTCTTTTTCTCTCTTTTTCCATTATCCCCACTTTTTAATGCTGTGTGTGTGTATGTGTTTTGTTTTGAAATATCACATTTGAACTGCTCTGTTGTGCATCCAAATACATACATATATACACAGAGACCATAATGGAAAACTTCAAATCTAAAACGACATGCAGACTGATCAATCCTACTTAAATGGAGATTGGAAGAATTAGCAAAAAAAAATAATTGAAGACGCAAAGCAAGAATTAAGGAAAATACTAAAGATGAACCAATGGAAAATCTTCCAAGAAGTAACAAATTGATTCGAAAGTATAAAAAGAACCAAAACAATCCAAATTCATATGACTAGATATCAAAGAGTTTTGCCAATCTATAACCGAAAATATATTAGACAATGCAATAAAACTAGCGGAACAATATGTAAAAACGTGAACAGGATAAACAAATGGGAAAAACACCGTAAAGAATCAATACTGTTCGACAGCAATAAACGATGGATAAACGAAAACAACAAAAACAACTTTGATGTCGCAGTGGGGTCCTCCGATAGTGTTGAAATATCAGAACTAACAGCAATATACATACTAGTTATGGTAAAAGACGGACAAAATAAGCAAAGATAAATACAACCACACAGAGACGACCAAAACAAAAACAAACAGACGAAAAAAGAGAGGAAATTTTTTTTTTCAAGTTTAAAAAAAACACAGGATTCAAAATAGAAATAGTAAAACGACTCGAAACAACAAACTTCCTTAATCTAACTCTAGATCTAGAAAAAGTCACCTACAAACCATACATAAAATACAATGATTCACCCATATGCATATGCACTTTATCTAGTGGATCACAATCTATGATAAAAGAAATACAAGAATTAGCAGAAGACTAACAGATAATTCGACAAATGAAGAAATGATCAAGAATTAAAAAAACAACCATATGATACAGCAATTGAAAACAAATGATTTAAAGCAAAACTAACACATACTCGAAAAACAAAAAAAAATGAGCGGAGGCGAAAGAAATATATATAGTTTAACCCACTATTCAATAGAAACTCGAAGACTAAAATAGGAAAAAGATTCCTGGATCTCATAGAGAGATACTTCTTCGAAACACACAGGCTAGACAAAATCTCCAATAGAACAAGTAAAATCAATTACAGCTAAATGGGAACCACAGGGAAAATATTCTAAAACACCACAACTTAATGAGCGGAAGAAAAAAAAAAACAATGACAAAGATGCAATTGTCGAATCGAGAATCAATGACTGCTACAATTAAATTTTAAAAAAAGAAACGATATAGATGGCAACACGCAAAACCAATAAAGATCCGAACGAAACAAAAATATTTACAAGAGCCGCCCATACAATATTGGAGAAAAGATTTGGAAGAGACAAATGATCACTCAATAATGGAAATCATGAAAAGACCAACAAAGACCCACGATGCATCAGGAAAGACAAAGAACATATGAAATCAACCACCATCAAATGGAAAATTAGTCATATTATATAACAACATAAATAATGTATACTCAGCCTCGGGGAAAACTTCCAACAGTATCATACTGAGGCAACAACCAGCTGCTTAATAAAAGATTTGAGTTATTATTAAACTGCAAATATCGAAACTAGTAAATGCAAAAAAAAAAACAACGGAAAAAAAAGAATATCAACATCAATAATCGACACTCAAATACAAAACACAACAAAAACATAATTTATTGACACAATAAACAAGAATATCTTATATAGATATACTGAATGAAAAGCGAGATCGTATATATACACATGAATAGTATATATATATATATATATAGATAGATAGATAGATAGATAGATAGATAGATAGATAGATAGATAATAAATAAACTAATTTTACAACCCTCATGCATATAAATAATGGCACAGTAAAATGATATAATGATCAAAACCAAATTTCAAAATAAAAAGGAGACTAAATATAGTTATTGATGACAGACCAACGATGATAATATAACAATGCATTCGAAAATACAAGTAAATAGAATATAAAACATACTATTCAAACACACACCAAAGTATTGCGTTTACATATATATATATATATATATGTGTGTGTGTGTGTGTGTGTGTGTGTGTGTGCATGTGCGTGTTTGTGTGTGTATAAGTATGTATATATGCATGTGTGTGTATTAGTATGTTGTTAAGGGTGTGTAAGTGTTCATGCATGGGGACAACATTTTTCAAAAAATGAATAGTGAACGGAAGAGAAAGCAAAAAAAAAATACTATTGCAAACGACAGCACACAATAATTTCAAGGCCAGACAAACTTGCCAAGTTTATTGTCTATGCCCCAAAATGAAGAAAGGTGAAAGATGAAAATTAATATTTTTTTCCCATTTTCGAGGGGTCAAAAACTATAGAAGAAATATTTTACCCAAAGAAGTCAGGAAACCAATATGTTGACGGCTATACATTAAACTTGAAGTCATGATTCAATCATTGTAACATATATTCTCGAGATCATATATATGCGTGTGTGTGTGTGTGTGTGCGTGTGTGTGCGTGTGTGTGTGTTAGGATACTTGAAGACAGAAAGAGACCGAAGGGGATGAATACGCTATGATAAATAAATAATTGGTTATATTTGGGGACACATCTGAGTACATGGAGAGATTGATTGAAAGATATAGATAGTGAAGCATATAGGGTAGAAGGAGAGATATAAAGTTATGGATGACGCTAAAACCATTGCAAAATACATCAATAAACTTTTTCCAATAACTTTTGACCGTTCTTCTCCAGATTTCTGCTACAATTATAGCTTCACTTTTGATGTCGGTAATTATAATTTCTCCAAATTCATTAAGCTAATAGCGCCTGACATTTGCAATAAGAAAGCGAGGCTTTGATCGCTTTGTTAGATTCTTTATTATTATTTTTGTTATTTTCAAAACTTTTTTTACGAATTTCATGTTTTCTACTTCGTTATTTCTATTTTAAATCTCAGCAAATTACTATTAATTTGCAGATCTTCTTTGAAGCTCATACATTATTTTCTCACAGAGTTCCATTTTGCATTAATCTTCCTCTGCTAGTACAAATTTGTATGTGCATATTTATTACCAAAAACATATGTAATCTTCTTTCGAGAGATCTATTACAAACCTAGCTCATATATGCATGCATGCACACGTATATATATATATATATATATATATATATATATATATATATATATATATATATATATATATATATATATATATGGATGCGTTATTGTGCATATATAGATATATATTTATATATGTATGTATATATATATATATATGCTCAGTGCAGTTTTATATATACATATGTGTACGCTGTTATGCATGAATACATAGATATATTTTCGGTGTCGTTGCATATATATATATATGTATGCATACATAGTTGTGCATGTGCATATGTATGTTTGGTTCAGTTGTGTGTGTATATATATATATATATGGGTATGATCTTGTGCATATACATATATGTGTGTCCATATGTATTCAGTACAGTCGTGAAGACATATATATGATTGCGTTCTTTGTATATATGAATGAAATATATATATATATATATGGAGAGAGAGAGAGAGAGAGATACATATGTGTGTATGTATGTGTGTGTGTCTGTGTATGTCTGTATGTGTGTGTGTGTGTGTTTATTTATGCATACATGTCATTTATGATATTTCTGTGAATATATGCTGTCATGTATGAGGACTTTTTCTCCTATGACTTCATTAATGTACATATATATATGGGGAAAACAGAAACATTCAAATACACACACACACACACACACACACACATATATATATATATATATATATATATATATATATATATATATATATATATATATATATATATATATATGTAATCTTTCCTGGATAGTTCATACATATATACGTGTGTGTGTGTGTCGCGTGTCGTTGAGTCTCTGAGTTCCAATCGGCATGTTTACATATCCCCATTGGTATATGCACGTATGCATGTCCATGTAAGCGTATTTATTACACACACACATACTCTCACATACACAAATATATGTGCGTGTGTGTGTGCTTGTGTGTCTGTGTGTGTATTTGTGCATATACGTATGTATTTATTAAATTATTTGCTCATAAGCATGAAGTTTTTTTCAGAGATATGTGCAAATATACATATATGTATGCATTTTTCTGTATGTATATCTCTATGTATGTATATATACCTATGCTTGTATATATTGATATGATGTATGTATTTGTGCTTATATGTGCAGTACAATGTATGTGTATGAGTGGGTGTGTCTATATATATATATACATATATATATATGTGTGTGTGTATGTGTGCATGTGTATGTTTGTGCAGATATATATGTATATTCACTGGCATATATATATATGTGTAGATATTTGCGTCTTTATGTACATATATCTATATATGCAAATGAATATATTACTTTTCTGTTGTTGTTAATTTGGAAATAATCTACACACCTAAGTATGCTTATATGCGTATGGTTTGGGTGCTTGTGCGTATGTATCTTAATACATGTAGGTCTGTGTATATATATATATATATATATATATATATATATATATATATATATATATATATATATATATATATATATATATATATATATATATGTGAGTGTGTGTGTGTGTGTGTATATATATATATATATGCAGTCATACATATTTTTATCTATACTCGCTTGTATATGCATGCATTAATGCAAATATGTATGTATGCATATGTCTGCTTATACATATATATATATATATATATTTGCGTGTGTATATGTATGTTTGTGCATGTACTCGTGTTAACATGTGTGTGCATGTGTCTCAGTGCGTGTCGGTCTTTCTATTTATGAATTCGTATTTGTTTTCAAATATTACGAAATAACATCATGTCACGATATTTTTTATTCCTTGGCAGTGACTGTTGTTTACTGATCGATTATGTGTCAAAAGTATAGAAAACAGTTATTATTCCTTTCCAAGTTTGCTTTCATGGACAGGATAGTCATATTCACTAGTAATTGTTTTTCTTACTTCATGTGACTAAAAATGTGCAAATGTACACCTTGTCCAATTGGAAATAAGTAGATTTCAAATTATCACTGTCTCGGTCACAATGTGAAAGTTTGAAGAAAATTAATTGGCGTTTTCCACACTTTGTAGACATAATCAATCAGAAAATTACACTTATTACCCATGGACAAAAGTAGAGTTTTGAAAAAAGTTGCGTAGTGTAGCTGGTTCTTGGTTGGCCAACGTCAAATTTAAAATAAAGGTTATTAACTTGATTATTATATTTGACGAAATGTTTCTAGTTACATATCTTGCTAGTATAATTGCATTTAGTTTCTGTGCCAAATGTAAACAACATTTTTTATCTCAATAACCAATCAATTTTTTTCCCAATTAGTTAGTGAAATAAATAAGAATGTTTTGCATATCTACTATCAGCGACCTACGTGTTATCAGGTTGTTATACAGAGAACGTCGTTTTTCAACCTCTTATTACATTTTTTTTTTAATTTCTGTAATCGAATTTTGTTATTTATATTTTGACATCATATGAAGACAACAAAAAATAGAATGATAAAAATGTATTAAATCAACAATGATTTTTATTTAAAAACATACTTACAAGTCCCCTGAAAGCGTTAAAACGTTGAATACTGGAACGATTGGAACAAAAACGGTGAATATATGGTAAATATATGACCAGTCACCGAATGACACCCAAATATTAAGAGATACTTCCGTACATATTCTTTTCAAATAGGCTTAGCTTCATCTCGCCAAAACTCCATCACTGAGGATCGTATCATAAACCTATGCAAATTAGGCGAAATCGTACATGCAACTTGCTTGCAGATTATTTTCCCAGATACGTACTGTATATATAAAACGCAGACTCAAACACACACACATGCATAGATAGATAGATAGATAGATAGATAGACAGACAGATAGATAGATAGATCAATTGCTATAATAACCATTTAACAAAGGGGGATCATTTCAAGTTAGTTTCCAAAAGATATAACGATATTTATACTTCATTCTGTCGGATCAAATGTATCTATTTCAAAAAATACATAGCCGTCGCGTTGAAAGAAACTAATAAACCCAGAATGAACGAGATGAGAATTCGGGTTGAAAACAGTTATTTTGGCCTTTGCATTACCGGCGGCGGTTTAGCTCGATGATAAGAGCATTGCACATCGAAGCAGATACATTATCGGGAACAGGTTCAATATCTGCAGCAGCCCCATTGTTTATTCTATTTATGTTGTCCACTGAAGAGTGATTCATCAACTGTGTGATGGCAGGTGATCATTTCAAGTGAATTTCCGTATGATATTTTATATTGCTATCAATACTAATATTTATAATTGTATCCGTAATTATATTAACATTTATGTTATATATTTATGTATATGTGTGTGTCTGTGTTTGTGTATGTGTTCCAAAAAGTCAATCAAATAGTTTGACTAGATTTTCATTTTGACAAGTTCATATCAAACATAAGTCTAAATCCCTCCAAGAGGAAAGATAGAACGTAATGTTCGATCATTCTTTTTCTAAGATATCAATTTGTAGTCTGAAGTCTGTACATTCTGTGTGTGTCTTCATGTGTGTGTGAATTTTTGTTTGCACATTGGTGCTTGGAAATATTTGTATCTGTTTGTGCCTTATTTGTTAATTTACCAAATATGACTAATTGGAGAGTCAGAAGAAAGAGAACAAACTGTGTTCAAAACATTTCTTGACCTGCATTTGCCAGCATTTGTTAACATCCTTTATATTATCTATCTTCCCTCACTCTATCTTCCCTTTACACAGTACTTTTTCTCTTTCTTTTTTTCTTTCTTGAACTGGGTTTTTTTTATTTCAAGAATCTATTCTATAAGACAAGACTGATATAATATAGTGTTACGCAAGGAAAAATATTCGTCTCTCTCTGCCAACCTCTTTTCTCTCTTTTTTTTTTCTGTCTTCAACATTGGTCAGAAAGAACATGATTTGGGCATTCCTACTACCTAGGTTGAAAACTTGCGAAATTTTTCTTTCTTTTAGATTAAACAATGGAAAGTTACACCTGCTCCAGAGTCGAATTCACAATGTTACACTCAATCATCCAGTGAGCTACTCAAACAAATGTCTTTGGAATTCTTTATTTCGTTTTTTTCTTTTTTCTTTTTCTTTTTTGATCTCAGTACCATGGTTCCACACTGTGTTGCCTCGCCTGGACTTCCTACGTTTTCTTCAAACCCCGACTTGCTACCCATTCACTAAGGAGGGAGGGCAGATAATAAGCTTCTTATAAACTTCTCTATCTTTTAATCATAGCACAAGGCACAAGAACATTATTCTCTCTTTTCGTTTCTCCGATTCGTTCTTTCTGTTTTCCTTCCTCCTCCTTCTCTCGGAATTTCTCCATTTCCTCCTTCTCTCTATCTCTCTTTTCCTTTTCAAACTCTCTCTTTCTCCTGTTTTCTTCTTTTTTTTGTTTTCATCTTTCTTTTTCTTCTTCTGTCTCCCTTTCTCTTTGAAGTCAACTTATCTCGAGGGACACCGAGTATAGGTTTTATGGTGTTCATCTAATCTTGGCCAAAAAGCGCCGAAGGGCAGATCTTTCCATGAGATTAGGGACAGGCGAGGAGTCGGGCTGGAAAGATAACGTAAAGGCAATCAAGACAAGGGTTGACTCAGTGAATATGCGACTGAGTCGATGTGTCAGTACCACCCCCTCCCAACCCCCACCCTGTGCAGGTATGCCGAGTGAGGTGCTCCCCCTGAGTGAGTGAATGCAAGACTTGGAGGCGGTTCTTCAGTGAGAAAATGTTGTAAGATTTCTGAAGATTCACCAAGAATTCAAACCCTGATGTGCATCAGTATATACACACACACACACACACACACACATATATATATATATATATATATATATATCTGTGTGTGTGAGTGTGTGTGTGTGTGTGTGTGTGTATGTGTGCGGTGGTGTGTGTATCATTTATCTATCCATCTATCTATCTAATTAACTAAATCTGTTCAAATCTAGTCGTCGTATTGTGGTTCCATCCAGCCATTTATCGATCTGCCAATATCTATTCATCTATCTATATTTAATTATCCATTCAACTAACTATCTATCCAAGTAGTTAACTATATCTGTTCAGATGTAGTTGTCCCGTTGTTGTTCTATTTAACCATCTATTGATCTGCCAGTATCTATTCATCTTTATATATTTAAATATCTATCTATTTAACTGACCATCTAAGTGGTTAACTATATTTGTTTATATCTAGTTGTTTTAGATTTTTTTATTCAGCCAACTATCATTCTGCCATTATCTATCTATCTATCTATCTATCTATCTGGTCTCTTCGGTGCCTGCTGATGGCCCCCACCCCTGGTTCAAGTCAATCGATTTTGACTACTAAATACAAAAACGTATATTCATATACATGTTTACAATAATATATTCATTGTGCATACACAGTATATTTATGTGTGTATTATTGACTTATGTTTGTTGATAGAAACTTTCAGCGATCTCTCTCTGTCTGTCTGTCTGTCTGTCTGTCTCTCTCTCTCTCTCTCTCTCTCTCTCTCTCTCTATATATATATATATATATATATATATATATATATATAATGGAGTGAGAATTGAATACACAAACAAATTTATGTTTCTGCCCCGTTTGAGTTTCCTCGTGAAAAAGCTGATTTTGCCTGAAGAAGATCAAACAGGACAGAAACATAAACGTGTTTATGTAGCAAATCCTTACTCAATTATATATTGAGTTCTACTCTAAATCAACTTAAATTTCAATGAATCGAGCAATTTATATGTATATATATATATATATATATATATATATATATATACATATATATATATATATATATATATGTGTGTGTGTGTGTGTGTGTGTGTGTGTGTGTGTGTGTGTGTCTAGAAAAGTACTTTTAAAGGAAATCGGTTTCACATGAACTTACATAAATAGACATCAATCAGCATTTGAACATAGGGAAGGAAAGAAATAATTTTGAAAAATAAATATTTGGCGTGTAAAATGAATGTTTAGCTCAGTGGTAAGAGCAGCTTCGCGTCAAGACTGCCTCCTATTGGACGCTGGCTTGATCCCTGCAGCAGCTCATTTGTCCAGTTGTTTATCCCATTCATGTTGTTCACGCCAATTGACACATTCACCGTGAAATGATAATATACTGATGGTTTCCACAATAAATTTGTTTCTCGTCTCCGATCGTCAGGTGGGCAGTGTTTTGAAAACATGATGATCATTTCTCGCATTCAGTTTCACTATCTTTCAGGTTCACTATTTTATCATATTGTTTATTCGAATTCAAGTTACTTCCCCTTGCGACTTCTGATAATATTTTGTGATATTTGCTCGAGTTATGTTTAATTTTCTTGGTAATTGCCTTGTAATGATTACTGGCTTACTTCATAAAATTAAGTACATGATTAAACGTATATTTTCACACTATTTACAGGGTGATTATTGGACAAAGAGGGAAATGAGTGAATTTTGATTGTGAAATAGATACATCTAACGCACGCAAAACAAGTTTCAAATGATAAAACTGTTTTCAACTCAGCATTTGGCTTTTAACTTGAATCAATTTGTCGAATATTGGAACTCTTCGAAAAGGCAAGAACACCTAAGATAGCAAACAGCCCCGAATTATTCAAGTACAAGCATATATATATATATATATATATATATATATATATATATATATATATATACATATATATATATATATATATATACATATATATATATACATATATATATATACATATATATATATATACATATATATATATATGTACAGATACAGAACATGGGTTGAGAAATAGACCTGTTTGGTCCGACATAAGGAATTATAAGTTCTGTTGTATTATATAAAAACTTATATGAAAGTGAACTCCCGTAACAACACGGTTAATATATCACTAAATTCAGACATGAATAAAACAAACAATTAAAAGAAAATGGGGCTGCTGCAGGGATCGAACCTGCCACCTATTGCTTATTCTATTTACGTTGTCTAAATTTAGGCAAATCTTTTTCAAAAAAGTTTTTATAGAATATAACACAATTTATAATTCATCTATAGATAGATAGATAGAGAGAGGGAGAGAGAGAGGGGGGGGGAGAGCCTTGAAAGCTCTACAGCTTTTAAAAACTAAATACATTTTTAAATCCAAATGATTATGTCAAATCAATTATTTCCCAGTATCTGGCAAAGTAATTCACGTATTTTTTTGGTAGGTTTTACGTTTCATACAGAATTCGATATTATATGGTATTATGCGTACTAAACATTTCGGTACTTTTTAGATAGAATAAACAATTGAAGAAAATGAAGCTGCAGCATGAATCATACCTGCCACCGATAGGGTAGCTGCTTCAACGTTGCAATGCTCTTACCATTGAGATGAACAGCCGCTGGCAATGCAAAGGCCGAAAAACTACTTTTAACCCGAATTCTCATCTCGTTCCTTCTCAGTCTATTCGCCTCTTTCAATGCGACAGCTATGTATCAAAAAATTGATAAATGTGATCCGACAAAATGGGTTGCAAATTGTGCTATATTATCTAGAAACTCAGTTGGAGTGATACATTAATCGTATAACGACATGAGATCATTTCAAATGAGTTTCTACATAATATAATGCAATTTATAACTCATTCTGTCGGATCATATATATCCATTTCCAAATAAATACATGCATATATGAGTGTTTGTGCATGTGCACGTGCCCGTGTATGTATGTATACACATATATGCTCAGAATGATAGATAGATATATTGATTGATTATAGAAAAGATAGTAACAAGTTAAAATAAGTCCACTGAGCAGTGAAGATGACTGACTTGAATATCGACGAAGAAAAAGATGTAATACTCGTATAATCAGGCATAGACGCCATTGCTTTGTCTCGAAATTGAACTCACGAAGACACAGTGCCCATGTGACCTTTACTCTCAACTTTGCCTGAGTATTTTGTTTTGTTTTTTTGTTTTTTTATTCTATTTTTCCCTTTATATTCTTCTGTATCATGTTCATAAGAATCCGTCAACCAAAACCAAATAGATTTTTTTTTTCTGTTTTTGATTGATTCTCACTTGATGGCTATCTCTCCATCTATCTATCTATTTATCAAAGAGCTACACTAATGGAGCTATAAGACTAAAATTTCAGTCATCTCTTGAAAAATCCCCCATTCAATTCATACAGTAAGTTGAAACTAAATTGTTCACATAGTTTGTATCCAGCAGCCCTCACGCATGATTTCTGAAAATTCTGAGTTTTTTCAGTGATCACCCCCAACAGAATGCGAGAGAAGTATTTTATCATTGCCAAAAGACTTCGGTCATGTAACAGTTTCTATTTAGTAACTAACCGGTATTTCTTGTTTCTTACTCTTTTCCCCTCAATCACACTTCTGCCCTTGTTTATAGGCCAATATGCTTGTACTACAGATTTCTTTGACGCTAGTGACAAATATTCATATTACTAGTTATTCTCCGAAGATGAATTCACGGATCCACTTATATCTTATAAGACAATGTTTCTGGGAAAAAAAACAACGACATACATTCATATATATTCACACACACATGTATGAACACATCAAATTACGTAATGGACGGTGTGATTTTCTTTTTTTCTCTGCCCGTAACAATGTAACAACAGTTCTTCATATATAGATATATATATCTGCCTGTTCTTAACTGTGACACAGAAAAAATGATAATCAACACAAAAACTTGACAGTGAAGACGAGTACTCCTGTTAATTTTTCTCTTGTAAATAGTGCAGCAGGAAAAATGAGCCAATAACCATTGTTATGTTGCATTCTTCATGTTTACGTTTTGATGACATTTTTTCATTCCTTTTCATTAGATGAAGCGTTATAAATCATTATTAATAGTTTTATGACTAACTCTTACCTTCAGCTCGATTCTTTCGATGCTGTTTTTTTATATCACAAATTTTACTCAGGCTGGTTTCTCTTTGGCAGAGACAAAACAGCCAGATTGGAGAAAAATATGTCTTACGTGAGATTCGAGATTTGAGCTAGCATAGGAAGTTCAGTATACGCCCGACTGCTCTATTAATTATCTACTAAGGCGCAACTTTAATTCTTAGCTTCACTGACAAAAAAGTGCTATAATCATTATTCTATACCAGTGCTTTACAGAAGAGATGCCTTGCAATTAATTGCCCCCGCGGAAATGTATTGAAACGACGAAAAAAGGGATTTTTATAAGGAATTAATGCAAGCTTGATTCACAGAATAAGGCGGCCATATATACAATATAAATGCTTTGCAAATGTATCCATCATAGGAAAGGAATGTGAATATTTAAGCATAGAAATTCAATGAAAACCAGGAAGAAATTATTGAGATTGGCCATGAATTGATGAACTCATTACCAACAGAATAGGACTGTTATATGTATATTTTTTCTTCTTTTAGTTAGAATCCTCTCTGTTGCATTCTTTTATTAGGTCACATCTAGCCTGAGAAAAAAAACCCCAAAACATTATTTGATTTGCGTAACATTATTCTTCGGTACATTATTCTAACTTCAGTACTCCAAGAATTCTTCAATGATCGTCATCTCAGCGTCTAGATATGTACAGACAAAAGAGGTCCACTGATGACAGACAATGGATATTCACTCGAGGAGACGATGTAATGCCGGTGACCTTTCCATTGGAAAATAGAACAAGCGGCCGACGCCCGGTTGAACGAGACCCAAAGCATCAAAATCAATGACAGCCAAGAGAGGAACAATAATAACAGGCCACTTCACGGCCGACACAGACAGTGGGGGTTCATTCTTCTCTTTCCCGGCACCTTCTTCCTTACCGAGATACTCTCAAAGTCACCGCCATTGGTGGTCAGAGACGTTGACCACAAAAGAGGCGCCAGACATGAAAAGATGTTTGGGCGCCATCTTGTCTTGGAACCGGTCGTTCGCTCACAAAAGAAAGGAAACTTAACGAATATGCGACCTCCAAAGTTCAACAACCCTCTCCATGAGAAAAATTGGACGTCTCTGTGTGGTTCATAAAACCTCGTGAATATTACCTCATTTAGAGCATGCTTACAAGGGGGAATGAATGAAAATAAAATCTTCGTCGGAGTCAATCGATTTTTTACCTGCACGACTCAGAAATAATTAGAGTGTCTGGAGAGAAATTACAGAGTCGTTGGACGAGGCCAAAGCTAGCACAAGGTCACATGCAAAGGGCACTTTGTACAGTCAAATCTGGTTGGACAGAACAGTACTCGTATAATCACCCGAGTTGAGCTACATCTAGCGTGGTCAGTACCTGAATGGGTGGCCGTCTGGGAATGCCATGTATCGAATGTAGCTATGGATCGTATTGGAAGCTTAAAGATGTGATCTCGTAAAATCTGTCCAAGGAATAGACTGTTCTTTACACGACACGCGACGATAAAAAGAACCAAGGTTCAACCCCCATCCCAAATAAAAGGATCTCCTCTGCTTCGCTGCAAGTAACCGGGAATGAATGTAAGAGAGGCGCAAAAAGTTCTGGCAAGACATAGAATTTAATGAAATTCACCCCAATCAACTCCATATTCATCTTGTCTTGGAACCAGTCATTCGCTTACAAAATAAAGCAAACTTAAGCAATCAAACTTAATAAGCGCTCTCAAGATAGTTCACAAAATATCTTGATAAAGAAAACGTTCTTGTTCGATGTTGAGGTTTATTTTCAATACAATAAATTTTATCCAATGAACCTGAAACAGACATTTTTTCCAACATAAAATTTCATAATGTGAAAATAGCACAAAAATATCATCAGCAGCAGCAGTCTCTTAACGTCTGTCGTTGGACCATAACCTTTGCCAGAATTCACCACACTTCTCTATCATGGGGATTGGGAAGCTATTTTTTTTTCTGAATTTGTCGCGCTCCTCTCTCCATCTAATACTTTGCCAGCCTCAGTAGCGCATGTGATCTCTAATGATCCATGTCGTGAGTCGTGATGTCCATCAGTTGTCTTCCATTCTTGTGACATGGCCAGCCCATTGCCATTTGAGTTTTTTTAAACGGATTCTAATTTTTACCAAAATTGGAAAAATATTTCTTCTTTGTTTTTTTTTGGGGGGGAGGAGATATAGTCTATGTTGTTCACACAGTCTTATTCTATATGTCCACAAAATTTCGTTTAATTTAGTTAAAGAGTTTAGGCCTCCATAAACGTGTAACAAATGCCCTGTGAGTTTACTCTTGGGCCAGTGGGGACAGGCACATGCATGTGGGTAAGGGAAAAATGTGTCAACATTTGTACCTAGGTCCTCGATTCTGGAAATCCCCCCTCCCACAGGCAGTTTTCATTATTAATCCTATTTTTCAGATTATTATTAGTAATAGTATCAGTTGTCATGCTAATATCTCGTTAATCAATACCCCCTCCCTTTTCAGATTATTATAAGAAGTAACATTATTAGTTGTCATGTCAATATTTTTATACTAATAGAGATGACTACGGCCCAGGATCAAGTCGGATCACGGAATTTTATTCTAAGCCACAGCAGCACGTACATGTTGCTAAAAATGATTTGACCATTATGATAAAAGTTGTTGAAGATTTGTTCGGATCAGATTTTCAAAATTTCAATTTCAGGAACCTGAATATTTCTTATAGAGGGGTAGAATGATACAAAAACATTCAGTATGGTGGGGGAGGGGCTCAACTAGTCCTTGTGTCAATAAGTAAGCAATGTTTCAAACTTTGACTTTTGTTATGAAAGTTTTATCGTTTATTGATAACACAAGTTAAGTTATTTGGATATTGATAACTAGTTTCAGACATTAATGATTCCTCGAATCCTTTCAGAATATTCTCCACACTACTTTGAAGAAAGAAGGGGAAGGACCAGCCCCAGTCTTTTCTCATCACCTTTTTCCTTTCTTAGATAATTACTATCGGTAGTTATAATGGTAGCATTAGTGACCATTTTATTGCTATTATAAATAATATCCCCCTTTCTCATTCTGAAATGATTATTAGCAGTAATCTTATTAGTTGTCATATGATGTTTTTTCAAGTGAAAATTGGTTGCATCTTTTGATTTAAGCTACTTTCGCTCAAAAAAGAACAAATGAAATGAAAGAGGTAAAAGAGACAGACAACAACGTCTCCAGTTAGATGAAAGAAGCAGTCCGTCTGCAAACTTCAGAGAAGTGGATTTTCGCGGCACATTTGCGATTAAATATTATCGAAAAACTGACATGCAAAGACAAAAAAGAATGCTTTATGCAAACAAATATTATAATTCTAAACACTTCTTTATGGTGATATTTTTAATATATATGCGTTTTTGCATTTATTCAGTTATTTTACTATCGATATAAAAATATTGATATAGAAAAGTCATATCTTTATATATATATATATATATATATATATAATTGACTTTTATAAAACTCAGTGTATAACCATATATGGGGAAAGCGGCTTACTGTGATCACTGTGAGACAGGGCATTTATCTGTACAAATTGCTAGTTGTTGTTTTGAATTGATTGCGATGTTATTAGATTTATTGTGATTAACAACTTCACTATAAATTGTTTTATAAGGTTTTACTTTAATTTTTAATTCATTTTAACGAAGGTTTTTTGGGCTGACTGATGATGATATAAGTAATCGTATGATGACTGTGATATAAATAACCGTTCTCTAACAGTACCAGAAATTACAGATTGAACTCTGAAAGATCAGAGACACGATCTCTGATCGTCAAAGTGATGCTAGTATTTTTGTAAGACATTATCCAATGTGACCATGTTGAATTTTGACTTGTGTGATAACAGGACGTTGCTCCCATTTTTCATGGTCCAGTCTGTAATTTATCATAAGAAGAGGTTTTGTTTTCGTTTCCTTTTTTTTAACCTTGACAAAACTGGTAAATGTTTTCGTCACCAATATACAACCTCTTCAGTCAGTTTATTGGGGATGCTGCCTGGCTGTGCAAGATGAACCAGGAGATTCCTTGCCCTTAGACCTTTCTTTCCGGACATTTGAGATGTTCCCTCAATGAGATAACCTTCATCTCCTAATTGAAACATACGAGTTTTCACCAAAACCGGCAAAATGATGTTGAATAGTATAGTAAAGCCAGCCAAATCTTGACACACTCACCGGTAGCAATAATAAGCTTCAAAGTAAGAGAGTACATTTTGTAAAACAGAATGACTAAATATGATGTCAGCGCAACTCTGTATGTTTCATTCCAACATCACACATGAAACAATTTAAATGCTGGACTATTTAAGTTCTATGTTCCAAGCATATTAACACTGGATATATACCAAATCTTTAATTATATCTTCTAATGAAAAAATAAATTTTCCCAATGTTTGACAAGCTTTTTTTTTACCTCTGTTATATATATATATATATATATATATATATATATATATATATATATAAACCAAAATAACTATTTTCACACCAAATTCTCACGTCGTTTTATTCTTGGTGTATAATCGCTCTATTTGCTTCTTTCAACGCGACAGTTATGTATTAAAGAAAGGATATATGATCCGACACACTGATTATAAATTTCCTTATATTACAAAAAAAACTCTTGAAATGGTCTCCTGTCATTTCTCATTCAATGTATCACTTAGCGTAGATAACGTAAATAGAATAAACAATCAAAGAAAATAAGGCTACAGCAGGAATCAAACGTTCAACATAACGTTGTCTTTAATATGTAATGGCCTAAATAACTGTTTCCACACCAAATTTTCATCCTGTTTATTCTCAGTCTATGTTTCGGTCCGTATCTGCTTTATCCATTTCTTTCAACACAGTTGTTATGTACCGAAGTTATGAGTTGAAGCAGCTATCCTATCGATCACAGGTTATTATCATTCCGTTGGATCATTCATCCATTTTTATGCTACGTACAATATATATATATATATATATATATATATATATATATATATATATATTGTGCCATCCACAGACAGCTGTTTCGTTGTATTACAACTCTTCAGTGTGGCTATAGACTATTCATTATCCAAACAAGTACAACGAGGTAGGATTGAAACCTTTGCTTCAGACCCAGAGACCGATATCTTACCTCTGGACGGTCGGTAAGACTGAATTTGAGCAATATATTTATATTTAGTTTAAATTCCCCATCTACCGGAGTCTTCTATTCCTATGGAAGAGCATTGCATAAGCTTACAATGAACGAGTTACCGCACTTGAAGAGTGCTCAACCCCGAATAGAGGGGCGTTATAACTAAGTACACATCTGTAATTCAAGATACGATATATGACGGGTTTATTCCATAAAACTGCTAGATACAAAACCATTTACTTACAGTAGAACTATTATTATTATTATTATTATTATTATTATTATTATTATTATTTTAACTTTTGACGTCTATTAGTGTTCATTGTTGACCGAGTTTAGCTTGAAACAATGTTATGACTTAGTCGGCACTGGCATCTCTTCCCATCATATATACAGAAAGGATCGATACAAGAGGCTACACGAGAATCAACTCATAGTTGTATAAAAGACAAGAAATCAACATGGACAGCTTTGTGAAGGATATTGACAATTTTCTGTATCTCTTTGGTTTCTTGGTATTCTACCGAGATATTTGTCGATACCCTTTTTTATGACCCCTTGTGCTCATATGACAACAGGTATTGTTTAAATCCAAAGTAGCAACATTTTTTTATCTCAATTTCCGGGTCTTTGCACTTTCCGTCCTTAATTATTATGTCTGGACGGTTGGCTTTGATACTTTGATCCGTGCGTACCGGGAAATTCCATGATATTGCCACATCTTGTGTTTCAGCCACAGATTCTGGACGATGTTCATACGAATATAGTGTGTAAATCACCATAGTGCTTACAGACTATCCGGTGAATGTACTGGCTCACTCTTTCTAGTCTAAGTCTGTATTCATTGGGGGCTGAAGTAGAACATCCATATATTATATGTTCGATAGTCTCAGCTGTGTTGTCAAAGAACATGAAGTCGGGGTTAGCACCGTTTCTGATAACGTGCCTGAGGTAGTCCTAGGTCGGTTTCCAGCTTTCAACCCTGAACTTTGTAGCCACTGATTGGTTTTAGCATCATCTACATAAGCATTCTGGGTGCGAAATGTGTATTGACCGTGCAGGGATGTCAATTCTAAGTATTCGTTTCATATTATTATTCCTTATTGTGCGATTGCTGTTAGCTTGTGTTGGGGGTCGTTGGTTTTTGTTTAACTCATCTTGAAATGCCTTGGATTCTTTTACGACTGAGTGAAACGTTTTTTTCTGTCCCATGGTTTTCCACTGATGTCAACATCCAGTCAGCATTTGCCTTCAGGAAAGCGTGTTGACCAATGTTTGCAATTTTGTGTGACAGTTTCAACTAGATCATACCTCAATTGCCTTTTTTTCAGCAGAGGTAGAGTAAATCTACGTTGTTTTTTGTTGTTTCTGTGGATTTGCATCCATTCTGTGTTCCTAAGTCAAGTTCCAGCTAATGATATCAAAGCGGTATTAAAAGGTATTATCAAGGTGTTGATTTCTTAAGGATAGTTCGAACCCTTCTGTAGTACTCGTTTTTTATTTCGTTCATGACTGAATGTTGGATGCCGTTGCCTTCATTAATTTCGGGGTATCTATATGTATCAGCCTCGTTTTGGAATTGAAGTGTCCATATCTAAGGGCATATTCTTTGTTGTTGCCATTTTTCCTTGCCTGAAAATTGCTTTTGCTCACTTATTGAGGCTAACTTCGATTTCAGTTACAGTTTGCAACAGCCTCCTTAGTCTTTTGCATTGAGTTTAAGATCATTTATGAAGAGCAGGTGGTTTAATCTGATGTCATCGGTTTTATATCCGTAAGTGGCATTGTTGAATTCATTTGGAAGAGGACTGAGGGTTAAGAGGAAATGTGAGTGTGAAAGAGAATCTCTTTTGAAGATTCCACGGTTAATAGCTATATTCCTGGATTCAGGGGTACCTTTATTGTGGTTGAGGAGATGTTTGGTGTTCCATAATGTCATATTTCAGGGAATTAATTGTAGCTGGTACGATTTAACGATTTTGAATGCTCATAAAGCTTTTAGTATCCAAGTATGTGGTACAAAGATATTTTTGTTTTTAAGAAAGGGGTACATTATGTTCCAAATGATTTGACGAGATTGATTTATAGGTGACTGTGAGGGAGGCGATGGGCCTGCAGTTATTTGAGTCTTTCGTTTCACAGCTTTTAAATAGGAAATAAGTGGCACCATTGGACAGAGATTTTGTTTAGATAACATGGGCAGATGTGAACGTTTTTAGTCAGAAATTGGGATATTTATTCATTCTCAGTGAATTCCTTTAGTGTGCTCCTGCGGAACGTCATAGGCTCCTTGTACTGCTTTTTTTTTTTCGCTCCATTCCTATAAGGTTTTAGCTTACATTCTTTCATTTCCTCTCCTAAGCCACTCTTCATTTGAATATTTAAATATTAGGCCAGAATCTGACTATGTCATGTGTTAAAGGTAGCTCTTTAAACTCGACCGATCGTCGAGAATTTATTATAAAACACAGGTTCAGGCGGTAAAATTTAATTCTTTTTTTTAAAACCGTTTCACCTTTTGGGCTATGAATTGTACCTTCTGTTTGATTATGCCTTTGATTCGAGATAAGTCTTTTCTGTTGTTACTTTATATTTTCTTTTGACCTTTCTGCATTTTTTTGTCTTTGTTTTAATGTTCACTTCTTCAGAGATCCCATCAACTATGGATAACTCTCCTCTCAGGTAATTCCCTTATGAATATTTTTGTCCAGTTTTGGCTCAATATCCAAATGTTTTCTTGTTTCTTTTTTTTATACCCAATGGCATTCCTCGTTGTATACGCTGTATCGTATATTATATTATTTTGACTAGTTATATCTATGATATTTATCTCTTCTAATAAGTTCTCATGAGTTCTAATAAGTTTTCTATTGTACATTTTTTATCACAAGGAGATTTTTTTTATTTTTGGGGGTTTTCCGTAGAGATTGTCAATCGTGGAGGGTTAGGTTTTCAATTTCACTTAGTTTCCAAACGATTTTCTTTCGCTGAGTATATCTTATTTGTACTGTTTTGTTTTCAAGAAAATCATCATTTGCCTTGTCTGATGTTACAGGTTATCCCTTACATCCAGGTTTTATGTCATTGGTATTTAGTCTTATTTCTTTCACTGTCTGATTTGTATAGACGGTTCTCTTATCATTGTTTCATTTACATCTTCCGATTGATTTACCTCCCCTTGTTTAATGTTGTTAGTGGTGTCCTTCATTTCATCGTTTTCCACTGCTGATAGACGATTGTTTCTAGGTTTATTCGCATCAACGAACATGCGGGTATTTTTGCCCACTTTTTTCCTCCATGTAGAATACGTCTTTACTGTTGTGTTCTCAGTACCGTGTTGAACGTAGTCATAACTATTTTATACCTAAGGTGACAATTTCGTGTTGCATCGTGACGTTTGAGGCATGGCGAATCAGATGAGCCAAGTTTGGAGACGTTCTGCTTCTGAGAACCTATCGAAGATTTGGTAGAAGAGTTCATTCCAATAGATTTTTTGACTGTTGAATAAAAATGTTGATATCATGGGCGACATTATTATTATTATTATTATTATTATTATTATTATTATTATTATTATTATTATTATTATTATTATTATTCAATTTTTTTTCACCATATATATATATATAGAGAGAGAGAGAGGGAAAGCTGAAGAGAAAACAAAGAAGGGGGAGAGCAGAGGGGGAAGTGACAAAGATTACAGCCATATATATGTAGATTTTCAGCCTCAAATTACATCGTTTATTTTTTCGTCAAATTTTTCAAGTAAAACTGAATTTGCAAATTGTATTGAACAAATGGGAAAATATTTCCTCATTTCATAACCTCTCTACCAATGGTATCGAGCACTTTTTCTAAGAGCTGATTCAATACAATTATACATATGCACAAACTTGTTGTATATTTATTACTGCTATATATATATATATATATATAGATAGATAGATAGATAGATAGATAGATAGATAGATATGCACATGAAATAACTCTTATTTATACATATTATCTATGTATATATACATGTGCATCTATCATTTTTGAATACACATACTTTTAATCTATATACATATATACAAGTATACATATACATAAATTCATACACCTGTAAATGTGTGCACTTACATTTATACAAGCATATGTATATATATATATATATATATATATATATATATATATATATATATATATATATATATATATATATATTATATTTGTGAGGCATAGTCGTACTTATTGCATGTAAGTGTGTACGTATCTATGTTTTAATAGAATATCCAAAGATAAGGATGAATGAATATTGTAAGACTAACCCATACAGAGGCGTCATTTCTGTCTGCAATTAATACGTCATAATTTATTTTAGAACACTAGTCCAGAACGTTCTTTTTTTTTTTCACGATATATTTGATCGCCTGTTTGTTTGCATTTTGTGTTGCTGCTGTTTCTTTGTTGTCATTATGAGTGGCTGCAATGAACGCCAAGATATTTCCAATTCTTCCAATATTAAATGCTGACGTTTAATAAATCACGTGTAAGACAAAAATTGAAATAAGTAAAACACACTCAAACATCTCGATCGTTTTTTGCGTCTATGTATTTATCAATTCACTGTAGTTTATCCTTTTCTCTTTATCTATCCTAGACTTTTTATTAATCTGGGTTTTTATCTATCTTTATCTATTAATCTCCATCTATATATCTCTCTCTATATATATCTATCTATCCTCATATATATATATATATATATATATATATATATATATATATATATGTGTGTGTGTGTGTATGTGTGTGTGTGTGTGTGTGTGTGCGTGTGTGTGTGTGTGTGTGTTCATATCTATCTATCCTCACCTTTTTATATCTTTGTTTATATTTATTTATCCTAGTTTTTCCATCTATCTATCAATTTATCAATCTCTCTCTCTCGCTCTCTCTCTCTCTCTCTCTATATATATATATATATATATATATATATATATATATATATATATATATAGTTGTCCGAGTGTATGTATGAATCGCATGGATCAATACCCTTCGCTTTCCATATACATGTTTGTATGATTATCTTTAACTCAATTTTGTTTATCTCTCACGCAAATGCGTACACTCATACTTACATACATACATAAATACATACATACATACATACATACATACATACATAGATTGATAGATGGATGGATAGATTGAAACTTTTCAGTTTACTCGACTGTAAATGATGTAACTCAAAAGCTTCTTCAGTCAAAATGATCAAAAAATTCGAAATTATTCGCTGCTCATGGTTCGATAGTTAGCAATCTCGTCTTGCTGACCAATTTACAAATAGAGCGAAATCGATCTGCGTTCGTTTTATCACTACTGTTAACTCGTCTCGAACTTTGTTAGAATCCTCATTTAATGCAGAGTCAGGAAACGGTTAACTAGTTACCCAAGTAAAAAATTACGGTCACCCTTCAAAAATCATATACCAAACAATAAGCAAATGTAAACATCTCCTACAACATATTTTTTTCTATTTCAGCCAATTACATTAGTAGGGATTGGTTGAAGATATCTGCTTTCCTTAGGTGAGATGATATGCTCCTAACTTCACTTTTGAACAGGAAGATTGAGGAAACAAAGGCATTAAAGAAATATCCGAGTCTTTTAAGCCCCCATAAATTAACACACCAAAATAATACTCTTTATTTTATATTCCACCACTCAAAAAGAACAAGGTATGAAAATCTGAGCCTAAAAATTAAAGAAGAAGAGAGCGGAATTACCTGATCCCCATGTTGTAACGTAGTTACCATTAGGATATTCCGTTTACTTCCATCATTGGAAAATTCTGAAAAAGGCCGTAGATTGAATCGGCTGAAACGTCATGTTCATAAAACAATCAACAAGGGGTTCAATCGTTTGGACAGCTCTTATATATAATGTTGATGGCCCTTCTCAAAACTACGTACAGTATCTCTTTATTCTATGTTATTATTTCTGTCTGATGTATACTTTTTTTTACCCAATAATATTCTTCCGCTAAGCGAAAAATTCCTTTCGTGTCTGGTACAGTACTTGATTCTTCACTGTTTCATATTCCCAAGAAAATTCAGAGACGCAGCTCAAAAGACTGACATAAGCCTATCTTTGAAGCGTTTTTTCCAAATGTTTTCCTTGATCGCATGAACTACAAGTACCATCTTACTAATGACAACAAAGCGGTTGGGTAGATAAAACAAATCTATAAAAACACTTCAAGTACCAATATTCTTGCGGATGATGATGATGATGATGATGATGATGATAATGATGATTCTAACATACAAACAAATGGTATATGCAAAGGCTGAAATTTGTCTCAGAGAACGAATCACATGAAATTCCTTTGGACTTCGAAATACAAACAGATCTCCCAATCCATGCTAGGAGACTGGATCTGGTTTCAGTGAGCAAGAAGGAGATAATGTGTCGGAGAATGGATTTCGCTGTTCTGGCAGATAAAGGGATGAAGTCGAAAGAATCGAAGTCCAGACACTTATCCAACTTAATCATGATTATCATTAACGAAATTGGTAACGACAAAAACAACAACAACAACAACAACAACAACACTACTACTACTACTACTGCTACTACTACTACTACTACTACTACTAATAATAATAATGATATTAATCATTATTATTATTATCATCATTATTATTATTATTATAATGGTGATGTTTGTAATAGGATTAATGCTATTGATAATGCTGGTAACTGAAAGATGAATATGTAAGTCAAAATACGCTAGATGAACAAAACGAAGAGGGGCGCTAGCCCATGAATCTTTCCTCATCTCATCATCAGTCCGTGGTTATCCACCGAATAAACCCGTGCAGAAATATCCATTTATCTATCTATCTGTCTCTCTCTCGATCTATCTATCTATCAATTTTTTTTTTATGATTTCAATTCTTGCCATCCACAAAACTTCCTCATCTTCCTTTCTGCTTATCTCATATGAATAATACATTCTTTAATTACCTCCTTTGGCACCCCTAGAACATTTCTTTTTTTATTACAACACATTTGTCACTTAATCCCAACCTCATCACTCTAATACGTGTTTATACTTCTACTTTTTTTTCCATTTTCGCTCCATATCTGTGTTCTCATTAACTTATCAATTATGGCCTCTACCATGAGACGCTCACTGTACATAAATTAATGTTTTTCGGATAGAGCTTTTATGCATTCAAGTGTAATTTCTATTCCTTCTTTTACGATCCTCCATTTTCTCTCTCAACAATTTTTTGCCTTCTTTATGTTTCCTCTCTCTTCATTTCAACGCCTGATACTTCGACGTCATCTTCACTTCGAAATTTTCATTTCATCCATTTTTGTTATTGCTTTTTGTTTTGTTTCGTTTTTTTTTTGTTTTTTTTTTGCTTTTTTTTTTCGTATCTCTCAACGTTCTTTTTGGGGGGTTTTTTTGTCCTGTTTTAATGTTGTTCCTTTTTGGGGGGTTTTGTGTCGAATCTTTCTTTCATTATTTCCTCCGCCATTTTGTTTTTTTTTATCCCATCTCTTTTATTTCTTTTTCGCCTGTTCGAATGGTTCTTCATTTTATATCATTCTTTTTTATTGCATCGTTCTTTTTATGTCTATCTCCAAGAATTCCGACCGTTTTTTTTTTCCAAATCTATATTTTACTTCTTTTATATTTTTTTTTCAAAACTTTCCTCCTATCATTTTTCATTCATTAACCTAAAATCCTTTGATCTCTTTAGTTTTTTTTTACCCTGTATCTTTTTTCTATTCCTTTTTTTTTTTTTTGCCGTTAATTTCATTTCTATGTCAAAGATATTATAAAAGATCACCATAAACATGATGCCTGAATGAGAAGATTTCTTCAATGTATTTAGGAGTTTGTCAGGGTACCATGCTGCACATGTCGTCCAGGGTATCTCTTGGGAAAACGAGCGCATATCATCTTAGTTCTCATTCAAGTTCGTTTATATTGTCTAGTTTATGTACTAGACAGGAATACGGAAGGAGTAAAAAAAATGAATCTTTTAATAAGGCCAAGAAAAGACTTCATAGATTGATAGACTGATAAGATGGAATAAAAAGCCATCACGCTCTTGGATGATAGTAATACAGATGCAAAAATCACACATATGTATACAATATATATATATATATATATATATATATATATATATATATATATATATATATATATATATGAATAGACATATACACGCACACACACACACACATATATATATATATACATATATATATATATATATATATATATATATATATATATATATATATATATATATATATATTATATATATATATCGGCCTCCAGGGCCAGAGTGAAGGTTTCAATTCTTCTTCACGGTGCTGGATGGGATAATGGAAATTCTATAACCACACTGAAGAGATGTAATACATCGAACCAGCTGTATGTGGACGACACAATAATTAATGCTCCTCTATTCAGGGTTGAACACTCTTTAAGTGAGGTAACTCATCCATTGTAAGCTTATGCAATGCTCTTCCATAAGAATAGAGCATTCTAGTGGATGAGGAATTTCTATGTAAAGAGATATATCGCTTAAATATAGCCTTGCTGACCGTTCAGATCCGTAGTCCAGAGGTAGGATATTGGCCTGTGGGTTCGAAGTTGAGGTTCCAATTCTGCCCTGCGGTGCTGGATGAGATAATGGGGAGTCTATAGCTACACTGAAGAGATTTAATACATCGAAATAGCTGTCTGTGGATGACACAATACATTTATCTACATATATTATTGTGTCATCCACAGACAGATGTTTCGATATATATATATATATATATATATATATATATAGATTGATAGATAGATAGAAATAAATAAATCGACAGACATGCATATATATATATATATATATATATATATATATATATATATATATATATATATATATATATATGTTGATTATATACGGAAATTTGATCTATAACAATGGATAAACCTTTGTTTCATTAGATTAGCTCATCAGATAGTGTAATTAGACCTGTAATGGTTGGAATAAATTGTTGTTATTTACCTTGCAACACATTATATGGTAGTGACTAATGCTTTATTTAAGGTGAGTAGAAACCGCCATCTGAGGTGTACCTTTTGTCTTGAAGAAAAATTGCACATATTGACTTTTCGGGGGAGTGATAAACTACTTAATCTGATGACGAAGAAATTTCATGCTTTTTTTTCGAGAAGTGCATAATCATCCTTGTTATACACTGGACTAAGATTAACATATGTTGATAGAATTATGGTAGACCAATAGAGATAGAAAGAGAAAGTAAGGAGAAAAAGACTTTTATTGCTGAATATTAATTGAAGATTTGCTGAAAAATGAATAGATTTGAATATGTGAACTGATTTGAGATAGATGGATAAATAGATAGATAGATTGCACGTCAAGTAGAAGCTTGAAATCGGCTATCTATTAAATGGATATTCCTATGCGCATGCGCACTTCGTTAATCGCCTATATGCGTCTGCGCTGAGTTGTCAAGAGGTCCCATCGAACTGACAATCAAGGAACGTTAAGCGTTAATCGGATTTTCAGCACGATTTGGGACCTGGCTTAAAAATGCGAAAACAAATCGTATCAACGTTTCAATTTATGAAGGCGAGGCAATCCCCGGATGTATTTTCCCGATCGACCGCCCTCGCCTCAAATAATTGTCTTTTTTTTTTTCTCCTTCTCCATCCTTGCTGCTATTATTATTTTATTTGGCTTTTGTTTTTCGGAGTTTTTCATTCGACCTTTTATTTCCATAATTTTCTTCTTTTTTTTTCTTCTTCTTGACACTTTGTATTTTTTTTTTTTTGCTATTCATTCAATATCTCTCTTCTCTCTTCTGTTTCTTTCTCTGTCTTTCGTCATTTTTCAGTCTTCTATTTCACTTTCATTTTTTTCTTCCCTTTTGTCTTTCTTTCTTCCTTTCTTTCATTCGCTATAATCTTAAAATATGCAATTACATTGCAGTAATGAGCCATAGAATATACAAATGAATGCACTGGAGAACCTTACAACTTGCAAATCTGCAGTAGCCATAACGTAACCCCCAAATTTGTTCTAAAACATCTAAACAAAATTTTAGAAAAAAAAAATAAGCAACTTACGTAGGGGATAATCATGCCAGGAATCACAGGAAGAGATTGCAAAAAGCATATCATTTCACAAAACAAGCAGAACCAGAGATATCATTGAATTAGAAAACTCAAATGGCGATGGGCTGGTCCTTTTGCAAGATTGTCAGAAAATTGATGGATCTTTCGACTCACAATATGGATCTCCAAAGATCATGTTCGAAACCGTAGCTGGCAAAAAAAGATGGTGTGATGAACAAGAGAAGTTGACAAAATCATGGTACTGCAACGCCCATGATAGAAGGGTTCGGCAGATATTGGGGAAGGTATATGTCCAACGACTGCGGCTAAGAGGCTGCTACTTCTGCTGATGCTGATCATAATTTGAGAGCATTTAAAAAATTCATCAATCTGTTCTTTTAAAAATCACTTTGAAATAAGGAATAATTTTCATAAAATATATATTGAAACAAAAATCGCAAAATAAAAGTGATGAGAATATCAAAATATTTTTTAAGACTCCAGAAAATAGATGGATAGATAGATATTGTCAAAAAGAAAACCCCCCAAAATATTCGCCCATTGAATGTTCCAAAAAGAAAGGAGTTGTCTCCCCTTAGGTGGAAAACCGGTAAAATTTGGAAAAGAAACACATGGAGTCAATCATTTGCTTTCTGTAAAATAAGCGAAATTCAGTAAAATGTTGAAAAATCATTTCTATTGACTCACATACTCAATTGCAAGCGGTCACATAACTTATAATCTTTGCTCTGACGGGCTGTAGAGCTATACCTATTCAGTCCCTCAAACGTAATATTGCGGCCTATAACTCAGAAGATGCATTCAGTTTTATAAGCATACATACATTCACACACACACACATATATATATATATATATATATATATATATATATATATGTCTGTGTGTGTGTGTGTGTGTGTGTGTGTGTTTATATGTGTATGTATAAGAGGACAATAATAAAATATAAAAGAAGGGTGTGTACATGTAATCATATATTAAGTGAATATTTGTTCAAGAAATACTCAAATAAACTGAGTAAAGTTTTTTTCAATAGTTCTAGTGTGCTATTTGTATTAAAACACTGAAAATATCTATATTTGCTATATATATGTGTGTTCGAGAATTCGACGAAGAAAAATAACTGACTCAGATAACATTGTCTCTTTTGAAATATTGCTCTTGGGCAAGTGGAGACCAATCTCAACGCCTGTTCAAATCAAAATCCTTCAATTTTTGTGTAACAATTAGAATATATATATATATATATATATATATATATATATATATATAAGGTTGGTATGAAGCTAATTTTTTGCAACTTGACGATGAATTGATGAAATGTCCAAACTTTAAATCTATTTCACAAGAACAGAGTTACCAAAATGAGCAACGATGAAAGCCAACTTGGAAACTTATTCCTTTATTCATCGTTGAAATAATGAGAATAATAAATGAATCGCTCATGTCAACATCTAAACAAATGCTGTAATTATCAAAGTTTACGAACAGACGGTGGAATATGGTAGGTTCTGTATTTTACGAGTTTTTAGGGTAGGGCAATCAGTCACAGCAGATTTCATCCGTCAAGAAGGAGCGAAGAGAGGTAATTCAATCAAAGCATGCCTTTATCTGATCAACAGAAAATGGGCGATTCTTCAAAATCACAACGCAAGACCACAGTAAATGAAATGAACTCAGAAGATCAAATCTGTACACCAGACCATTTTACTTCATCTTCCAAATTGAGCAGTGTTAACGAGGTTTTTATACAATTAGATCAGCGGACCGCTTCCAACTTTTTCCATTACTCTTTCATTCTTTCGATTTCACCTCCATTGCACTAAGTTTACTTGTCATTGCCCCTTCTTTTTCTTCTTTCTTTGTTGCTTCCTTCCACCTACTCTTCTTCTTGTCTATCCCGCTTTTTTTCATTCTCTTCTCATTCATCCTTCCTATCCTTTATATATTCCTGCATCACCACGATCTACAAAAAATGGACGTCTCTCAGAATAAGAGAAAATAAGTTGAAATGAATGAAATATGAGAATGGAATATAAAAATACAATTTGGAAAAGTATTTGTTGCCGTCGCCAATGGGGATTTTTTTCCTTTGCTTCTACCCAGCCACTCTCTCTCTCTCTCTCTCTCTCTCTCTCTCTCTCTCTCTCTCTCTCTCTCTCTCTCTCTCTCTCTCTCTCTCTTAAAACCCCGTCCCATAAGAATTGAGCAATAATCTGAAACTAGTCATTCTGTGCGGTTTTTGTCCAGAGTGATTGCTCGAAACTGTCCGGATATAAACGTTTACAAGCTATCAGGAGATTTGTTTGTATCCGAACAGATGACCATTTAAGGAGTCAACCAGGACAATGAAGACGCTAATGGACACTGGAGACACGCTTAATCAGTGACCAGATGAACAAGTGACCAAGAATCTCAACGAAGCTTATTCACTCCTCTTCTCCTTCGGATATGGATGTACGTGCATGCATGTTGTGTGTGCGCGTGTGTGTGTGTGTGTGAGAGAGAGAGAGAAAGGAAGAGAGAGAGAGAGAGAGAGAAAGAAGAAGGGAGTTCGTGTTCCATTGAGTAGTATCCAAGTATTCATTTGCTGGCCTAGATCCTACAGTTCACCTTCGCATTTGTCAAAAGTTGAGATGGATTAGAGGTCTGGCAGAGGTAATCAGATGTCTTCCATCATAGGTATTCTTAGGATGAAGTGCATTGTTACAATTTTTAAAAAAATACTTGCAAATGCGTTATTTTGGACTTCGGGTTTTAGGTATGTACGAAGTTCGGTTTAGTCTGGCACAAGAGAAAGATTTGATTAGCTATTTAGCTAGTCTTTCATAGGTCGATAGGGTCACAGAGTTTGATGGTGCAGTTACAAATTAGATTGTGGTTGCACATATCACACAACCTTATTGTCAAGAAGTTTTTGTGGCATCCAATAAAGCCGGAAAAACCCACCTGCACTAACGAGACGGCGGTTTGTCATCAAAGACTCTTACGTTGAAACTCGTTTATTTTTATGTTTATTGTATCTATAAAACGTGGGCGTTTTTGATTATTTTTTCAGGAATCAGAACCAGTCCGAGGATTGCTGAAATTCAGTTTCCTTTTAAATCAAGGGCTATCTTATTTATTTATTTATTTATTTATTTGCTTATTTATTGATGTGCTGCAATGAGAAAAATATATAGAAAGATATGTATACGTATTCTACTATACTGATTGTTAATAAATACGAATAATTTGAATTGAATTTGTTGTCATGAGGACTTCCTTTGCTAATTATTTGTCTTTGTTGCACCAGGGCAGAAAATATCCAACAGAACGATATCCGTGAGAAAGACTGACTTCACGTCGGGGTATCTTCTTATCTTTACTGTTTTTATTCTGTCTAATTTATTGATCCTCCCATTGTCCCATTGATATTTCGAAAATCTTACTGTCTCAAACATGTAACAGCTGCCACATAGGTGCCCTGTGTGAGTGGTCATGTTACCAACTCCTTAGATCTGTCTTGCCTGTACTTTTACGTTTACAGTTTTGTATTGATGAGTGTCTATGATGGATTGACCTTGCACACAACGTTGCTTTAGCATATTTGCATTTATGAACAAGAACAACAAAAGATCCAGTTCAAAACCTGTGACGATGTGAACATAATTTTTGTTAATATTTTTTTCTGTAATAGAACTATTTGTTTTCAATAGATATTTCAAGTTAATACCTATTAAAACTTTCGAAACTAAAAAATCATGGCATCAAAAATTGAACGAAAAGATATTTCCCAAATTGCCATATAATTCATTTCGAAACGAAAAAGTCATAAATACATGAATGAATTGTATACATTAGTCATAAACACTCTGAAGTCTTTTTTCTTGTGCTTTCTGTTGTTTATTCCGAGAATTGATTTAAAAAAAACAATTATGACGCAGAATGACGAAAAAGATAAAAATATTCCTCTTTCTCCTTCCACTTAATCTCCCCTTTCTCTCTTGTGTACGCTTTGAACCTTTTTCAGGCCGGTCTGAAGGAAGAGATTTTACCATTCATACCTGCCGACATTCGTCGTGAGTAAAAAATTCCAGAAGAAATCAGGTGATAATTATTCAAAAAGATCAAACAATGTAGGAAAATACACATTTCTACAAACATACACTGGCTTACTGAACCGAATATTTTAAAAATCCAATTGGGGTTTTGTCAGACAATGTTCCTTTTTTAGGGGGAACATTCAAGGTTGAAAAATAAAGGAGAGTTTTGGCATTTTTTTTTTTTTTTTTTTTTGGAATGATTTCCTTTTTTCCTCTCCTCCTATTAAGATAACAGTTTTTTTGTTTTGTTTTTTTTTTGTTAGGAACTCTGTCTACCTATCTTTAACCACCCTCTCTTCGGACCACTCAAGTCCTTACAAACGATTTGTATTTAGTCTTGAGAAGAAATGCTTGCCATTCATAGAATTGCTAACTTTGGTCACAGTTTTAAAAAAGACAATAAGTGAGCGGTCATTGGTTGAGAAGTAAATGAAAACACAAGAGAGAAAAGACGTTATATCCTTTATTGGTGGAGGAAAGGGTATTGAATTCATTTATACTCCAGATAGTATCACTTGTATTCAAACAAAATTAGATATTCAGGAATGCTCTTCAAATAAATGAACATTGAAAAGAAAAAAAAACAAACCAAGAGGTGTGGTGAGACTGTCAATAGAATCTGTCTGATCACCATCATCTTTTTGCAGTGTGCCGTGTTGGGGGATATCAATTGAAAACATTAGGAAAAGGGAAATCAATGAATGATTTACCTCTATTGCCTTTAGTTGAATCACTAAAGAGTCCAAACTTTAAAAAAGGAGAGAAAAAATACGCATGAATGCTGTCAGACCCAGAGCCAGTAACCAATTTAGCATATATCTTCATCGTAAATGGTCCCTCCCACCAAAAAAAATATTTGGGGATATTTAAAAAAAACTAAAGGAAAACTTCTTTTTTTTCGTAGACATAATTAGGGATCAATAGGTTCCATTGCAGGAGCTTTCAAATATGATACACATGTACATATCTAGCTCGTCAGAGTCACTTGAAAAAAAGAGAAACAAATGTTGACAGTTTTGGCTCTGTGCAGACATTTCTGGTTGGAGGTTTCTAATAGTTATTGTTAATCAGCCGAAAAAGAAGTATCGTACGATATTTATTTCCAAGGACAGCTTCACGTCACTTCTTCGATAATCTATTGCCTTGTTGCTTCAACGATCACTGATTGGCCTCACATATAACTAGCTGTTTATGTATCATCATGGGAAAGGATTTATTAAGCATGAACTTGAAAATTCCCATTCTCGCTAACGATTACCTACGTACAAATCGAACTATAGCTGTAGATGGATGAAATGAAACGATAATAACGGCTTTCATTTTATTACATCTTATTACAATTGCCTTTTATCGTGAAGTGTTTGGTCGATAAAATCATCGGCTGTAAGAGCAATCAGCATGAAAACGTGAGTGTTTTCTGATACTCACAAATAGACTTTCAAGCTGGCTGAATGTTGAGTTGAAGTATGTATGTAATTTTATTCTGCTTTATTCATGCCGAAATCCTATCAATATATTGATATTTCAGTATTAGAATAAGGGAATGGTTGATCAGTTAAATAAAAGGGTAGGAATAGAGAGGATCAGGAATAAAGTTAGGTAGTTTACTGAAAGTAAGGAAGGAGAGAGAGGGGAGAAAAATAGCTAGTTTAGTAGAAGGGTAAGATGGGGGCGGGCAAAAAAAGGTGGTTTGATGAGAGGGTAAAGAGAACGAGGACCAAAAAGAAAATCAAGTTGGTTCATGAAAGGTTAGAGAGGGAGAGAATAGAAAAAAAGTTAAGTGGTTTAATGAGAGTGTTCGAAGTTTTATGCATTTGGAATTAACCCATGTTTGTGTAACAGTTTTTTTTTCTTAATGGACAGGTGATAACATTTAGATTTAAAAGAAAAAAGGGGGACAGGCGATAATACTTCGATAAAAAAATCATGGATAGGCAATTAGTAAGGGCAGGATTTTAAGAAACAAGCAAAGAGTAAGAGAAGAGCAGAAGCATGAAATAATGGACAATCTTAGTTATGAAAGCTAGTGGAGTTTCCAAGGGTCAGACAAGTAATTTCCATTATCTGTCTTTGCTACTTCTTTCCTGAACTTTGCCTAAACGATAGTAGGATATAATGATTTAGGCGTTGGGATAGAAAGCAAAAATAAGATAAAAGAAAAACAAGAGAAGTTTTCTTTTGCTTCCTCACTTCCACGTAAACTTGTATGTACGAGATCTTGCGCAGGTGTCAGGTGGTTAACGAGCTATTTCAAAGATCAGATGTTCATAATCTTGGTTGGTTATTGGTTCTAATTTTGACAAATTTTGAAATTTCGGCGTTAGATCCATCCCCGTTATTGTGCTTCAAACACACACGATAGTCAGCAAATTTTGAATGTATAAAAGACGTTTAAAAGACATTAAATTTTCCTGAGTATTTCACCGTTGATGATGATCGAATGACTGTTCGAAGATGCTCTCGCGTTGATGGATTCGTAATTTGAAACGAGAACAGAAATGAAATAACCACGGACAATTCTTCTCCAATTTTACATTCTTCGGTGGTTGAAATACAATTAATTGTCTTTTAATCTTAGAAGGGAAGAAAAGTTCTTTCCTTTACACAGATATGGTGACTGCTAGATACAAGGATGGCCTCGCTCCCCATCGTTGAAAGGTAGGCCAAGGCGCTAAGGAAGACTCCTGGCTTCTTATCTTGGTAGTCAAGGGCCGAGTTGGTTATTTTTGTCTTCGGTTTTCTACTTTCAAGACCCTCCAATAAAAGCAAAATGTCTACGAAATTCCTCTTCCTTTCTCAATCAATCCGATTTGTCTTTTTTGATAAAGCTTCACAGATAGGTCAGTGTCCAATTTCTGTGTTATTGGTCCAATGTACATCGCTTTTACTTCATTCAATTTTTTGCCTATTTTCTGTTGACTTTACCGCCTTTGTTTAAAATATCGGTTGAAAACCCTGGCCTCCTATGAGACGTGTTGTGTTGTGGCAGGGCGTTTTCTTTCAAGTTGACTATTTGAATCGGATCACTTCCAGCAGTTACATCTGCAAGGTTGCGGAATCACACATAGGTGTTATCTACCTCGCCACATAGCAATAACATAACACGTATCACCAATCATGTTTTTTTTTGTTCATCAGTGTACGTATGAATATAAGAATATTGATAAATACAGAGAATATTGATGCATATATTTATAAATATATACATTTGAATCTACATCTGAATATATACATATATGTGTATGTGTGTGTGTGTGTGTGTGTGTGTATTTATCTATATTTCTACATACATATCCTCAATTTGAATCTCGTCTCTAGTAATCTCGAGGGAGTACATATATTCATGAACACATTTATATAAATCCAAACATATATATAGTATACATTTCTTTCTCTTTTCTTCTTTTTTCTCTGTCAAACGTATTTGTATATACGTGTGCAATATATATATATATATATATATATATATATATATATATATAAAATACGTATTCTTGCCATTAAACCTGAAAATATGTCCCTATTACGCTAGCCTATTTTGGCTCTCTGTTAATAGAGTCAATAAATCACTAGATTGTTAGGAAAGTGTGAATAACATACTGTTTGTGCTCGCCGCCTCCACCCATCCCTCACTTTCCAACCATCCCCACCATCGGCTCTACAGCCACCTCCACAAATCATCCACAGTCCTTCCGTTCCCCATCACTCCTACACCATCTTCTCATCAACATCGCAATCATCGCTTAAGTGACCTTTAGTCATATTTACAATTCCTTACTCAATCTTCCACAATGAGTCCTTCCGTCCGACTTGGGCATATTCAGTGCAACAACTAAAGACGAGAAAACAGACATCAATTTATAAGCCTTATATCCTATTGTGAATACAGTTTCCGTGACATTTTAACAGCATCTTTATTCAGCAGTATAGAGCTTAAATATGAGAGAAAGGGAAGGACGGGTTTACTGCTCTTGCAATCTGATGAGCAAGCAAACCCCTACGAATGGGTTGGTCCGAGGGATCACATTTCAAGGATACCTTGATTCAATACATAGATCAACTATGCATCGTTCCGACTAATTAGTTATAGGGGTACGACTAGATAAACAGATTGAGAATCCTCAGTATTATATAGATAGTAAGTGAAACACGTCTCCCTCTCAAACGCTGTTCCCATGCGTTTACACAGTGGTACTTGTATTTTGTCTGCCCCGGTCATCTCTGGGGATCTATTTTGTGAGTTGTGATATCCATAGTTTGTTTGCAGTTACCGCGACATGACCAGCCCATTGCCATTTAAGTTTTCTTATAGATTCTATGATAGTTCAGGACGTTTTTTTCTCTCTGATATATTGTGCTGTTTTGTGATCTATCCATGTTATGCTGAGCATGATTCTATCTTGTGCTCAAGCAGCGTGGTTTTCAGTTTCAAGATCTTTCGAAGGTTAGGTTCCGTGTTTCAGTTCCATATGTGACTATCAGGAATATGAATCGGTTATATACCCTTCTTTTTAGCATTCGCAGAATCTTCTCCTTCTTGGAGGTTGAACTCGTCCAAGCAAAAGTGATTCTCCGTTTGATTTCTTCTTCTTTTGAGGATTTCATTGAGATTTGATGTCTTGGGTTGATTAAGAGGTCTACTTTCGTTTTGTTCTTTCCTCGTCTTACTTTTGTTGCTTATTTTCCGCCGCTTTCCAGGGGTTTGCTTCAAGTCTCTCACTCGTTCTTACAAAGAACATGGAAAGCTAAGATAGCGTTCAGCGAGGCAGAGAGCAGCGTATTTTGCTCTCTCACACCCAAGTCTACTTTACCTGCCATCACGCTAACCTCCAGCGTCTCAGCCTATTTTACAAGCATCACACTGAGGTCCAGGGAGACTCAAAAACATTCTCGTACTAATTGATATCAATTGCTTCTCCACCTTACAACATTACATTTTTGGGTAAATCCATGCACAATTACTTCCCTCGACACTGGCGCAGGGAGATATATTAGCTCTTTCTATTTCGGTGTGGGTTTTAAATGAGTAAATAAAACATTTTTAGTTATATTGTTAGCTGGAAATACAAATATTTTTAGACAGTCTTAGCTACAAAGTACACATCATAGTTGGCAACTGTACAGTTTTCACATCCATTTTACGACCAGCGTGGATTGGAAGCTAATTCTTTAATCCCGATCTGAGCTCTAGCTGCGATAAAAAGCAACATAAATAAGATGAAGGAAAAAGTCTCCAGGAATTAATAATAGTTCCAACTGATCTATTCATTGAATATTTGGGGAACGTTTCCAGAAAGAAAATAAAAGGCTGATCAGATTATAAGCTGGCAATGCGTTCTAAGCAGGAGTATGATATAAACGATATCGGTTCCGAATAAATCAATCATACATGCATACTAATATAAGTTTTTTTTTCCCAATGAATATAATATTGATTTGCTATTTCGATGTATGAAATAAATAAATGATAACGTAATTAGTAATATACTACCTGAATTATCAAGACGAAAAAAAATGGGGGCAAATTTCAAACCGGTGTTATTGTTGATCCGCGCAAGTCGAACTATAGAGAAACCAAGGCAGCCATTTCTGCGGAAGAAAAAAAAGTACTCTCGTTTGCCATATCAAAAATCGTATAAAAGTATTAACGGTTCCATAAAAAAAGTTGTTGTTTGTGACGTGCGCAGATGTAACACACAGTCACCTCAACGGGCAGCAACTGTACTGTCATAAACAAATTACCACCTGGAAACCAGAAAAGAATCACTTCAATTAGATAAATTGAAGGATAACCGAAAAGTTTGTACAAATGTATGTTTACATATATATTCCATATATTCGTGTAAATGAATGATTCACTATCATATTTTCAAAACTTTCAGAGACTTTTAGGAAAGATGAACAAAAAAAAAACAGCAAAAACATCGACGTTTTCACCATTTTTGCCTATTTTGCCCCTGCTTGACCCCTGTCTGACAGGAAAATTTGTGAAAAAAAAAATACTTTATTCATCAAATCTTCAAAAAAAGACTCAATTAACAAGATAATTATGAAGGGGATCATTTTATGATTCGGAGTCAAAAGAAACATTTCCAATCAATCAGTATTTTTTACCTTAAATTTTGATATAACGGTACCCTTTTGAAATACCATATGAAATCATGGTGGCCCCCAAATATTTTTGAGCAGCAATCCGAATTCCGTGTTATGGACGCGCACCAAATTCAATGGAAAATAATGGAAAACGTTTACACTTATTCTGAACTATCTTGAGTTTGGACCAGGATCTCGAATGGACAGTATAATTTTTATCTCGCTATAGATTGTTCTGTCTAAAATTGTCTTTACTACACTTTCTTCTGCTAATACAACAGAACTTTCAATCCACCTCTGGACTCAAATAACAACTCATGTGCATTAATTAATCTTGTATCGTTTTTCCTTAAAATAAAAATCATGGTTATAACTTCAGTCTTCAATTTCTTCCAGTTGTTACATTTATATTCCTAAGTGAAACAACCTTCAGACCAAATTTACTACTTGGCAAACTGAGGAAAATGAGAATAAATGACGAAATATCAACGAAATATTCCACGAGTTCTTATTCATCAACAAATGATGGTAACAGTCTGAAGATTAGGAACTTAAAACTCTTGAGCGTCTTTGAAATCAAAGCTTCTTCTCACTTTGGCAAACACATGATAACCATTCTGTCTCTGGGAATGAGAAGTTATATCTTTTGTTTTCTTTCTTTTCTTCAGCGAGCAAAGCGTACCAGGTCGTTAGTAGCCAGGGTAATAATGTTAACATAATATTGATGAGTTTTGTGTTATAGTAGACAGGCGAATGGTTCAAGATAGGGTTAACGGCTCTGACGTTAGCGATGTCGATTTTCGCCCCTATCTCAAGAATTTCGGAAAGAGGAAGAAAAGATGTAAACAATCGATTTTCTCATACGTGTCAAGTCTACAGAATCAATCCTTTGGCTTAGGGTTGATCTATAAGGCTCGTCGGTCGTAATTTTCTGGTGTGAATTCGTTTCGCCCGAGGGAATTTCGTCCTTGAAGGTGACATTACTGGCGCATTTCGGTCAGCAATTTGCTATGGCATTATGAGAGATAGAGGCCGTAAAATGAAAGAGGAAACAGGAGGAGGAACGAAGGGGTTGAAATGGGTTGGAAGGAAAAGAGAGAGGAAACGATGGAAATGGCGACGAAAAGTGAGGAGATATAAAAACAGTCAAAGGTAAAAAGGGGAAGGAAAACGAAGGAGATAATATGAAAGAATTCAAAGGAAAAGAAGGGAAGGGAAAAAGTGAAAGAAGGTTAGAGAAACAGAATAAAATAAAACAAACCGAAGAGCAGAGAAGGAGACAAAAAAAGATAAAATGGGGGAAAGGAAAGAAATTGATGGAATGAAAAGGACCAAATATGATACAGAATGAAAGAAAAGGAACGAACGAACGACGAAACAAGGAAGGAAATAACTGATTGAGAAAAGACATGGAAGAAAAAACAGATCAAAACGAATGAAAGTGAAAGAACAAGAAAATAATCAATCAAGAGATAAGATATTTCAAAGGAAAGAGATCAAGGAAAAAAAGGATGAAGGGAGAAAGAAGGAAAGGGGGAATGAAATATTAGGAAAAAACGAAAAGATTAAAAGAATACAAAAAAATCAAATGAAACATAAAGTAGACTGAAACAAAAAGGATTACGATGAGAGAGGGAAGGAAGAAAAAAAAAGAATAAAGAAAATGGAGGGAATGAGGTGAGAGATCTAGAATTTGAAAAAAAGAAGAAAAAAGCCTGTATAAAGAGTGAATAACAGTTGAACATAGTGGTTGAGACGAAAGGAAATAAAAGAAAAAAGAATGAAGAAAGGGAATAAGGAAAGAGGAAACGAAGGGAGCAGGGGACAAAAAAGACTAAAAAGATGAAAAGGAAAGACAAATATCGAGAAAGAAATGGAAGAGAGGAAGAAGGAAGGAAGAAAGAAAAAAAAGAAAGAAACTAAAGAGAAAAAGCATAAAATGAACTTGTGTCGGAAAATAACACAGGAAGAACTAACACACAATAAAACAAACGAAAGAAAAAAGCATTGAACTTGTAGAATGGACTATGTGATTTTTTTTTTTCGTTTCGCTGTCTGTAAAGATGGACATCCTCACTTAAAGGTAAAGATTTTGTCGATAAAAATATTCCCAACCCACTATTTAGAACAATGGACTTTTCCACAGAGACGAATTCAGTAGTTCCTTAAAAAAACATCTCATAGAAATTCAAATACCTCCGTGCATTTTTTTCATGAAGATTCACTATTAGTAAGGTATAAAGGGAACGAAAGAATAACAAGGGAATAAAAACTCAAATAATTTAGGAGAAGATGACGAATGTGTTTTCCCAATAGTCACCTATGGAGCTAAATCATGGACCATGACCAAAAGATTTGCTTTCAAGTTAAGTATCATGCAACGTTCCCGGGGGGGAGGAGGATGCTAAACATCACATGGAGAGATTACATTATGTTGCAGAAGTAACAGGGGTCAGAGATATCATAAAGTACATTGGAAATCTCAAATAACAATGGTCAGGCCATGTAGTAAGAATGTCAGACAACTGCTGGACATAACGACATACAACGTTGATCCCCAAAATTATCATTTGCGAAATCATGACCAGTTAGGAATAAGATGTCGTGACGATTTAGACGGGTTTAGAAAATGTTGACACTACGACACCCAAGGCCGAGAGATCAGGCCAATTTTGGAGAAGATCTATGTCCAACGACGGACGTTACCGGACAGATGATGATGATGATGATGATGATGATGATGATGATGATGAAGTAAGGAAGAAGAAGTGATAGAGAAAGTTACTCAAAAAGACAAGGAAGGAAAATACTGAAGAAAAGAATGAAGGGTCATTGAATTTTAAAAAAAAATGGCTGCGTTCAGGTCAATCTCTCTAGCTTCATCAAAATCTATAAAGTAAACAAAACAGAATTCATTTCTCCACACATTACCATTCCAAAACTACGAGTCTCATTTCAACTCCTTTATCAATGGTTCCCGTAAAAGGGATTGGCTAAAGTTAAAAGAACAAGTCAACTTGTACTGGGCTCTAGAAGTGGGGGTCAATTTATCATCAGTTTTTGCCGTACGCCACTGTGTCACTGTTATTTCTTCTTTGACAAAAAAAAGGAGAAAAGACTATCTCAATCCAATAGTTAACCTGCCACGAGCGTCAAAAGCATGAGAGAAATGAAGGCCCACTCGGTCTAATGATAAATTTGTCAAAGTAAGGAGAAAATTATCGGCTCTCGGTTGGATTCGATCCCAAGTTCCACCGCTGTCTTTCAGAACATCTTAGCCCATTGTGCTCTCGAAAAAAATAATGGAATTTGTAATTTCTTTGCAATTTTTCATAACACTGCCAGACGAATACCTCAAAATCGAGAACGAATATCAACTCCTTTTTTAATAGCCTTATTATTTATATTGTTTAATAGTTCAATAATTATATCAGCTGCTTTGAGGAAACCCTCGGTAGCAACGTAAATTTCACTCAAAAAATGATTAATATATGTACTTGTTATGATATGAAAATAACTAAAATTAAACGTTTACAATAAAGTAAATCTTCGAGAACTCAGAAACGAAAAGAAGAGTTGTCACGAAATCACTCTTTCACACTCTCTCTGTAACGCATGTTTCAAATTCACGTATCTTCGGACTATCCTCATCTTGGTTGTTTTTCATGCAACGTTTCGGCCGTTGTACTCTACGGCCTTCATCAGGTATCATCTGGTAGGTGTGGGGAAGTAACGAACCGAACCCTTTATTTAACCAATGGGGGTATATTGACCGCACTCCCCTCTTAGCATTAATAGTATTATTATTGTCTCACACTGGGATTGAACCTAGAACCCTCAGATCACTAACATTAATTTTGTCTGATTCTGTAACCACTACGCTATGTGTCCCCACACCTACCAGATGATACCTGATGAAGGCTCTAGAGTACAATAGCCGAAACGTTGTATGAAAAACAACCAAGATGAAGATAGTCCGAATAATAATAGAAATAATAATTATTATTGTTCTTGTTGTTGTTCTTGTTGCTGTTGTCGTTGTCATGAATACGTACATTCTAATAATATTTTGAAATACATGCAAATATCGCTCTTCTTTGTTTATTTGCCAAAAAAATGAAGCATTAGATATTGACTTCAATTCATTCAGGTATACGTTGTAGTTAATGAAAACTTTTTTTTCATTTTTCTTCCAAAAACTTTTGGGTTTTTTTCTTCTCTAGCTAATAAACATACTGATAATCCGCTGTAGAATTATTTCACGTGAAGAATTATCAGTCATAACCGTCTCTTTGAAAAGTCAACCTGAGTTGAAAGAGAGAATTTGTCATCAATTTTTTTTTTTTTCGTCATTCGAATGCTTGCATGGCGTTGCTGGTTCATGGTCTGATCGTTGTTATTGTGACAAAGGAAAAGAAAGTCAAAACTCAACAATACTAGGAGTTGGATAAAATAGAATTAAAAGAAGGTTAAAGAGAATGAGGAAGGAGACGAAAAAGGGAAAGGGTGACGATTAATGGCAGGAACGAAGGAAAGAAGAGCAGGAAAAGGGGGAAAGCAAAGATTCAAGAAAAAAAACAAGAAAAAACATGCCCGTGATTGATGTACTCGTGACCTGGTGAAAACCAGGATTTTCAACGCAGAGCCCTTCTTACAATGGAAATTGGCATAACACAATCATCCTACGTCGGTTCTATGTTGTAGTAAGCTGAACTTGTTGATATTTGTTCTTAGGTATGAGAGACCAGGTAAGTCAGAATTGCAAATGCTCCTTTTCTACATCGGGTAGCCTTTCCTCCGTGGAAGGTTCGCGTAATACAATTTTCGAACACCTCATTACTTCTTAATTACACCTTCTGATGCAGGAAGTTAAACTTAATGCACATCGAGTAGTAGCCATTCCTCACTGGAAGATTGGCGTAATACAGTCTTCCGACACCTTATTACTTTTCAATTGTACCTTATGATGCACAAATCTAAACTTGGTGCCTATCAAGTGATAGCTACTCCTCATTGGAAGATTGGCGTAATACAATCTTCTTACACCTTATTACTTCTCAATTTTACCTTATGTTTCACGTAGCTAAACAGAGCACATCAAGTTATAGCCATTCTTCTTTGGAATATTGGCGTAATACAATCTTCCTACGCCTTATTACTTCGCAATTACACTTTCTGATGCACGAAGCTAAACTTAGTATCTGAAATGAGAGAGGTTTAATCGAGTGACAGAATCTGACCAACTGGACTTAGAGGGGAAGTCAAAAGAGGAAGAAAGAGAGAAGGACAACTGGGACGATGGGGTTACAATGAAGAAAAGAATAACGTGAAAACGGAGAAAACCCGGAGCATAGAAGATATAAGACAATAGGGTAAAAGAAAAAAATACACATACAAAGGGTCTGGTTGGTCGTTCATCAGAAACTGCTACATGACCAACATATTTTGGTGGCATGCCATACTGGGGATGATTGATTAAAAAATAGAAAAAAGGGGTGAGCAATGAATAAGTTACTGCTCTAGTTTTTTGTTTCATCACTAAAAAGTCTGAATTTCCAAAGAACAACTGTGAACGCTACTGAACACAAACAAAGGGACCAATGTAGTATACACTTACACTGCAAATAAGATTCGCATGAAGGACCTATATGGGCGAATTTTTTTTTGAAAAAAAATGTTTTAAGACACAGTAAAGAGTAAATGCCCGAATCTTCTAGCTCATTGTTGCGGCCTGCACTCATGATATCATTATAAATAGACTGATTCCTAGATGAATAGATAGCCATGCAGAAAATTTTCGAAATAAAAAAAAATCTATGATGACAGTTTTGGTGACAGTCTCGATTGACAGTGTCTGGTCGAAAATGAGAGTGAATGAAGTGACATAGGAATGAATCGGTGATATTGGTTGGTAATTTAAAACCTTGAGGTTTGAACCCTTATTGCAATATTCAAAATCAGAAAAGACTCGTGAATTGACATCCGTGACATGCACACATTCTCATTTACTGCAATAGTTTGATTAGTTAATTCGTTGTATTAGAAATATTCAAAACTGTTGAAAACCACAATGTTCCATGTATTATCATAATTTAATGTGTAATACTTTCAGCAAATACTTAGTTACATTACTTTGTACTGCCAAGCCTTAACCAAACTACATTAAAACATACACTGACCGAAACCACATTACTATTAAAGGTATCGTTGCATACTTCTTTGGGCATCAGTCATCGATCTTGGGTGACGTATAAAACAACTCAAAAGGATGGTTCTCACTCCACTGTGCCTGAGTGTGCATGCACATCCGTTTTTGGTAGTGAGCCCTCAAAGAAAATCAATGGACGTACAAAAAGTTAGTTGCCTAAAATAATGTAGACTATTAATACGGGTAGATGTTACATGGAATTGGTAAATATCAAAGAAAAGAGAAATAACTGAGTATCCGTATGTTATCCTGTTGTTATTCTATGCAGGTTAGCGTCAAAGATGTTGCAAACCTACGTGAACTGAGGTGGGTAGGAAGATTTCCACCGTGAGCATCAGGATTGTTTGTCAACTCGATTTGTAATTGAATGACTTTATTTATTTCAATATGGTACCGTATCATCAAAATAAGAAATGGTTATAAATATTTTTTTCAGTGAAACAACGAGTGAACAGAGTAGTTGAAAGTATTTGAAAAAATCTCAACTGAATAAGATTATACATTTTTTTTTCTAATTTTAAAGTACAGAAAATAAATATTAAAGTACTTTTTTATGTAAAAAAAAGTTCTGATTATTTTTGATGAGGCGCCAAGCGATGATTATCTAGAAAAGCCGAGTGTCTCGTTGATGACATTCACTTAGTTTGATTTGATTCGATAGAGGGAAATTGCAAAAAGAGTATTGTATTGTGCCAACATTCTGTTAATTCGTAGAATGCAATCATCTTGAAAAAAAAAACTTCAAGATTACACTTGCAGAAGCATTCAGTGCGCACGTACTCTTGTTATTGGGAAAAGAAGCTCAGCAAAAGATTTGTTGCACACATATAAAAAAAAAAATAAGATTGAACCCTTCGCCAACTTTGATGGTTCGTGTTGTTCAATGAGCCAGTAATTTTATTTACAAATACATTCTAATATTATTTACAGTGTCAATTTAGCTTAATCGGCGTGGATATCTATTGTAACTATTTATAAGCTAAAAAAACTCATCTGATTATAATAAGATCTTGGACAGACCGATTTTGAATAGTTGAGACGATTTTTGAACAATTTCAAGTGCACTAATTCTGATATACCCGTACTTACCTCTATGCTTGAGTGCTAGAGAGGTGTTTTTTTGTCTTCTAGAAATTTATCTTCAGTGTGTTCTTTCGGATTAAATATAAAATATAATTATCTTTAAAATGCTCTATTTCATTTGAGTAGAAAGCAGTCACTGGGAAAAAAAAGTCATTTTCGAATTGATGGGTGCAGCAAATACAACCTACGTAAATAAAAAAATATATATACATAACTCAGCTGTTCTACACCCTTCATAAACCCTATGCATCGTGTATATGTTTAGGAAAATCCATTTTAATTATCGACTAGAATTTTTTAAGCCAGTTTTTTATCGTAATCGTCTCTCAACAGTCATGTTTACCAGCAATCGTACAAATACGTTTGTGCTTTCGGGAGGCACCCGTCCGTGAATTCGAGTTACGATTTCAGTTCACGGTTGCTGAGGCGTATTTGGTGGGGGTGCAGGGAATGCCTCATATTTCTGTCAGCAATTTTTTTATCATCCCAGGATCAGCCATTTTTAGACTAGCGCTGGGTAATTTTTTTCCTCAATGTAACTGATAAAAATCTACGAGAGCCGATCATTTCTGGTAAGTTTATTAAAGTGAATATTCAATTTTCAATAATATTTTTGTCTCGAGTCTCATTATATAGTTATTTCATTTTATAGATATGTACACACATACACACGCACACACACACACACACACACATATATATATATATATATATATATATATATATATATATATATATATATATATATATATATATATATATATATGTATATTAGGTTTGCAGTATGGTAAGAATAACATGATGTAAAGCAATGTCTGACATGTGATAGATTTATTTCGTAGAGTGCTCGATACATTCAACTGTAAACCCAAATTTGATTTAGAGTAGAGCTGTAAATATATTAGAAATTAGGTTCTCTTCTTAAACTTCTCTTCGGGAAAATGATTATGTAGTGGAGGGACCCAAACAGGGCAGAAATATAAACGTTTCTGTGTAGCAAATTAATTTTGTACTATATATATATATATATATATTACCAAACTGGCGTTTGGTTGATTCCTTTACAATATGGACACGGATTTGCTTAGGATTTACTGCAGATTCTTACTATAAAAATATCCTATGCGAATACAGAATTTTCTATTTATTAGTGATTGAATTCTTGGTATAAGTGTAAGACATGACGACGTGGATTTTTCTACTAATTATGGAGCACAATTTTAGCAGATGTGCATACCTAGCAATTGCACTAACACTCTATATGGCCACCATACTGGAACTCTAATCAGTGAATTTGTCTCGCTTAGAGCAAATCGCAGTAACTTTTTATTTTAAAATAATGCAGTGGAAAAGCAAGTCTTACTCCTTATCCTCCTTCAGATACCCTATCTCCCGATGTGGGATGATAGGGTGTCTGACTATGGGATGGTACTTTGTAGGGGCCCTCTATCCAACCCAAGCTGGCAGTCCATCACGATTTTGATGCTTCTTGGTGTGCCCCTAAGCGTGTCATTCTCTTTTTGTAGGGATGTCTTCGAGGTCGTTGTCCGTCTCCTCAGCTGTCTTATTCTGACCTTGGTGTGGACATTGCCATTCTACATGTGAGATGCGGAATGATAAGACCCTGCCACGCTGGCACCTGATGTTTTGATAGGGGAGAGTAGATCTCTATATGACCCCTTGGCTTACGGCACCTGGTTGTCCAGGTCGGCCACTCATCGAGTGACTGACCAGGTTCGGCATTGCTTCACTTCGTTGGTCTCACGAGGACCAGCGGCTCTAACGTGATTTGATCTCGCAAGTTTCGAAGTTATCAGAATTTTTGCCTTGTATTCTAAGTGTTTAATCTTGGCTTTTAATCAGAGTCGTCTGCGGATAGCTGGCAAACAGACAATCGATTGGGTGCCCGAGGAAACGTCTTAATCACCTTATGTACGAATGAATGCATTCCTATAAAACACTGCATAAGATTTCCCGGTGAGATTGATATGTTTATTACAGAAATTTATGCCGCAGATTCTGGCTCATCCATATCCATACGATTGGACATTGGGCCAAAAGCAAACTTTTCATTGGCCAGGCGCCAGATCGGCAAGCGGCCAAAATGCATGGCGCGTTTATGCCAAAATAGAGGAAAGGAGCGAACCCGGATGGCAAATCATAAAACCGACAGCATTCAAGCCGGTAGGAGGGCCATGATTTCTTCAAAGGATGAAAATCGTTTTATTCTTAATTATATATCGTGTGTCTACTGCTTCTCTATTTGTTTGAATCTAGTTCATCCACCATTGCACTTCTCTCCCTCCCTCTATCCCTCCCCCTCACTCTCTCTCTCTCTCCAATTCCCTATATGTGTGTGTGTGTGTGTGTGTTTGTGTCTCCATTTTTGTCTGAAAGTACGAATTACAAAAGACCATATCTGTCAGAATAGTTACTCTCATATCTACATCTGTCTCTGGCTTTCATTGTTTATGTGATAATATATATATATATATATATAGAGAGAGAGAGAGAGAGAGAGAGAGAGAAAGAGAGAGAGAGGGGGAGAGAGAGAGGGAGAGAGAGAGGGAGACATGTGATAAGGCATCTTATATGCATAGTATTTAGCAAGCCAGTCTTGCACACAGTTCAAAAGTGTAGTGAGTTGGACCCTCATTTTTCCAAAAGAAGGAAATAAAGTTTAGCCAGGGACAATAAATGAGTGGGATTTAGGGGAATGAATTTGCGTATGCTCAAGATAAATAGATAAGATATCGTATGTGGACGCTTAATATACGCCAGTACATTTCTGAACTACTCAGGGGACACTTACTGGTAGGGTCAACTACCATGATTTGATACGAATGAATATTGTATGTGAATTTAACACTCGATCAGATGTTGGTTGTAGTAAAAAAAAGTTTGAACTTTTGAAAGATGGACAGCAAGTCTCGTACCTGCATATACATCCATTATGATATCGTTAAATTCATATTAAACCACATACATACACTCACGCACATACACATACACACACAAATATACACACACAAAAATATATAATTAGGGCTGAAATCATTTATTTGGATCTTTGCAGTACTGGCGGCTGTTTACTTCAATGGTAAAAGCTATGTTACGTTGAAGTGGCTACTCTATCGGTCGCAGGTTCGATCACTGCAGTAGCCCCATTTTCTTTAATTGTTTATTCGAGTGATACATTAATCATGTAAGATTGGGCGATCATTTCAAATAAAAGTTTACACACACACACACACACACATATATATATATATGATAGAATGAGAAAGGATTTCTTCATTGGTTCATAACAGAGAGTGCATTCTGTTTCACTTTCTTTTAATAGTTTAAGGGTTTCAAAATTTTTTTCAAGTGAGACAGAATGTACAATCTGTAATATACCATTGAAAAAATTTTACTCATTTCATAACCGCTCTACTGATGGTACTCACCAGACTTTTCAGAGATCTGCTTAATGCAAGGATACATATATATGTATTATTCTTCTCTGATATGAATACATATATGTGTATGTATGTGTTTGTGTGAGAGTTTTTATATTTAGTCTGTTCCTCCTTGCCAAATTTTTATGATAACCATTGGAGAACAAGCCAGTCGCTTCCATCTCCAATTGCGTTTGGCCCCAAAAGTACATTAATTTTCTCGCAGTCTACTATCAGCAACGATCATTTCAGATCGACAGTACCATCCCCTCCAGCCCTCTGACCACTGTCTCTAAATATATAGCTGTGTTTCAAAATGTCCAATGAGAACTGTTAACATCCTTCTCAACCACCGCTGTTCTACATTAATACCAGATCCGTTGATATAAATGCCAAAAACGTTGGAAAAATTCAGGGAGTACCCAATAATATTTGTAACATACGATGGATCATGTGTTGTTTTAATCTGTTTGCATAGGCTTGGCTTGCAGACATTTTTTATGTTTTTGGTTGTTTGTTCGCTTGTTTGTTGTTGTTTTTTTTTAATTTCAATGCTTGTCTCGGGGATTGATGTTGTTTGTATAATCATTGTTTACTCTTTTGAATGTGACAAGGGTCGTTCTAGTTATTCATGATTGAGTTAAACAAAAAAATTCTTTCAATTAATTTTCAAGATGAATATTCATTTGTAAATTAAGATTTAATGTGCTATGTGTCTGTAATTATATTTTAAGTTTTTGAAAGTTTACTTCGAATGACATGTGTATTTTTTTAACTAAATATCATTGTTTGAGTTCTATACATTTTGGAGATGTATGTGAGTGAAAATAAGTAGATCATTAGAGAATTGAAATGACACGTCCATCCCTCTTTCTGCATGCTCCTAACAACTTCAAGACATTATTTATATATATATATATATATATATATATATATATATATATATATATATATATATATATATATATAGTGTCATCCACAGACAGCTGTTTCGATGTGTTACATCTCTTCAGTGTGGCTATAGACTTCTATCCCATCCAGTAGCACGAGGCAGAATTGAAACCCTCACATCGGACCCGGAGGCCGATATCCTACCTCTGAAGTACGGAACTGGATGGTCAGTAAGGCTGGATTTTAAGCAATATATTCATTTACGCAGAAACTCTTCATCCACCAAAGTGCTCTATTCCTATGGAGGAGCATTGCATAAGCTTACAATGGATGAGTTACATAGTTAAAGAGTGCTCAACCCTGAATAGAAGAGCATTATATATATACACACACACAGTATATGTGGTACAAATCAGGCTTGCCGTATAACATAATATAATAATATATCAATAATATAAAGCCACTTCTGAAATGTAATGGATTTATTTCATAGAGTGCTCGATACATACAACTTTTTACTCATCGAGTTAAGTTGTTTTAGAGTAGAGCTGGAAATGAATAGTAGAATGTGGATTTGTTACACAAACTAGCTCATGTTTCTGCCCTCTTCAGGCGAATCTATTCTAATATATATATATATATATATATATATATATATATATATATATATATATATTAATGATTGTATCATCCACAGACTGCTGCTTTGTTGCATCACAACTCTTGTGTGGCTATAAGCAATTCAGTATCCCTTTCAGTATTACTAGGTAGGGTCGAAAGGGAGATCTTATTATGATTACCGCTCCCTTATTCAGGGTTGAGCACTCTCTAAGTGAGGTAACTCGTTCATTGTAAGCTTGTGCAATGCTCTTCCAACATGGGATGGAGAACTCTGATGGATGAGGAATATATACAATAAACAAATATATCACTTAAATTTAATCTCACTGACTTTCCAGTTCTGTGGAGTAGAGGGTGGACACCAGCCTTCGGGCCTGAAGCTAAGACTTCGATCCTCCCTCATGGTACTGGATGAGATAATGGATAGTCTATAGCCATACTGATCAGTTGTAATGCAACGAAACAGCTTTTTGATGACGACACAATAATATATATATATATATATATACATACATATATATATATATACACACACACATATATATATATATATATATATATATATATATATATATAAATATATATATATATATATATATATATATATATTAAAACTCTATATGACTGAGGTAGCTACAGTAATCGAACGACATTCTTTTATGTCGTTTGCGTTGAATAAAACAAGTAGGGCAGATGAGACAATGGAAGAACAAAAATGAGAATTTTGAATGAAAAGTTATTTGGACCTTTGAATTATCGTTTATCTCAATGGTACGAGCGATGCTATGTTCAAGTGGCTATTCTATCAGTTGCAGGGTCGATTCCTGTATTAGTCCCATTATTCTCGAATTCTGTATTCAATTGGCGTTATCTAGGCCAAATGATACATTCATCGTGTAATAATAGGAGATCACATAGAGTTTCAAAATGATATAACGTAATTTATAATTATACCTGTTGGATTAAGTATCCATTCTTATATATATATATATATATATATATATATATATATATATATATATATATATATATATTCAGATATGCGCAATACTTTTCACAAGTCAGGCAAGCATTCTACTATCTATCACTCGATTCGGTGAGTTGAAAAGTCCTATATATATCAGTTATAATCTATCTATACAAGAATAGCCGCTCATAACTATTAGAGCAAGCACATTGTCTGTTTATATAGCCTAAGGTGTGCAAGGGTCATTAAGGATTTTGAGCGGATGATGGTCCAGATTAATTAAGTTTAGTTTTGGAACTCTAGTTGGATAGATACATTTTTTTCTTTCAACAATTCAATTCCATTGAGAACATTCACCAGAAAATTGGTATTCAGAGCAAAAAATCATGACTAAATGCGCTAGTGCGAAAAGTTCCTCTTCTTGATTCTCAGAACTGAACAATTACAACTTGTTCAAATACTTATGTACGCACATATTTTATATATCATATCGAAAATACTGCTTTTTCTGGAAAAAGGAATTTTTTTTCAAGCAGTTTCCTTTATGAATCTATTCATTTCCATGACATTAAAAAAAATTCTCAATAAATCAATCAGGTAATAAAGAGCTATATATCAATTATTTTGGAAAGAAATCTCCCGACACGTGTTGGGAGATTATTTAGTATGTATTTATATACATATACACATTATTATTATTTGCAATCTAACACCAGTTGTCTTATTATTATTATTATCATTATTATTATTATTATTACTATTATTATTATTATTTGGAATCTCACACCAGTTGCCCGGTGGTAACTGCTGGAGTTTGAGTGACAGCAAGTCTTCTCAAGTCTCCAGCCCTCCTCCCCCAGTACTCATAGGTCGCAGTAATTCTACGATTTACAGTTTCACACCGGTTGCCCAGTGGTTATCGCTGAAGGTTGACTGACAATAAGTCTCCTCGGGTCTTCAGCTAACGTCTCCTCTCTTTTGCATATCATGACAGAGCTACAATTCGTTGCAGTACTTATATCTCTAGCACTTTCCTCAGTATCCGTGCAGTTCCCAGTAGTGCTGTGGTCTGTACGGTCTCTATCCTTCCCCTAATACCGCTCTCATCCAGTCTCACCCTCAGCGTTTTGGGGACAGTTCCTAGTGCGCCCACTATGACCGGTACTACCCTGGTTTTCATGTTCCACATTTTCCTTAACTCCCTTGCTAGGTCCTGGTATTTTTCCCTTTTTTCACCCTCCTTCTTTTTTACTCTATGGTCTGCAGGTACAGCAATGTCTACTATTTGGCAGGCCTCCTTTTTTTTGTCTACTATCTTCTTGCCTGGATGAGGTGGTCAGTTTGGATGTCAAAGTCCCACAGTAGTTTGTGGTTGTCATTCTCCAAGACTGCCTCTGGCTTGTGCTGATACCACTTTTCCACATGGTGGAATCCCATTTGTTTGCTTAGTTCCCAGTGTATCATCGTTGCTACTCTATCGTGTCTATGCTTATACTCCTTCTGGGCGAGTTGACTACATTCACTAGTTATGTGGTTTACCGTCTCATCTCTTTCACCGCACATGCGGCATTTGCTGTTTGTCTGTGTTCTGTCGATTTTTGTTTTTATGTAGTTTGTCCTTATGCTTTTGTTTTGGGCTGCCGTGATGAGCGATTCTGTTTCTCTCTTAAGGTTCCCCTTTCGTAACCACGTCCATGATTTCTCGTCTGCTATATCTTGTATTTGTCTTTTAAACTCGCCGTACAATTCATTATTATTATTATTATTATTATTATTATTATTATTATTATTATTATTATTATTATTATTATTATTATTATTATCAAAATGGTGGACAAAGGGCCTTTTTCCATCTTTTCTTTTTGTTGTATTTTCTGAACTGATCTCTGATTTCAAGGTATATATATATATATATATATATATATATATATATATATATGTGTGTGTGTGTGTGTGTGTGTGTGTGTGTGTGTGTGTGTGTGTGCAGAAAGAGAAAGAGAGAAAATAAAGATATTTACTAAGCTTAGTCTTACACAACCTACATAGGTTCAGGAAGATAGTGCTGCACCAATTTTCCGAGGAGTTAATTACTACAGCATTCAAAATCCTGACATTTTTATCTGGGTTCGCGCACGGAAGATTGGTTCCAATTGGAACAATTTGCCTTCGCCACGAAATTAGGTGCTTTCTACATAGATGTGCCTGTCCACCAAAGAGAAAAAAAACCTATGTTCATTTATGTGCGTTAATATTTTGTTCAGTAGTTATTCTCCGAGTACAGCCAAACCTGGCACAGGGTTATGTACGTGGAAATGGTGTAAAAAGATTTTGTAAGATTGATTCAAACGTACCCAGCGCCATCTTTTACTGAATGTTAGGGCAAGTCTGGAATTATATTGGAGGGTGGTCGGCTTCTTTCTTTTTTTTTTTTTCGCTTGTCCAATTATTCAGCGGCAGCACATTGCTTGGAAGCCTTAAGAAAGATTCAGCGACGAGGAAAATGAATTCAACATAAACTTATAGAGGCGAACATCGGTCAGCGTTTGAACTTTTGTCTTTACCTTTCTTGCTTGACACAGAACAAAAAGTTTCGGCAGGATAATCATCGGTTATAAAATCTTTGATATATTATGGGAACCCAGGATGAAGTAAATCATGTTTAGATCTAGTGCTGATTCCAGCTTTGAACGACCATAGCCATCCAATATGACGAAGGGTTCTATTGTTTTTTTAATTATCTGGGTATATTTTTTGCTTGTTGTGTTTTCCAGTAATCCTGACCACATTGTTTTGTCCACAGACTCGAAAATTGGCATTAGTAATCCACTATACTATTATAAAAATGTTTTATTTGTTTTTTGAAAAAAAAGTTACTTTTATCTTTTCAAGGCCCAATTCTGACGAAATTATAAATTACATCTAGATTTTTCAGAAGTTAGATATTTGTAGATGTTTCTTTTTACTCTATTTTAAATGTTTCTTCGTTGAATCAATTCAGACCATATTTATATATATTTATCTTGAATGACATCAAATTGAGATGCAATCGTTGTTCAGTTATTGACTTGACTTTGAAAGAGTTTTATCATGTCCAGCAGTTGTTCATCGACTCAAGATACGAATCGTTTTTTGTTTTCTTTTTAATGAAAGACGCATTCTAATTAAATGTTTGCATAAAATAATTTTAAAAAAACAATGAAATATACCAAGTGTCTGCCTCACTAGACAGTTTTTAACGTAAATCAAACAGAACATTCGTTGTGCATCTTTTTCTTTTTTTTTTTTCGTAATCTACTGCCTTTCCTTTTTGTAAAGAAATATAATACCATGATTCCATACATAAATCAGGCCTTTGGTTAGTTGTCATTAGTACAGTATTTAGGTTGATACATTCTTTTCAAGTATATACTCTTCAGGTATATGCAGACCGAATTCAATATACCTTTGGAAGTACGGAAATCGACAGCCTATTCAGAAAAACGTAATTTTTTTTTGAAATTTCTTGACTTTTCTTGTTTTTGCTAGAATAAAAAAAATGCCAAAATCTCTGACCAACTAAAAAGAAAGCAAATTTTCGGCAATTTTGACATTCAATTCAACTATTATGAAGACAATATCTATCTAAATCGGCAATAAATCGATCGTTACGCTATATTTGATGATAGCTTATTAAACTTCTTTGCAATGGATAGATCTCTGAATAGATAAAGATAATTTGTGAAAAATAACAGATAATTGCATCAACCCTCTTCTGAACTACATGAAAATTTCATGTTTTCTGCTAAAAAAGCAGCAAAAGGAAATATATTTTAAACTTCATCAATCAGCACGCCCCAATGTTATCGCATGATTTTTATATAGTCAGGTGATAACTGGCTGCGATGAAAGCTCCTCACCAAATGGCAGACTGTAAATGAAATAATCATTGTTTGCTTTGTGGAATAATATCTTACTGAAGCAAAATAGTCACTTTTGTTTTACTTCAAGCGTCGGTCATTTTTACATTTGGTGTCACCTTTTTCCTTCAATGTAACAGCGTAAAACGGAGGATTGTCGTATTTATTCAATTAATGATGATCACAAGAAAGGGGAAAAGCTGTTGCTCTTGCAAACTGGATCATGCAACTCTGGATTAGCTACACTACGAAGACGCCATATATCAAAAGAACTACCGGTGGGGAAACAAAAATACACCAGTAAATAATTTTCTTCCTGCTTCTATATTCAGTTATTCTGCATTGATATAACATTTTGAAATAAATTTCTGTCGAGGTATCATATAGAAAGAAACAAAAAAATACGCATTTGAAAAATAATGAATTCATCGAAATAATCAACAAAAACTTTTTTTTTTAAATAAATATTGAGTAAAAGAATGTTCTTCAAGATCAGGAGCCTACATTACAAATAATCAAGTAGAAATAAAATAAAAGTTTGAAATTTTTTAAAAAATTGCATAATTGTCCGGTTTTTATCTAAATCTCAAACAAGGGTTCTAGTCGAGTGGTTCCAGAATCTCTTTCTAAAAAAAGTAACCATATTTAATCGCACGGAGAATTTATTTGTGAAATGTATTTTAAAAAATCAATGAATGCATCAGATTATAAACAGGATAAATCATCATATTAATGAATGAGGTAATAATATCGAAAAGTTATTATGCTTCTCCAAAATTTAGTATGGTAATGCTCAAAACAGACACACATGCGCCCGCACACACACGCACCACACATACGTTTCAAACGATTGAATGATGCTTAGTATAAAATTAGACCTTTATACAATAAATTATGATAATACCCAATATAAAATAAGAAACTACATGTATGACATGGATTTTGTATTAAGAGCATAGCTGAAAGGGGGGTTGTGTTAGGGTGCCATGTTAATACAACTGTTTTGTTTTTGAATCCCATAATCAGCTACATAGTGAACAACTGATGATCCCAACGAGAGAAAATTTACACATCGTACCATAAAATCAAAAATGTGAAAAACATTAAGAAAAAGAAAAACACGGAAGAAAAATTCCATAAATCATATTTTTAATGTTTATTGTATATATATATATATATATATATGTATATATATATATATATATATATATATATATATATATATATATATATATATATATATACATATATATATATATATATATATATATATATATATATATATATATATATATATGTTGGATGTGTATCAGTTGTACTTGAAACCTGTAATATAACCGATTAGACCAATCAAAACTTTCGTCTACATTGATAATCTAATAGATTAAATACACCATGACAAAGCAAACTGGTCTGGTTAGTCATTCAATAGAAACAGTCATGCAACTAACGTATGGCAGCATGTTGTGTTAAGGGTGATCATTTTAAAAATCGGGAAAAGGGGTGATCGACGAGTGAGTTACTTCTATTGCCCTTTAACAGGCTAAAAAAACTGATTTTTTTTAAAAATCTGATCGCTACTTCACACAAACTAAGGGATCTATTTCGCTCAAACTTACATTGTAAAATTACATTCCCCCGAATAACTATTTTGGAGTAAAAACAAAAAACGTTTTTTCTAGAATTAACGGGTGTTTGTTTAAATTTTCATCTCTTTAACTCTATCGGTGAGGCGTATCCACTAGATGCACCCATAGCCAGCCACCCAGCCAGCCAGACCAAATCCAAAACTGAAGAGACTTATACTGTTAGTTTTGGTTGACGCTTTCTTGTAGTAGGAGGAAGCAGTTGATAACATTTCATGAGTATATTCAGTAAGAAAGTAATTCTAGAAAGTAGAATATTACGAATTCAAATTGACGGTCATTTAGAACTTATTTATTTTTCTACAAGAAAACGTACACAAATTGAAGTACAAAAAGAACTTTCACTCAACTTACATAGAGGAATTGTTATTGTCTATTTTCGAATAATCTTGATTCCAGAGTAAAACTAATATCACAGGTTATTAATGATTCAGAAATGATATTATGACTATTTTTAAAAGCTATCACATCACAAAAATGAGTATACGTCTACTGCAAAAATATTTCCGTCGGGTTGTACCCATTTTTGGCTACAAAGTTTCAATGCTGTAGAGTTTGGTCATAAATTATACCTGATAATATCTGTTTTGATTGTGTTCCAATAGAAATAACAAATCCAAAAAAAAAGATTTTTGGGTGATACTTTACCTTTCACCATATTTCACATTAGCTATTACATAAATCTTACAACTTTTTTTTCTAAAATTTAACAGAAACCCACATTTGCAAATATCGTAAATAGTATTTGTGTACACGTCAATCTCGAGTATTGGTCGACACCAAAAGGTTGATTACTCGTGCTTTACCTTTTTGAAGCCTAGAGTTAGTTTTGGTCTTTCCCATAAAATTTGAATTTCAACCTTACAAAATAATAACCCATGTATAGGTTGACTCCCAATTTGGTCAAAAATTTTGGTCTTCAAAACTCGACTTTTCCACAAGTACATACGGTTACTGGAGAAAGAAAAAAGTGCTTATACATATAGAGCACCTCACGTATATGCATCTCGATTCTGTGCTTATATAGACGCCCCTGTGTTGATTTACGCATACACGCGTTCACACATAAGAACGATACATACATGTCAAGAGAGAAATGGCCCTGTGCGCATGCGCAGCTGCACTTGCGTTAGAGATAGACAAAGATGGCGGTTGGCCAGAAACAAACGCTGTCTGATCAATGTGAAGGGGAATGGAAATAAAAAGATATAAAATGAACCCAACCACACAAACCAATCCCAGCACCCCGAGACCACCGACCATCTCGCCCTCACCCAAACGCTCGGCCTTCAACCTTCGACTCGAAGTCAAAAGATGAATTCTTTCATCTCAGACAGGTCGGCATAGATTTCTGTTAATGGTGAATGGTGCGACAATGGTATTTTTGCGTAGAGGCATCGCAGGCGAGATGAAAAAAAAATAGAGAGAGAAAGAAGAAAAGTTCTTATTTATCAGAAGTTCAATTTATCAGATTGGTTCCTGGAGTCTGAATGTAAAATATGAAGGTATGGCAAGGTTACTCGACATTGCACAGGTTAAAATAACTTTCCAATTCATCACTCTCTACTTCTGACTAATTTTCTTTGGTCTTCGCCTCTTTTAACTTGATGGTTAATCAAACAGAGCGCTAAAAACCCGGAACAAATGCAGTAAATAATTAGATGGATGCACTTGTTTGAGCCCGTTCCAATCGCTGATGAATGCGCAATTTCTTCCTTTCTTGAGCGTTTTTTTATATAGATCATGAGATCAGAGTGTTGTATCCGTTTTATATTAGAAACGTGAATCTATCTTCTTATCAATTGTTTGTGTTGCATTTATCTTCCGAATTCAGCCTTTTTTCCATCAAGCCTTCATAAATGTGAAAGTTTAGAAAGAATGTACCCAAAATTAATATATGTAGAAAATAAAATTCCATCATTGAATATTTGAAAACTGAAAATCAAGCATTAGAATAACTATCTTGATTAACAATTTGCTCGAAAAAAGACCTTACAATTTGGCAAATTGTGAAGCATAAAAGAAATGTGGAAAATGTTGCGATGCAATATTGAGGTTACAATATTCGACAAGTTTTTTTAATTGTATTCTGTGGTAAATATAGTCCCAATAACAAAAAGTGTGACCGAATAATTAATATATGTAGAACTCACACTGTCAGATGTCTAAACATACAAATTAAGTACATCCAAAATATATATGGCACCGTTGCTGTATCAAAGTTCATAATCATCCGGGAGCCAGAATTGCAGGTTATGGGATTGGGGGTGCTAATATCATGGACACTTCACTTGAAACATAATGACATGGTGTTTTCCAATGTCTCAATATTCTATGCCAAATATTTTCCAGATATTTGTAATTCATCCTTCTATTTTGCTTTCATTATCTTTATCTAACTTCATAAGCTGGTCTAAATGAACTTATTCCTCAACCTATTTCAATATTGTCTCTTTCAGGACTTCGAAAATTGCGTTCCAGATATTTTTTTCGCTCCAGTTGCTGTCTCTAATGATTCAATTCACAAAAATGGTCTTAATGGTTACATCTACATAAGATTATATTTAGCCTTTGAAGTCAATTCTTCTCACTCAGATACACACACACACGTATATATATATATATATATATATATATATATATATATATATATATACATATATGTATATATATATATATATATATATATATATATATATATATATATATATATATATATATATATATATATATATACTGAGTATTGGGCATCAGCCATCCTATATATTCAGACAAACACTTGGTAAGATAAGATGGGAAAAGAAAATTTGCAATATCACAAGTAAAACATTTACCAAGAAGAAATACTAATAATGCAATTATCTGCCAGTATATACCTATTATTGTTTGATATTAGTGAAAAACTAGTTGATTAATTACTGTTTAACAAAGCCTCAAGAGTTCTCCCTGATTAAAGGCAAAGTGGACGTTTTCAAATTGGTAACCTCCCCACTTTGGCTACGCCTGTCGACGTGTGCTCAAAATAGTGCGATTAGTTTGTTCTAAAATATTCTGTACTCTTTGAAAACCGTACTTTTAAAGGCCTCATAATGATGTAACGTGTTTTTCTTTAGTTTTTACCTCGTCACATTGACACTGATCAAAACTGGGGTATTCAATACATTGCCGTATTTGCAAATACCTAGCTTGACTTTGCTCGCACACTTGGTCGAAGAACTCCGAATCACCAATAAAGCATAGCGAGTGATTTAAGTTTGTTGTTATTTCTACGTCTTAAGAATTTTGTGTTCCTTCCTTTCATCTGTCTTAAAGTTGTCATCTTTCATGATAATTACACCTTGTAGGATTTATTTCTAAGAAACCAGTGACAAGACTTCTACCAGATTAAACGTATTTCCCGTATGAATCGCGACATCAGCTTTACAAATGAAAATTTTCACTGATGGAGGGAGATCAGAGAGATGCACTTGACTGTGTATGCTTATTCTGTATGTGCACGTATGATTAGACTACACACATACACACACACACACACACACACACACACGCATATGCATATGCATATATATATATATATATATATATATATATATATAATTCTGACAATTTTAGACCTGACAGACGTTGATGTGGTTCAATAGCCAGTGGGGTTTCATCCCATGTGGTATGGCACTGCTCTGGTTAACCCAGTTCAAAATGCTAAAGATTTATCCCGAGACTCAAAGACCAACGCTCAAGTCTTTGCGACAATATTTGCAAAAACTAAGAGAAGTTATGGTGTTAACCTGCCCACGTGTTCGCTTGTGTGTCACCCCACACTGAACTTTTTTCTCATGCAAAATCAGTACACATTTACATATAATTGTAAATAATTATATGAAAATGGTGGGGATGCTAATTGGGTGCTGGTGCAGGTTGAATCAGTTTATTTCCATCAATCGGTGGTGCCACTGTTGGCTTCAATTTGGGCAGAAAATTTTCCTTTTTTTTGCGACTAAGTTTGAGGCATATGTGTTATAAACACATAAAGAATTGCATTAGAATACATTTCAAGCAGTTTCTGTCAGACTATCAACTTTTTCTTGGATTGAAATGTGAATGTGTTTTGGAATAGTTAGTAAACTATGAGTTGGGTTACTCAGTCGTCTATAATTGTGTGCAATTCAGGCAGAGGAAGAACAAAGTGCCTGTTAAATAACAGAACAAATATCAAACGAATCATTGGTGTCGTCATTCTTATCTTATTCTTGTTCTTTTTTCCGTCTTCCACCTTATTATAATGAACCATTGGGTTCCACTCTTACGACCCCGCTTATCCCACCAGGTGGTCATTATATTCCTATAGTATTTCTTTTTTCTCTTTGATATATTGTTCTGTCTTCTTCAAACATTTTATATTTCTCAATTATAGCAGTATAAAAATTACATCCATACTTGACACATCAGACGGAACCAACTTTAACAATTGTTGAAGAAGATTGGTGAACTTTCTTTCCGAATGTTTAAATGATGACATTCGAAATTGACAAATGTTGCAGATTTATACGACTCATCCAAATGAAGGTTATTTTTCATATCTACTCTTGAGCCTGGAATGTTATCTTTCATATCAACTCTTGAGCCTATTTTTGTCTTAATGATTTCATAGGAAGTTACGGCTGTCTGAATTTTAAAGGTACAAGTTTTGCATCGCCGATTTATATATATATATATATATATATATATATATATATATATATATATATATATTAGAGTTGTTTTGATGTATTACATCTCTTCTGTGTGGCTATAGACTCTCCATTATCCCATCCATTACCATGAGGCAGAATTGAAGCCTTCACTTCAGACCCGTAGGCCAATATCTGGACTACTGGACTGGACAGAGAGTAACACTGAACTTAAGTGATATATTCTAAATTATGCAGAAATTCCTCATCCACCAGAGTGCTCAAATCCTATAGAAAAGCATTGCATAAGCTTAGAGTGGATGAGTTACCTCACTTAAAGACTGCTCAACCCTGATTGAGTAGCATTAATCATTGTGTCATCCACTGACATATATAAATGAGTGTGTGTGTATAAATAAATATGTACCACAATTCGAAAATAAATTAGAGGTAATCATAAATGCGATTCCTGCAGCAGCCCCATTTTCTTTAAATGCTTATTCTATGTATGATGTATTGGTCAAATGATACATTCGCTGTGTAATATCAGGAAAAAAAGTTTCCCACAACAGATATGTATTTCGAAGCGCGATTTTCCCTCTGAACAAACTCAATCCAATATTTTCCCATTATTCACATAGATAAAACATCATAAGGTAAAAAGTAGTGACGCCTTGCACAGGGCAGCGTACAAGTAGAATTCTGAGCTTTGCTAATTTTATGCATTGAAACGGAGAAAACATTCCTCGCCCATCGTGGAGAGACAGTTTAACATTGGATCAGTGTGTAGCTCCCCTACCTTTAGACTGGGATGCAAGTGTAGTATCAGTTTTTCTGTTGTGTTCCAGTCTATGAGCAGGATGTGGCATGAAGTGGATGAATCTAAATGTGAGGATTCCGACTAGGGGTATCACCTTCACATTACATTAGATCCCACTAAAACAGGTATATTCTTTGAGCATTCATGTACTGTTTGTACACAACTGTTCACAAGCAGTATCCAAACTGTAAACTTTGAGAAGGGGAAGAGTACTGTTCATTTGCAGACTTCCCACAGTAACAGTCAGTCAGTGAACAGTTGATAAAGGCTTGTGTCAAAACGTTTATTGGATTTTTTCACGGAAGCAAACCGTACACAGTTTGACCACCATCTCAAGTCTGATAAGACGAATAATATTTTTCTTCAAATCTTATATTCACAAAGTCGGCTTACACATAAACTGCAGCATAAAGGAGATCATGTGCAACAATCACATTGAGAATAAGATCATACCTGCCAAAATCGGAGATGCAAAACTAGGTTAAGTAGACCACTACATCTACCGAAGACAACGAATCTCTACAAATGAAGAAGAAACCCTAAGATGGTGAGCCTTCGGCAGAGCAAGCTCAACCTTCACGAACAAGACGATCCCAACAATCCCAAAAAGAAAAGTACACAAACAATACACCATCCCGATAGTCACTTGTGGAACTGAAACATGGAACTTCACCAAGAGATTAACCTGCAAAATGAAAATCATGCCACGCACACATGAGAAAATAATGCTCAACCTCACATGGAGAGATCAAAAGATAGTAGAGTATGTCAAGAAGAGAACGGAAGTTCGAAACATCCTGGAATCTATCAGGAAACTTAGATGGCAATGGGCAGGCCAGGTTTCAAGAATGGCTGACGAACTACATCGTAACTTACAACATGGATCCCCAGAGATCACATACGCAACTGAGGCCGACAGAATACAAGATGCAGAGATGAACTGGAAAAAATTAAGAAAATCAGCGATGCCCATGATAGAGAGATGTTGCGGATCCTGGGGAAGGTCTATGTTCAACAACGGGCATTAAAAGACTGATGATGATGATGATAATGATGATGCATACACAGGAGCATATCATTAAAAATGCAATCTAGCAACTGTGCTTTCACACATGGTGTAAAAGCTCTGATCCTTGGAAGGAAAATAAATCCTGTTATAATTTCAAACTGTAATAAGGGACAACTAAGGGGATACTTGCCTAAGTGTATAAGATTTGAATATTAAATAAAGATTACTATATACACAAGAACTAACACATTTGACGTAAACTAGAAAGATATGTGAGTGTATATTTGAATGCAATGCCTTATTTTCTGACTTAATTATCCAATTTTGTCTTCCTTGCTTTATTTCTGAAAAGAGAAAATTTCGATTCTTCGCCTTGCAGTTTAATCAAATTCATGTGACGCTTATAATAAACTGAGGAGTCTGCTTGTGAAAATATAACTGAATAATAATTCTAACCGGTACCTTATACGCTAGAATATCTACAATTACTTCCTAATTAGGGTTATAAAAACGTTGTTTAACTAATGAATTAGAAATAAACATAACAAACTATATACAAGGGGACTAGCTTTATGCTCATTTGATAAACCTCTCCGGATTGACTTTAGATTGAAGCTTGCTATCTCGTCTTTAACTACACTTTCTTACGCAGAATGTAACGTACTGAATTAAGAATGCATATTTTTTACTAATTAGGATTCCTCTGTATTCAGATAAAATCAAATTACATTTTATCGGTCATCTGGGTGGGGATTGCATGCACATTGTCCAAAGCTTATACACTTTTTTCATGGCAATTATGATTCATTTCGACGATTTCGGCTGGATTCAGTGGCATACTTTGCAGTGAGCAGATCACTTGATTTTTTTTTAATATAACACGACATAAAAAGTTTTAAACAAAACAAAAAAAAAAATAAAAGAATAGAAAATAGGTTTCGTCCTGTGCGTACGCATTGCGCATGTATCGAGTACGCTACATTCGACTAGTTATACGAACATTGTTCGTAAAACGTTCGCTTCCCGCGCAACATCAAATTTTACTTATGCTGAAAGTGAACAGAACAGTTGAACACCTCAAAAAACTGTTCACTAGTTTCATTGATGCAAACCGTATATTCGGATCGATAATTACTTTTAATTCAGCCACAATTAATTCAAATGCAAACGTGAAATAAACGATGGAGTTTTTAAATTCTTCTTGTGGAAAAATTTGAAATAATTTTCCAAGCGATCTTACAGTGCATACACTTTTTTAGTCAGGGTCATTTTCGATTCATTTCCTTACTGGAAAACGTTATACAAACGGTTTGAAACGTTATTCACACGTTTTCAAACAATCCAAACATTGGAAAAACAAGCGATGAACGTTTGGCTGAAAATTGCAACCGCCTGGTTCTTGGTGAAAACGGGAGATTTGTTAGGTATTCTGATGCTTTTGGAATATTGGTCCCTTGGACTGGGCCAATTTTTGTCTTTCTCCACGCATTAAAAAGACTCTGTCACATTCAACTTTCGATGGTAGACTGTTGTACATTGGATCAGAGTGTGTTCATTGTAAAGTGTTCCACAATATATATATATATATATATATATATATATATATATATATATATATATATATATATATTAGAGATTTATTTTACTCAGTTGAGATTATAAATTGGGTTATATTATATAGAACCTTACCTGAAATTATTTCTCGTCGCTGCACAGTCAATATATCTCTGAATTTTGACAAAATGAATAGAAAGAACAATCAAAGAAATGGGACTGCTGCAGGAACCGAACCTGCCACCAGTAGGTAGCCGCTTCAAGGTTTGTTCGAAACAGCCCGCTGGTAATGCAGAAGCCAAATAATTGATTTCAAACAGAATTATCATCTAGATTATTCTCGATCTTTTTCACAGCTTTCAACGAGACAGTAAGTATTTAAGGAACCGGCATATTTGGCCCGACTGAATAAATTATCAATTGCGTTATATTACATAGAAATGATTCCCCTTCGGTACACGGTTGATATATCATTCAATCTAGACAACGTAAATAAAACGAAAAATCAAAGAAAAATGAGAACTTGGGTTGAAAGCTGTTATTTTCACCGACATATTGTTTGGCTCAATGGTAAGTGCATCGCTGCGTTGAAGCTGCTACCTATCGGTGGCAAGTTCGCTTCCAGCAGTGGTCTCTTTTTCTTTGATTGTTTGTTCTGTTTAAGTTGTCTAGATTGAATGATAAAAAACCGTGTAGCGACGGGAAATCATTTCAGACATGTTTATATATGATATAACGCAATTTATAATCTCTCTCTCTCTCTATATATATATATAGTGAGATAGATATGTGGTGATATATATGTGTGTGTTTGTACAGATAGATATATCTATAGATAGATAATATAACTGATATATAAAAATGAACGTATATATGAGTGAGTGACCCCACTCCACCCTTGCTCAAGCAAGGTGCTTTTTTTATTCATTTTGAATATCTAGATATAAAGATTTTATGAATGAAAAGCCAAATTACTCCCAGTAATGATAAATCAACCTTTAAAAAAATTGTATAATATCTCTTGTCTCATATGACAGAAATAGGTGGAGAAAGTAAATTTAGACACGCATGTGTATAGGCATGCACGTGAGTTTGGGGTTCCCATGCCAATGACATGAATCCTGATATACGGTGGGTGATTGCACACTTTCATTTGTATTTACGGTTTTGTCTGCGTATTCATTTTCATAAAGCGACCTGAAACCAAATTACTCCGCACAGATGCGCACCAACGGTATCATTGCGCTTGTGCAAATAAACCCGCTTACCCAGAGCTTTATTGCCTTTTCCGCAAACATCATAGTTGAATAATAGCAGTTCATGAATTCAGGCGAAGAATCTGCCTTGGGATAAAAAAAGGGTCCTTGGGCGTGTTTGTTAGAGGAAAGGGCGATAGAATAGAAAACAACAAAATAACCAAAATAAACAAGGCAAGTTTTTGGTTGCTTTTTTTTTTTTTTTTCAAAAATATCGCATGAAAGAGGAAGGAAAGGTGGTTTGAAGGCTGTGGGGTGAGAATGATGACAAAAGGTGAGAGAACGTAGGAAAAACAAAAGTAATAATGAGAGAGAGTAAGGAAGAACGAACAAGTAAAGGAAAATAGGATGGAAAAAAAGAAAGTACGAAAGATAGAAAGAAAGAAAGAAAGAAAGAAGGAGGGATTGAGCCGAAATGAGAGAGGGGTCAAATGGAAAAGAAGTTAAAGTTGAATGAGTTGAGACATAAAAAGAAAGGGGGGATAGTGATATAGAGGTCAGTTAATGAAGAAAGAGAAACAGTGAGAATTAACAACAAATAAAGAAAGAGAGAAAAGAAGAAAGAAGGATGTAAGGAAGGAAGAATTGCACACCAAAAAAGCTACTAAAAGGACGTAGAAATAAAGAAAGAAAAAAAGGGGAAAAAAGCGTAGATAATTGATACTGAACAGAAAGAAAGAAAAGAAAAGGAAGAAGAAAATGAAGAAAGAAAGAAAGAGAGAAAGAAATAGCGTAGATAATAGGTACTGAACAGAAGGAAAGAAAGAAAGAAAGAAAGAAAGAAAGAAAGAAAGAAAGAAAGAAAGAAAGAAAGAAAGAAAGGAAGAAGAGTATTGAATGGACTAGGTAAAAGAAGAAGATGAAAGGAAACATGGATTCACATCAAAAAGAAAGATTGAAGCAATAAAAATATTAATGAAGAAGATCGCATGTATAGAAATAACTAAAAATTCATTAAGAAAAGAAAGAGCAAGAACATCAACGAAAGAAAAAAGAAAAAAACATCAGACATGAAAGCAAATTACGATAGAATAGATTAAAACTATCGAATATGGAAACCCATCATGGGAAAGAAAGAAGATGAGCAAGGTGCGCTGGGAATAGCAGTAACGTTGAGGGCTGTTTGTTTACGGAGTGCCACGTAATGAACATATATCACCATTTTGTCTAAAACGTCAAGGGAAATACCCATCAAAGCAAAGCAAGATTGCTCCCTGTGTCGTGCTACTCACGAGGCAATGATTTTTATCTCCAATCCTCGAAAGATCCATGGAGACCCAATCATTGTTTGAAGCTATTGCCGGGTTTTACAAGAACTGGGGTGCTAGCTACATAACTGTACTTGTCATTATGTTTATCAAAAGCTTCGAGAGAGGTGGATCCATGCTTTTCCAAAGGGCATTAGTGTGAAGTGAATATGAACTGTTCCAGGCGGAATCCGAATTCTGGTCATTGTGCTGTTAGAGCTTCTAATTGATACGATTCGGTTCTTATGTCTCTTTCATAGAAACACGATCATATCTCAAAAACACATTCATCGAATCACACATATATCGGTACTCACTTATGCTTATTTTGTTCAGGTACACATTCACAGGTCAGGGGCAATGAGTGGAGATCGAACTTAACACTGTAGTAATGATCTACAAATTACGATATTGTAAGCGGCTGACTCTTTCATTTCGTCTTTGTCCTAAACATGTTCGTCGCATATGCTATTGGTTTTACTAATGTTCATGTGAAAACCAACTTTTTGGATCTTTTCATTCAGTTTGTCTAAAACCATTTAGAGTTCATGAAGGTTTTTGGTAAGAGGACTTCAGCAAATCTGTGGAGCTGAAACATGGAACGTAACAAAAAGATTAGCTCACCACCTAAGAACCATGCAATGTGCTATGGATGGGGTCATGCTTAACACTGCGAGGAGAGATTATATTATAATAAAGAACAGACAGGAGTCAAAGATATTATATAAATCATTGAAAAAAAATGACATTAGGTTAGACATAGTAATAATTTTAGTCAGCTAGAAATCACGACTCAGAACGTAAATCCTATGAGATCAAATGCAAAAATAAGGCTGGCAAAAAAAAATCATGTCGAGACGACTGGGATAAGTTCAGAAGATACAGGCACCGCGGCGCCCACGATCGAAAGGTCTAGAAAATCTTGGAGGTTGTCTATGTCGAACGATGGACGTTGAGTGGCTGCTACTTCTGATGATGAAGCCGATACAATCCTGCAGTATCCTCTTGCTTTACCGTTATCCCTCACGCAAAATATATTCGTGTGGGCAAAGCATTTAGGCGTGGTCTGGGATACGAGACAGCAGGCAAATCGTGGCAACAGCCAAACTGCGTTAAAGGAATATTCAGTCTGAGAGACATAGACCAAAATAAATGAATAAATAAACGAATCAAAACGAAAGGTTCAGAATGTTGGTCAGGTGGCATTTGTGGATAATTATGTCTTGGTCTAATAGTCTCTGCATGATTCGACAGAGATTTTTTCTCACCCGAGGGGGCTCTCATAATAAAGAGAGGACTTAAAAAAGAGTTCGTTTCATTCCATCCAGGCTTGAAGGGATCGGATGATAATGGAAATAAATAAAAAAAATACCCCTTGATATTTACGAGAGAACAGTTGAATGAACTACCCAGGCTGCCAGTCAAATGAACAAAGAAGAAAATACAACTACCCTGAAATATAGGAAATTCTAACCTTATTTGATTGATAAGATTTACATTGTCTGGTTCAGCAAATATAAATGAAGTTAGGTAAGAATTTTCTATATTTGGCATTTCTGTGCATGTTTATACGTGAATGTGTGTATATTTGAGTGTGCTTATATACGTATCTCTGATTTTGCATATATATATATATATATATATATATATATATATATATATATATATATATATATATATATATATATATATATATATATTCATCTATTACTGTACGTTTGTTGGTGTGTTGGATCGAAAGTTGGTTCTCGGTTTTGTTAGTTTTAACTGGGAAGGGATTGGGGAAAGTTTGACCAAGCTGTGGAATCAAAATGATGTTTGTGATGGTGTTATATGAAGCCTAGTTCAAGATACTCTTCCACATATTTTGTGGTTGATGTTAACTAAGACAGGAAAGATCAAACTGTGTGTGAAAGAGGAAGAGATACCCCCCCAAAGATGACAAAAAGAAAAATGAGGAATATAACACACACAAACTCACATACATACACACATACATATATATATGTATAGTCATATATGTGTGTCTCCTATATACATATATATATATATATATATATATATATATATATATATATTGAAGATATATATGTATATTTTTAACTGTTTGTCTACTATATGTACACACACACACATATATATATATATGTGTGTGTGTGTGCATATCTATTGTAGTATTCCTCATATATATACATATATATACACACATGTATATATATATATATATATATATATATACACACATGTATATATATATATATGTGTGTGTGTGTGTGTATATATATATATATATATGTATATATATACTGAAGATATATATAAATATATATATATATGTTGACGAGAAATGGTGAAAACTGTTTCTTCAGCTTCTCTCTCTCTCTCTCTCTCTCTCTCTCTCTCTCTCTCTCTCTCTCTCTCTCTCTAACATTCTTTTGCTCGGTGTGAATGTGGAGATTTATAAGTCAGTTGGGAGTTAGGCATGTATACAAAGACTCCCTAACACACATACATGCATGCGTGCGAACAGTGGATACACACAGATGCAAACGCCGAGTCACACATACGGACGACTGTTCCAACAAACGGAAGCGACATGTTATTAAACCCTGGTTTCAGTCCGCAGAGACTGCATTGCAAGAGATGTATATGCAATTGACTGATCACACACACAGAGTGATAACCTGGCCGTGAATACTTCGGAATTGGCTCATACCGAGTGACAGAGGAGAGCATAAGAAGTGAACCAAAGGGAGAGACCCAGTCCCGTCGAGATACAGAACGCCATGGGCCTTGAACACGCAAGCCCGAACAATCAAGCCCTTCCCCCCACCCAACAGCACAAGCATTCCCGCTTGTCAGTCTTTATGTGTGGCCATCCTTCAATATATCTTTGAAATGGCAGGCTAGTCGGTCGGGGAAGGGAAGGGAAGGGGCGTGGTGATTGTTTGGTTGGCTGTCCAACCGGTCCGGCCAGCCATTCCTAGGGCCGCTGTAGATGACGTGGACGCGGGAGACAGTGTCCATCTGGGATTTGGACGAACGAGAAGGCCGAACAAAACGTTTCTTTTGCCAAGAACGGTGCTATTTGGACCAAAAGGGACGAAAGAAAAGTGCGGGGGTGAGCGAACGGGCGGGGATAATGCGCGGCTCAGTCTGTATTGTAACACATGTAGAGTTATCAAATTCGATATTTTTGGCTATTCCTTCGGTTGTAGTTATTAGTACGGCTCGTCCTGATTTCACGCTGGGGAGGTGTTCCGGGAGAAGGTAGTATAATCGAAATCGGTGCACAATAAATCCCTCATTATAGCATGGTAATATATGGTTTTACTGAGAAATATAATGTTACTTTGTTATTTTTGTATGAAAAATAAATGAATGAATGAATATAAGAATGAATCAATAAATAGCAACGTGCACATGAGGAAACCATCCTCAGCACCACTTGAAGAGATTACAAGACAATATATAAGGGGGAAAAGTCCGATATTTCATAGAATCAAATAGAAAACTCAAATGGCAATGGGCTGGTCACGGTGCAAGAATGTCTGACTACTGCAGGACATCACGACCGACAACATGGATCCCTATATATCATACGTGAAACTATGGCCGACAGATAGTAAGATGGCGTGACGAGCTGGAAAAATTCAGAAAACAGTGGCCTGGCAACGTGTATGATTTGTGAAATCTAGGGACAAGGTGTATGGACTACGACGGATGCTTAAAGGCTGGTGATGATGAGATCACATGCAAAACTGAGGCTGGCAGCATATTAGATGTCAAGATGAACTAGAAAAGTTCAGAAAGTATTAGCTCTGCGACGCCTATGATAGAGAGATCTGGCGAATCCTGTAGAAGATCCATGTCCAACGACAGATGATAAAAGACTGATGATGATGATCAAAACGAAGTACAAAGATTGAGGGAAAATTGCAGTCAATTTCCAATCCGTGTTATTATCAATCAGTGTGAATCAAACCGGGGTAAAATCAGGGTAGCTCGTAGTTATCAATAGCTTTGATAGTAACAATTGTATTACTAGTAAACAGAAATGTATATCGTTATCTGTTCGGTTGGTATTGCTATTATCATTATTTGATCATTGCAAGATTTCCAAACATCATCCTTCGGACGATGTTAGGGAAATCTTAGCAGTGTATTCGAATTTTATTCACATCCTGATTGTTTTTGCTTGCGCACTCTTCCAAGATTACTTGCGGAAAAGTGATAATTCCACTTCATATTTATGTGACTAATGACTGAATAAACAGCACGTTCAACTCTGTTTAGGTTCAGCCTGGTAATTGATGCAGCAATGAATAGGTAAAGGCTGATGAAGTAGGTGCAAGCACGTGAGAAGTTTTTTATATGCAATCTGCTGTTTGTTAGACGCATGAATCTTTGTTGAAATGTTTTGATAAATCGAAGTGTACACTAGACATACCTTATTTCTATCTGATCGATACTGTGAGAAAGAAGCGCCTGGTTACTTGAACCATAGCACTTGCCTTGCATGATACGTGTCTCAAAATGACTGGGACTTCTCTTGTCCCTAAGTGAATGCCAGTCAGTCAACTCGTTTGAATGCTGAAAGCAGGCAAGGAAATCAATCAGTAATTTTACTGCTTGACAACACCTGCCCTCAAACAGCAAATCCGAGGCTGCATTACAGACAGGTCACTGTCAGCGTATCATTTCTTCCAGCCCATGCAATACTCCTTTTTAGGTCAGCAGTACCAACCACATTGGAGATATCGAGACATTCCTCGTAGAATCTATCAAATAAAAATCAGTATCGTTCTTCAACAACAGAATACAGAGTCCAGCTGAAAGATTTGACTCTGAAATAATTATCATATGAATCAATATAAGTTGAATAATTTGTTAAATGCGTTGGAAACTTTCGCATCAACTTGGTCAGCAAAACCAACACATTGGAGATATTGAAATATTGCTCAGAAAATCCATTAAAAGAATCGGAATCGTTCTTTGATGATAGAATACAGAGTTTCGCTGAAAGGTTTGACTCTGGAATAATGAATATATGAATTGATAAAAGTTGAATAACTTGTTAAATACGTGGGAAACTTTTGAATCAACTTGAAGAAAACGTTAACAAGATTATGTGACATTTTTATACTATATAAACTAAGCGTACGATAACAGGAACCCAAATATTTGTAGATGTTACATCAGTTGGGTGGAAATCCAGTTACTCAAACGTTCTTCACAATTCTTTATTAAAATCCAACCCACCCAGGAGAAGATAAAAGATTGCATGTTTATAAACGAGTGCACATATGTAAAAGAATTTATGGAGGAGAGTCGTTTACCTCTGAAAGTTAGATTTATGACAGAACATTAGGAGGCCGAACGCAAAATTGAACGCCTTGCATAAATTAGAAAATCCCTCATGTTACAATCGTTTCTATGATATTTGAGCCCGACAGTATAATCCAATCATGATATTTGCTCTCATATTGTTCCATTGTTTTAAACTATCGAAAAAGAAAATATAGAGCTTACTTACTCGCTCACAATATGGATTGTGCACCTGAAAAAACTCTTTGGGTGGACCAGTCGAAACTCTCTTTTAAGATCTTCCTTTCATACTCGTGTGCAGGTGGAAACTGTGATCCAGAGTAATCCTCTTCCGGCTTCACAGGCCCATTGACGGATCATAGACCTCCCTTCCCTTGGTAAAATAAGAGACATGGGGGTAATAAGCTTTACTTTGCCACACTGGTCCATAACGTGTTGGAAGGGGAAAATAGATATGTGCCTTTCCCGGTAGCTTTAATGTGTCAGCCGGGGTTTGAACTCGGTTCGTCAATCCCGTTTTTTGAACCTTCAACCACACGGCATCCAACATTTCTATCTGAAACATTGAGGTTCAATTAGAACAAAACTAAAGGAATCAAGTCATTCGTCTTAACAGCTATCAGGAAGAAACAATCTCATTGACGTCCAAAGATGTTTTGACCACATTTTTCCCCTTTGTTGTGACTAACACAACACGCTGGTCAACGTATTCTTTGCAACTTAGCCTCGAGGAAAGTTTAATACGTTAGGACATAGGCTAAAAAAAGCCACGTTCAGGACATTCACTACAATTCTCAATAAAAGCAAAATCATGATATTAGTAAATCTATATTTTTAAGGCCTATTTGGGTTAGAGACAGAAAGGCCGTCTTCTGTCAACAAAAAGGAACCTCTCCAGGGTAGAAGCCTGATTGGAACATATGGAAATGCTACGCCGATAAAATCCACTTTCAAGTCTCGCTGATGCAGTCAAACGAGCACATGAAAGAATCATGCTGGGCCTCATACGGAGAGACCACCAGACAGCACAGTACATCTGGGAAAAGACAGGAGTCAGAGAAATCATAGGATCCATTAAAAATCTCAAATGGCAGTGGGCAGTCCATGTTGCAAGAATGGTGGACAACCGAGGGACATCGCGACTCTTGAGATCACATGCGCAACGGGGGCCGGCAAAATATTAGATGGAGAGACGAGCTAGACAAATTCAGGAAGTTCTGGCTCCACGATGCCCACAATAGAGAAATGTGGCGAATCCTTGGCAAGTTCCAGACTGATGATGATGATGATGGTGGTGGTGGTGGTGGTGGTGGTGATGATGATGATGATGATGATGATGATGCAGTCCAGATAAAAGCGGAACGATACGTCTGGCATGAGATTAGGATTTCCAGGACATTAGCTGTTGTTATATCTGTATTTGGTGGTATTAGATGATCAGTTGACAGGGTTGTGAATCAGATCCCCCCTTGGTATCCTTCCCCATACTTGTGGTCTTGTGTTAAATCAAGCTAAGCATAGTAAATACAGTAAATTCAGACCGCCTTACATCGCTGATCATTATCAGCTAGCAATGAGCTCAAAGCTTACTGAGAATTGAAAACTCGTGAACTGAATGATACTCGTAGATAAACCGTATATAAAAATACCCAGTTAACAAATTGATGCTATTATAACAGTTCTGTCACGTTACCAAGACTTCTTGTAACATCACATTAACATTTCTTTGTGGACTGCCTGCAACGTTCATGCGACATTGCAGACATTGTTTCTTCTGAGTTTCAGTGAGATATTACAGGAAAATGCATTATCTAAATTAGCTTTAGAACTCACTTCTTTCATCTCTCTTTTTAATTTATTTAGTTCAGAACATGCAACCCCAACAAGATCGGGTGACTTAGTGCTAATGTTTTTTGTTTGAAAATCTATACGTGATTCCCAAAAAATCAGCATGCAACATACCGCTAGATGAACCGAAGAATGCATCTGCAGTAATATTAAGGTTATTGATGGAAACAAGAAGTCCCAGAGACCGAATCGCTGGTGTAGTAAGTATAATCCACACTGGATGCCACTTTATTGTGGCCTTGAGCCACACTGAGCTAAGCTTAGTATATAAATCATATCAGCCGGGGCCACAGCGTACTCCCTCCGGCGCAAAAGCTTGATTCTTTTTAAGAAGATAGATTGTTGAGGAAAGGCTTCTTCAGTTGTAAAATTGGAGTAGCAAAGCCTTCATTTTCTCTTTGTGTCTGTTCAGCATTGATCTACACTAAGCAAAGATACAAGAGTATCAAGGGGAGAACTAAGAGCCGAACTCAAGGAAATAATCCACACTGGATTGTCCCAACTTATAGGGACGGAACACTAAATGATATATTTCAATGATTTTGACGTACAAATTTGTAGAAGGCCGTTCTAAACTACACAATTTTCAAAAACTTTCAGGTAAATAACTTTTTTTTCTTCTTACTGACTGTTATTATTTGTCAAAACCACTCAATCTATCTTTCTGGATGTTTCTATTGTGTTGATGGCTTGATACGGGCTTACGCAATGTATCCAGTTTATCCTAAATATGTGTCATGTTAAGCGTTAAATAGATAGATTCTCATGGAACACCCAATAGCTATATCAGTCAGTCAGTCAGTCAGTCATATATATGTATATATATATATATATATATATATATATATATATATCTTCCAACATGAAATAGAGCACTCTGGTGGACGGGGAATACATATGCATAAATAGATACATCGCTTAAATTCAACCTCACAGACCGTCCAGTTCCGTGGAGTAGAGAGAGGATACTAGCTTCCGGGTCTGAAGCTAAGGTTTTGATCCTACCTCGTGGTACTGGATGGGATATTGGGTAGTCTAAGCCATGCTGAAGAGTTGTAATACAACGAAACAGCTGTCTGTAGATGACACTATATATATATATATATATATATATATATATATGCCAAATCCTCAGAAGAAGGAATCAAGTCGAAAGTTACACCAAGTTCGCAAGCTTTTGGAAGAGCAAGCTTGAATTCAAAGAATAAGATAATCCTATTAGACCAGAAAGGAATGTATGCAACCAATGCATCCTACTGATCGTTACCAATAGAGCAGAGACATAGACAAGCACATGAAAGGATCATGCTCAACCACAGAGAGAGAGATAATAAGACAGCACAACATGTGGGAGAGAACACCAGAGTCCAAGGTATCATAGAAACCATTAGAAAACACAAATGGCAATGGGCTGGACATGTTGCAAAAATTTTATACAACCGCAAGACATCAATACTCACAGGGATCATAGGCAGAACTGTGGCCAAAAGAAAGTGAAATGGTGTGACGAGCAAGAAAAATTCAGAAAACACTGGCCCAGTAACGCCCATAATTTGGTAAATCTCAGGGGAAGGTTTATATCCAACGACGGATGCTAAAAGTGCCTCTCTGTGTGCGTTAATCTGAAAGTGTGCGTGCATTTGATGTAAGAATTAAGATCAAATTGTTGAAATCGAACTCGTGTAGTTATTTGATGATCAGTAAAATCGATATTCGTCGAGGGGGGGTGTCGGGAAATCGATGGAGAGATTCATGTCGAAGAATGAATCTAACCATGGATCAAGGAAGACTAGCGTGGATTTGTGCAATCGATAATAATGCATAGCTCAACGCCCAGTCTCAGTGGCAAATGATAAGAGTTGTAGCCGGACAGGTCGTTTGTCTTTATAGTTCTGATCAAAAGAGGCACTTTCTTGTCAGGGTGATGATTGATTGGGCTTACCAGTTGCGAAAAGGTGGCCACAAACTATACGATCATCATTTTTCAAGCGTTGCGTGCCAGGCTTAATATGATCGCTATCGTGGTTGATGTAGACAAAGGTGGCCTCTTTGGCTACTTTACCACCAAAATTTGACTAATCTGGCCTTTTCTGAAAGGTATTTTGCCCTAGACTTTTCAATTCAGCTACATTCAGATTTTTGCTCATTTTGACATTTTTAACCATTGTTCATCTTTGGTGTGTGTTTTATAAACAAGCATAATCACTTTTTTTATATCCCATTTATCTCTATTTTAATTTTTCGGGTGCTTATTTATTGCAACTTTATCCACGCTGCAATTGAGAAGTTGCAAAAAAAAAGAACTGAAAATACATCGCTTTATGTATATGTAGATATTTTTAAAAGTGCTTTAACGTCTATATATGTAAAAGTCTTACCCCTTACCTTTCCCAGCTCGGACTGTCATAACTCACAAGGTTGCAAGCCTTCGGTGTCTGGTTCAAAAACTCGGCTGATGACTTTCATAAACTGAAATTCATGTCAATAACAACATCAGCAACAACAGCAACAACAATAACATGATAATCATAACAAACGGATCGAACCATCGAGCAATCTGCTAAGACTTAGTAATTAAGGACAGGAAGGAAAAGGGGTGCCTATCAAAATATATGACAATTCAATCACACAAAAACATCTTTGCAAAAGATTTTGAACAATTGTCTTATCACAAAGACCTAAAAATTGAGACAACAAAAATGCGGCAACTTAAAACTGAAACAATACCTGTTATTATAGGAGCCCTAAAGGTCGTTTATATTGGAAGAATACCAGGCTGTCCAAACATCAATGAAGTACCGAAAATTCCCTCAACAGCGAATATTAAAGTAAATATTTTGTCTTTTATACAATTATGTACTGCTTCTAGCGTATCCCATGTATTGACCTTCTTTGTTGAAAAATACCAGTGTCTACAAAGTCAGAACATCGTTGCCTGCCCTAAGTTTCTTGCTAAAACTCGATGTGCGATTAATAAGACCAGTTATCAAAATAATAATAATAATAGTAATAATAATAATAATAATAATAATAATAATAATAATAATAATAGTAATAATAATAATTATGCACAAAGCCTTACAAACCAAAGATGACGCAGATAGACTGTACGTGAAGAGATGATAAGGAGGTAGAGGACTCATCAGCGTAGAAGACTGTGTCCAGTGGTCAAAAATAGGTCTAGAAAAGTATATGCAAACAAACAGTGAAGACATTCTAAAGAGTGTACGAAGCAGCACCACTAACAAAAAAAAAAATAGAAAAAGATGGAGCAGCACAGCACACGAGGAAAGGGAAAATAGGAACAAAGATGCTCCACCGAAAATTTCAAAGACAGATACAGGATGTTGCAGACAAGAAATCATGGGTATGGCTACGAAGAGGGAAACCTTGAGAAAGAAATAGAATCACTCATCATGGCAGCCCAAAACGAATGCATCAGGACAAACTATATCGAATCAAAAATTGACAAAACACTGACAAACAGCAAATGCAGCCTACGTGGCAAAGGGATGGGACCTGAAGCCTTACAACTAGTAAATGTAGTCGACTGTCCTGGAAGTGGTATAAATACAAACACAATAGAGAAGCGACAGTGATACACTGGGAACAAAAGGAATTTAACCATGTGCAAATGTAGTACCAGCAAAAACCGGAGACAGTGTCGGAGAATTGAAGTCAGAAATTATTCTGGGACTTCAACATTCAACATAACGAACCAATCCAGGCAAGAAGACCAGCCCAAGTAATCGTGGACGAAAAGAGGAGAACCTACAAAATGATAGACGTTGCTGTGCCAGCAGACCACAGAGTGAATAGGAATGAGAGTGAAAAGCTGTGAAAATACCAGGACCTGGCAAGGGAGCTAAGTAAGTTGTGGAACATGAGTCAAGGTAGTATCAGTTATAAAAGGTGCACTCGAAACCGTACCATAAACAATGAAAGCGAGATTGGAATAATTAGGGATAAAAATAAAGATTTAGGCTATACAGACCACAGCACTGTCGGGAACTGCACGAACACTGAGGAAAGTGCCAGAAATATGAGACCTACGACCCCAGCTGTTTGCAGTGGCCTAACAGAGAGAGAAGATTAGCAAAGAGGAAAAAAATCACAACACACACCACATATGAAGGTGGATGTACGAACCACAGTGCTGCTGTAATACGTGTGGGAGAAATAAGAGGAGAACTGAAGACATGAGATGACTTGCTGTCACTCAGCCTTCAGCAATAACCACGAGGCAGCCAGTGACAAACTGTGAACTACAGCACTGTTATGGATAGTGAGAGTGTGGAGAGGAAGTCTGGAGACCCGAAGAGACTTGCTGTCACTCAGGCGCCAGTTTTGACCACCAGGCAACTGATGTGGAAATGCATCATCATCATCATCATCATCATCATCATCATCATCATCATCATTATCATAATACTACTACTACTACTACTACTACTACTAATAATAATAATAATAATCCATTTGGAAATATGAATACTGAAAAAAATGCTTGTACAAACAATCCAGGCATTTGGCCATTTGTTGGCCATTTTATTTCGTTTTTTGGCTGCAATTGTCCCCAACTCTCTGGCAACCTTGGTGCAGGTGAGAAGGCAATTTGATATCAACCATGTTTTTACGAGTGTCCTTTTCCAGTTTACCGCCATAACTGTCGGTCTTCCGAACTAAGTAAATAAATTATGAACATTGGTTTGGACACTGGAATGGAGGGAAGCTTCAAAATTCATTGTTACCTTCTATCTTCCTCTTCATCTCTTATCATCCATCTCTCTTTCTCTCTTTTTTTTCATCTTTCTCTCTTTATTCCGTTTCCTTTTCTTGTCTATCACTCTGTTTTTCTCTTACACATTTCTCTTTCCTCTTCACCGCTTCCTTTGTTCACTCTCTTTCCCCTTCACTTCTCAATTTGTTTTTTTCTCCACTTTCTCTCCCACTTTCTATCTCTTTCTCTTTCTTTCTCTCTCTCACTTTCTTTCTCTTTCTCTTTCTCTCTCTCTCTCTCACTCTCTCTCTCTTCTTTTTCTCTACTGCATCTGTGTTCTCTCTTTTTCTTCAATATTCTTCTTCTATTTTCCTCAGCAACTTCATTTTTCTATCTTTCTCTTCATTTTTCCCCTCTATAATTCTCATCCTTCTGTCTGTCATATATCTTCTACCTCCATATAACTCTCTTCATGTTGTCTTTCTTTTCGAATTCTTTTTTTCTAACATTATTTCACCACTTCCTCTCCCTCTCTCTTTCTGTAAAATCCTCTTGCCTTCCCCCCCCCTCTCTCTCTCTCTCTCTCTCTCTCTCTCTCTCTCTCTCTAAAGGGGGAGACATGTTGAGGATGAAATGCGGTTGAGTTAGAATTCACACGGTGGATGGATTGATAGCGTAGCTGCTGTTATTATTGGCTATAAGTCACCGTTTCTCTGTCGGACACGACAAACCTAAGTGACGAGTTGTAAATACTGGAATCTATGTGGTTCCCAGTGTGGTTCCCAGAGCGGTAGCTGAATGCTTACAACTTTTGACAGGGCCCTAGAGCTTTTACTGTGCAATTCATGAAGTCGATGACTATGATACTTAAATACAACCCTACTCTGCTTCAATTTAGGCAAAAGAATTAACTTATCTCGCGGCGCTGTGCAGTAAGTCTGAAAACTTCGTCTTCCCAGACAGTGTCTAATCAAGTTGGACACGTTAAAAAAAAAGAATAAAAAATATATAGATAAGAAAAGATATTCTAAAAGAACTTGCTTAAAGGTACGTTTGATAAATAAAAAAATATGTCGATATCATTTATATATCTATGGTTATTTTCATCATTACTTCCCTGTGGATTGTTTGTTTGTTTCTTTCTTTCTTTCTTTTTCGTATCTTCCTCAATAAGATTACATGTACGTAAATAATGAACAAAATGTTTAATAAAACCACATTTGAAACAATTCAGGCACTCTGTGAAGAATGGGGCTCAGAGGCTTAGTTTTGTTTCTTCAGAAGATAGATAGATAGATGGATAGATAGATAGAGAGAGAGAGAGAGAGAGAGAGAGAGAGAGATTGGGAGGGAATGAAAACCTAGAGATAAGTAGATATATAAAGTGAGAGTTGGAGATGTCGACTGAAACAGAGATAGAGTAAACGGGAGACAGAGATGAGTATGCATAGTAATGTAAAGAGAGATAAATAATTAAGGGAGATGAGCAGAGGGAGAGAGAACGATCGAGTGATATATGAATTGATTGATTGATAGATAGTTAGATAGATAGTTAGATAGATAGATAGATAGACAGATGGATTCAGAGACGAGAATGGTGTGAGAATAAGATAATTTTTGCTAAGATGAAAGGTTATCATTATTCCATAAATTTTTTTCACCATAGACTTCCCAACGTTTTGGACGTTTTTTCCTGAATAAGCTATCGTCATTTTCTGCTTAAACTTAATATTTGGAGCGGAAGGAAAAAATGATGACACCATATTTCTTTCTAAGCTACTTCCTACCATTGATCCCCGATGTCATATTCAAAAGTGCATACGTGTTTTATCACAAGAATTAATTAATTTTGTGCATCCTAAGATGATCGTACCCACTGACTACGAAAAAAGATCATCGGGAAAATTCTTTAGCACAAGACAGATTTTTTTTTACTCAACATTTCTTTACCCACTTTGATGATCATTTTGTATGTTGTATATTGGGAATCAGAAATGAAATGATTTTCATTTTGACACATATGTTTAATAAATCCCGCTTGCGGTATAATGGGTTACATGAACACCTAGTTTAAAACAAATATGGCTGTGTCATATTTCATGTGTGTACACCTTATGGTAATTTGAATCAATGATAGAAAAATATTACAGAAATAGGAAAAGGTCTAATTAGTCATCAACGAAAATCGTCATGTGACCATTATTTTTCTCTCACCCTGAGTTGGTCCACTAAAAAGTCCAAGTTTTAAAAAAAATGAAAAAATAAAAATAAGGGCGAACACTGTTGGACACAAATCTAAGGTACCAATTTAGAATAGCTTTACATTGTAAATTGAACCTCTCCTCCCATTGAAAACCTGGTCTGGCTTGGAAGGGTTTGAAACACAAAATTACTTTTTTTTTCTAGGTATAATAAGGAGTGTAGTTTTGGATTTTCAGAATTACAGCTACATTGGTGTAGCCTGTACGACACATAGATAGATAGATAGATAGATAGATAGATAGATAGATAGATAGATAGATAGATATGGTCAAATTTCTATTCCTAAAGAATCATCTCATACAAAATCAATTATACCCGTGAATTTTGTCGCGGGTATAAACTAATTCTAAAATAGAGTTTTGGACATCGGACCGGGAATGGTTGAGGAGATGGATGATTGGAAAGAGTGTTTTGAGGATACTAAGGCGGTGCCTGTTCCAAAGATACATGTTTAGAAGTGACCAGACTTTACTCAAGTGTGGAACAGTCCGTCATAATTGTCATGTAACATGATTTTCCCTCCGTTATACAAAACTACGGCTTCGAAGTATTTGGGTTACTTATCTTCGCACTGCTTCGTGTGCTGATTGTTATATCTTAGGAATGTCAACTTTGCACAACGGCCAGTCGTCGAGTAATTACAATGCACGCACACCCACGCACACACGCACATCCATGCACACACACACACACACACACACACACACACACACACACACGCAGATGTCTTCAATTGTAATGAGATCAATGTCTGAGATTCCATATTTGTGTCCTGCCATAGATGGACTGAGCAACCCCTGGGACGCTTGCAAAGTCTGACAAGAGAATGTTCAACTGGCAAGTATATAGGGTGGATGGAAAATAAATTCTCTAAATTAGCGATAACTTTATCATTCATTAGTCGATCCTAATCAAAGAAACTTTACTTTGGACCATAAAATGTAAAATTTTCCTATTGTGTTCAAGTTCAACGTTGGCACTAAATACTGTTAACGTTTTGGTATGGTTTGACATACTTTTGCAGCAAGATTGATGGTATGTTGGCCATAACATGCCGATCGTGGTCCTCCAGTTGATCCAAACTGTGTGGCTTGATGCGGTATAGCCACCCTTTGCCCATTTCCACATAAAAAATCACGATGTATGAGACCAGGTCTGTAGGCTGACCATTCATTTCTAATGGGGATTCGATTCTCATCCATACGCTATTACTGCAAAACTGAAACGCATGTCAGTTGGTCTTAAGATCACAGAGATTGCTTGAGTGTCATGCTGGTTCTTTCAAAGCATCTATTTACCAGGGAGACTTGCTTGGGAGCGTCTATCCCGTTTCCAAGTTGCATGAAACAGGAATACAACTTACATCGTGCAATGGATCCAAAGGAATCACTGGTTTTACTCTGAAAATAAGCATAGAATTGAAAGTGAATTTCTTTTGATGGGATATATTTTTGGGTAAAATATCTATTTAATCAAATAATAAAATCCCTCAAGTAAGACGAAGATAGGTAAAATACGGAGGAAGGTAGTGGAGGAAGAAGAATATGGGATGAGAAAGAAGAGAGAAAGAAAAAGAAACAAAAAAGAAGACGGGGTGTCTTCGAAAAAGGCGAAGAGAGAGAAAAAGAAGAAGAAGAAAAATGTTCAGACGAGAAAAAGAAGACGAGACATATTGAACGAGAAAAAAACGAAGGAAATAAGAATGTTTCAAGGAAAAGACAATGAGAAGAGAAAAAAGAAGTAGCTTGAAGAGGAAGGGGGATAGGAAAGGGGAAAAGTAGAAAAAGAAGGGAAAAGAGCAAGGGACGAAGAGAGAAGGGAAAAAATGAAGGTAAGGGAGTGGAGAGGAAAAGTGGAAGGAAAATATGAGAAAAGAGAAGAAAAGAAGGAAGTATGGAAGTAGGAGTGAGGATAATGACAAAGAGAGAAGATGACGGAGAAGGAGTAAGGACAGTGATAAGGGATTAAAACTAAGATGTTGAGGTAACAACGAGAAAGAAGAAAAAGAAAAAAGAAGATAGAGGAAAAGAATGAGCGAATGAAAAGAGAATGTGCACTGCAAGGAGAAAAAGAAGAAGAAGAAGAAAAGAAGAAATAGAAAAAGAATGAGTAAAAAAGGAAGAGGAAAAGCAAATACAAGGAATGAGGTAAGAAAGAAAGAAGAATGTTGTTGATGAAAGGAAAAAGAAAGAAAACAAAATGTAAAGTGAGAATGAGAAAAAAAGAACGAAAGATAAAAAAGAGTATAAATAGGAGAAAAGTAGAAAATAAGAGAAGAGAAGCAGAAGATAGAGAAGAAGGAGAATTAAAAGACGGAATAGGAGAAACAGATGAAAACAGACGAAGGAAAGTGAACAGAGAAGTAAAGGGGATTGGAATGAGAAAAAGGATTAGAAAAAAATACAAGAAAAGCAAAAGTAGGGGAGGAGTAAAGAAATAAGAACAAAGAAGAAAAATGAAAAAAGAAAAACGAAAAAAAACAACGCGTATAATACTGATCGTCTGTCAAGATTTGTTCTGGTTTGGTTTTACTGAAAAGGAAAGGGGGAAAGTGAACTGAAAATTTTCTTGGGAGCTCTGAAGGAATAATGTAATCACGTATAGCAGCGCCAATCTAATAAATAGGCACATGTCTGTGCATAGCCTCGTTGCATAAGACGAAAGGAAAAACGAACAGACGAGGACCCAACATCCGAGTACTCTCGTCCGGGCGATCGATCGGTTGATCAATAGATCGAACCATTACAAACATCAAAAGAATACGAGAAGGGAGGCTAACTTTGAGTCGACTTGAAAAGAATTATTTCTCTATTTCCTGGTTTGCTTTTACTTTTTTCAAGACTATAAAATGCCTTACACACACACACACACACACACACACACACATATATATATATATATATATATATAAACGTATATGTATATATGTTTATATATAAATATGTGTATTATGATCTAATGTGTGTGCAAATAATATGACAGTTTATATTTATATGATGATATGTGTGTTTGTGTATGCACCAACGAAATTATAATGCTTACAGCATATATAGTAAAGTTGGCAAATTCTGCTCCTTATTTCAACGTACGTGTTTTCAAATGGACTTAGTACATTCGTAAGTACAACAATAACTGCACAGCTTGATGATGGAAAAGGTTTTTATTTTACATAAAACACATTTACTTTTTTTAACATAGTTTCCTCTTTTGTCAACGTTCAAAACTGTCAACCAAAACTGTCTACATATTCAACCTGGGTTTCTTCAGTTTTTAATTGACTGGCTATGGTGTATATGTGTCATGCATACAGGCTGCACCAGTTCGAGCTAGGAGACTGATATCCAAACAGTCACAGATTTCGTGCATTTTTCCAATAAACACTTCGTAGCTCAATAGGCATGTCTGTTCCAAGAAATTTCGAAGAAATTCTATCTGTTTCATGTAAAGCAGAGTTGTATAGAAAAGACTTTTTTTATTTTTGTTTTTAAATTCAGACTTTTTAGTGATGCAACAGAAGGCGATGGAAGTGATTGATCACCTTTTTTTTCCCTTTTTTTTTTAATTGACCAACTCGACACAGCATGCTGGCGGTTCCTATTGAGTGTATAACCAGACTTGATCCTAATTCGGCGATGAAAGCTAATTACATATATTGAGCAATATGCAGAGGGATATCTGATCATCATTCAACGAATAACTGCGTCACACTGCGATTGTACTGATCTGTTCTTGCATCCGTTCAAGCCTCTGTAATAGTGATCTATACATTTATTAATTGTATATATTTAGGAGAAAAAAATTCAGAAGATAACGTATCAAAGACGATATATTCATTGATCTCTCTCTCTCTCTCTCTCTCTCTCTCTCTGTATAAATATGCATACACACATACACACATATATATTTTTTCACACACATTATACTTGCTTATATACAAGTATGATAGTAATACGTATACATACAATGCCCTGCATAGTTAAAACAGCGCACGCTAACTGAATGCAGTACTACTGATTCTTGTTACTACAGTCTGTGAGTAGTATCCTTTGAGAACAAAAGTGAAAAGAGAATACTGTGTGAGAACAATAGACTACTTTGAAGGAGACGGTTAAAACTATTCTTCAGTGCATGAACTTCTCCAAATTGTGGATGGCTTCGCACCTTGTAGACGAGCTTAATAGGATTTTAAAAAGCGCCGATTGATTGTTCGCTTGATGCAAGATGTATTGAAAAGACTCTTGCTAAAGTATGAAAAAGACAACAACACTCATTCCAGACTCAAGATAGAGGAACACTCCATAATGAATTCATATCTACTGTATTTTTTGCTTGTGTAACAAAAAAGTAAGAAAGAGAGAAAGAAAGGAAGATAGAAGGAAAGGACAAGCCCTTGATACGTTAACGTGGCAACAAAACTCTGCTTAACATGAAATGAATAGAATGTCTTCGAAATTTGGGGGAACAGACACGCCCATAGAGCTCCGAGGTGTTTATTGAAAAAAAAAAGAAAAAATCCGAGAATAAATCACAAAATGCGATTGGCTGAAAGTACTCTAAACATGAACACTTCAAGACAAACAAATCGAGATAAAGAAAAAGGAAAGAAAAGGCACACACAAACACATACGAACACAGATGTACACGCATGCATGCACATGCACACGACCACCCACACACATATATTATTAAAAAATTGACAAACGAAGTGTAACAAGAACAAAACGTGAAGACATTAATAGCCAAGGATTTGAGGAAAAAACATTTTTACAATTTGATTTCACAGTTTTGAAACGATGTTAAAGTGTGCAGAGTAGATAGATAGATAGATAGATAGATAGATAGATAGATAGATAGATAGATCGATAGATAGATAGATAGATGGATGGATAGAAAGTATATGTGAGTTTGACATAGAGTCACAAGTATATAGGCTCAAATGCAAACTTAATTCTTTTCTTATAGTTATAAACGAACTCGCTAACCATTACACTACGGCGGAGTTCACTGGTCTTTACCTAATCTCAGTACTGTCTGGCACAAGGCCAAATTTTTTTGGTAGCCAGTGAGAATAGAAACGTGCACCTATACTAGATAAGTAACGAGTGCTCTAGGGTAAAGCGTATGGAGTAGATAGACAGATAGATGCATCTCTTACAGAATATATATGCCTGTTAACTCAGCCTGGCACAAGGCAACAGCGCAAGTTCATCTTGCAAAGATCGAACTCAAAATATCTTCCCATGTGTTTACAACCATAAATTAAGATATGTACTGCAAATTAACGAAATTGCAAAAATATGGGGACACAGAAGTGTTAAATTTATCGTAAAACCAAATGTTCACATGAGAAATATCTAAAATAATCGGTACTGTTGGAGATATCAATCTCTTATATTTCAAAGTGCTGTCAGAAGAGACTCTGTTTTTACTTAAATGAAAGAGTCATCATCATCCCGTTGGTAAGAAGGCCGAAAGGAACAAAGGCGACGGAGACGTGTAGTGTGAAAATCGCTTGAACAAAGCATGAATTCCCGGAGAAGTCGTCGCTTGGCCGCTTCTCTAAGTACCTAAATGCTAGCATTTTGATTTTGCCAAAACGAAGTGTCTGAAGAACCAGCATGCACAATTCCAAACGAAAAAGAGGGTATTATTGACCTGGTGGCTATTCGACATTCTATTCTTGTACGCGAGACGGTATTGGTGTCAATATGATTACATTCTTTTTCTTCCCTTCAGAAAGAACTTATGCACGCACTTACTGGTCCAAAACTGATCACTGTGGCCCAACGGTTGCCTCCGGTTCGGTTAGTCGTTGGTTCAATCAACAACTGCGTCATACAAAATATTTTTAAAAATCATCCTCGGTGCCCCTCAGTCAACATGAAGAAGGATGTATTATCATGCAAGACAAACTCTTGATGAGTGCCCAAACAAAACAATACAAGGGACCAAAAAACCCTGTCCTGAGTTACAGGACTATGGACTATGTACAGGTCCAAAGACACACACACACACACACACACACATGTGTACACACACACATACACATAGGAATACTTACTTGGGTTACATTGTCTAGCAAACGACCACTGAAGATTATAGAACTCACTATAGTGGTAATTGACTGGCGTGACTTGCTTGTCACACACAGCTCGAATACCAGGTGCTTATATTTTTCTCCGTACGTGGTACAATACAAAGTGAGTGTGTTTAGGTATTTTTATATTTAGCTGAGTTTGATTTGGAATTTTCACTTTATAATGCTCGATATATGTGATTAGCACAATTGACATAACAACATGTTAAAAGACGTCCACCCCAAAACTGTCAATGTAGGTTTCTCCAGTTCTCTGGTTGGTCTGGCTGGTCTACCGGCTATATATGTATCTATGCATCGCATGCACACTGATGGAGCTAGAGGGATGAAAAAAGTCAACATTCACTTCTTATTATGACCACAAAAAGCAGTGTTTTTTTTTTAAATTCTATCGATAGTTCCCCTCGTAAATAAAGTTTTAGTCGGTGGGAATTTGCAATGTAAGTTTATGATAAATTGATCCCATAGTTTTATTCATGGTGGCATGCAAGCTTGTTTTCCGAAAATTCAGACTTTTTAGTTATCACTGCCCAACAAAAGGCAAGAGAACTAACTTACACATTGATCAGCTCTTTTTCCAATTTTTTAATTGATCATCTAGCAAACTACCAAGAGGCGTAAGTCAGATGACAGTTTCTATTAAGTAAGTAACGAGATCTGTATATATGTATATATATATATATATATATATATATATATATATATATATATATATAGGTTTGTGTTTGTGTGTGTGTGTATACATTCATATATATATATATATATATAGATAGATAGATAGATAGATAGATAGATAGATTATGATATAATATAATTAAAATTGGCCGTACCTATATTTACATATATCTTATTTCTTAAATTGTATGTGTATATGCTTTGCATAGATGATAAATTGACGTATTTTTGGATAACCTGAGTATGTAAGCCCTGTGTTTCAAAAAACATTAGATAATGTGTCGTATAAAATAACTTTTATCAACAATACATTATAACATCATATATAAGTTAGCGAACTACATTTACTATGAAATAAGCTCTATACCGAGATCATAGCTGAAGGGGGGGGGTTGATCAACATTGCTGAGGAGCCATGTTAATATAACAGTTTTGTTTTTAAATCCCCGAAACGATTATATGATAAACATCTGATGATTTCAACAGGAAAACACTGAAGTATAATTATATACTTGACGCTTCATGCATATTAGCAATGTGTTCCCTACCAGGTCTCTTTTGATACCAAGTGATTTCTAGTTGATCGTTATGTGTCGTTTTATTTATCTTTCATGGTCTTTCTCTGACTGTATTACATATCTTAGGTAAATGTATTTGTCAAACACTTTTAGAGTCACATCTCTTTTTCTTATGGTCTTTGGGAGGGAATTTTATTGTTGGACATTACTTTTGACCTTTTTCCCTTCTGTGTTACATTATCACTTTCCCTATCTAGATCGGTTGATATGTTTAGCAATACTTCTAATGGTTTTGACGTCACGGAAACGTCTTAAGCGAATCTAAGGTGGTTCAAATATTCTCCATCTATGTTTATTCCCATTGCCTACCTCGTATCTTCATGTATATTATTACGGTGCCATTTTTTGTCTATGCTCTGATTTGCTTCAAGTTGATCATCGTTAATTTCATACTCTTTCATTGGGTTGAAGATGTTCTTTTGAGTCAAGTGCTTTCTCATAATCTACAAAGGATCAACAAGGTGATTGGAATTATTCCAATGGCTTTCTTTGACTAAGAGATTTATTGTATGAAGGTGGTCGATTATCGAGTTGTCACTTCCCGAAGCCAGTCTGTTTGTATTGTTGATCTCATCTAAAATACTTGTTAGTATGCTTGCTTTTTCATAATTGACAAAGAATCAAGAAAGTGGTTTGTTGTATTCAAATGACTTTTTTCGATTAGGTGATTTATTGTATGAGGGTGGTTGATTGTCGAGTAGCCACTTCCAAAGCCTGCCTGTTTGTATGGTTATTTTTCAACTACAGTGCCTGTTAGTCCGTTACGTCGTATTTTTGTGAATAGTCTATATACGTTAGGTAATTGTGTAATAAGGTACAGCAGTTCTCACATTCTTTCTTTTAATATATATATGGATTTATAAATATGTATGCATATATTACGCATTTTTTGTCACTTACACGATTCTAGATTTACTTACACATAATCTGATATAGTTATCTTCCTAGATTTGACGTATATGTTTGTATCCCCCTCTCTTTCATACATATATATTTATACATGTATATTTTTCTTTCTCCATCATCCTCTCTCACTATATATATATATATATATATATATATATATATATATATATATATATATATATATACTCTATATTCTTCTTCCCCTTGGTTATTGCATATGCATATAACAATCCCAAGCATCTCATAAAATACCATATCAACTTCCATTCCTTATTCATGCCTCTTGTGGATTTATCCACCTTTTCAAATCCATTCGGTCTTGCTTCCCACATTAAATGCCTTCCTCTCACACGCAACCACTTTGTCTTCCCCGTGATCATTCTGTCCATTTCTAGAGAAAAATGTGGACGCTATTATCGCCCAACTCTGATCCCGAAACCCCATTTCCGTATTTTTCTTACCTAGCCTGAGCGTTCCATCCAGCAATCTAACGACATGTTCCCGTTTTCTCGCCTCCACAGCACTTCGGGCAGTCAGCACTTGATGTATGATTTAAGGGTCCATACTGTGTTGATAATTTACGTCCGGTTAAAAAGCCGGGCATATACTGGGGAAAAAAAGGCCTCATTTGGCGCCTTCCTTCGAAAATTGATGGCTAAGCAGAACCAACCGCTTTCACTTTCACTTTCGTTTTTGCTTGTCTAGTATTTCTTTAAGGAATTCAAGCTAAACATATTAACAGTAAATGATACTCTATTTTACGATGATGAAAAAATGCATCTAGTTAGCAATTCATATATATATATATATATATATATATATATATATATATATATATATATATATATATATATATATATATTATTCATAAAAAGAGACATAGAGACAGAGTGACAGAGAGAAAAAGGGGACAGGAATGTACAAGTTGTTCCAAAAAAGATGATAACTTCCAGTCTGTATTTAATCTATATTAAAGGCACACTGAAATTTGGGGAACATAACGAAAGGATGGTTATAACGCATACCTGTTTAACAAAAGATACTTCTTTTAACCTGAATTCGGTTTTGTGTCTGTTTCATTTCATGAAGTTTTCATTACATTTGAAAACGGTACCGGTGTCTAAAACGAATGGATGCTTGAATGATGTCAACTGACGGATACGGTTATTTCTAATTATATTTACAGTTCGAATTCTATCTAATATGTACACACACACACACACACACACACATATATATATATATATATATATATATATATATATATATATATATATATATATATATATATATATATATCATGAGATTGGACAATCTATGCCCGACAGAATTACTGAGTGACAAATCGAACGGCTGATTACGTAAATGAACCATGAAATAAGCACTGTGCAGAACTTGAAGCACCAGGAAACAGTTTTAACGTGTGTCTACTTTACCGACTGAGCCAATAACATTCTTGGTAAGCAGGAATTCGAAAAAAAAACGTGCTTAAACCACCCATATCTCTACTCTTCAACTGTTGGCAAACATTTTAGCATATAAACATATGTGTGTTCTCATTTTGCTGACAAGTTTGTATAACATTAGTTTGGACATGACTGACAGGATGTAATAATTGGAGAGTCGTTTTATTAGGAATCATATTTCATCAGGCACCGGAATTAACTGAGTAGTAAATCAAGGAGCCGATTATGGAAAATAAGGTAGAGAGAAATGCACTATCTTGAACTGTTTATGAAGATCTGCTTACGAAGAGTGTTGTTAGCTCAGTTGGTAGAGCAGAATTGACGCAGGTTCGAGTCCCAAACAATGCTCATTTCTGTCGCAACATGCAACTCAGTTAATTCTGGTGCTTGACAAAATATGCTCCTGAATAAAATCAATCTTTTTCATATTTATATATATATATATATATAATTACTAATCATGTCATCCACAGATAGCTGTATCGTTGTATCACAACTCTTCAGTGTGGCTATAGACTCGATATCCTTCCCAGTAAGTGGGGTTGAAACCTTCAGTCCAGACCCAAAGGTGGATGCTTTCTCACTACCTTACACAGATCTGAACGGTCAGCTGGACTGAATTAAGCAATATGTTTATTTATGCATCATTCCCCATCTATCAGAGTGATCAATTTCCAAAGTTTATATATATATATATATATATATATATATATATATATATATATATATATATATAAACACAAATTATTTAAAAAGAAATATTTTCTTCCTTTTTTTTGTTTATGTTTCAGTATTTTATGGTGTGTGTCAAATTGTTAAATTGTCAATATCAATTTAGCTTTTTTGATCTCAACAAACCTCAACAAATGTATTGCTGATTAGAAGGAAACAAGCTCAGTAAGAACCGTTGAAAAAATAATCTCTAATAATAAACATAATAGCTAATGGAACTTGAAACTCTCAGAACGCAGTTCATACAACTCCTCTCTCTTTTCAATGTATTCATCGTCTATACCACGCTTTTGGAACAAAATCAGAAGGAAAGTTCCCGTTGGTTCATCTCTGGCAGCTTGTTCTCTTCGAGCGTTGGAAACTTAGTCAACTGCCCGATGCAAACGAAAGAGATCCATTGATTCGATCGATCAGGGAGTGCAATTTTTTTCTTCAAAATATTGATTGCTGATTCGAGTTAGTCTTTGCAATGGTTTTTGCATATATCCAGATCTACTGATTTTCATGGTCGGAGGACCCCGACTGTACATGTCTCATAAGATCCTGTTCTGAATGAGTTTTTGCTTGCCATATATATGTATAATTAATGCTTCCTTCTTTGGGGTTAGGAATTCTTAGGTAGGGCACCCATCTGCTACAAGCAACTATTAAATGCTCTTGTAACACTGGAATTGAGCACTCCGGTAGATGGGAAATTATCCATGAATACGCACATCACATGTATCGCTTAATTCGGTCCTATCGACCGTCAGGTTCTGTGTAGGGTCCGGAGCTAAGGTTTTGACCCCAAATAGCGGTACTGGAAGAGATATCATGTCGATAGCCACACTGAAAAGTTGTAATACTGCAAAACAGCTGTCTGTTGGTGACACAATAAGTACTTATATATATATATGTATATATATATATATATATATATATATATATATATATATATATATATATAGAGAGAGAGAGAGAGAGAGAGAGAGAGAGAGAGAGAGATAGATAGATAGATATAGCAGCATTCAATCAAATGGGAGTGTAAATGTCAAAACTACCTCAAGCAAATAAACAATGTAACTGTTTGATGTCACTAATTTCTCTTCCTATCATCGTCCGTGGTTGTATCATCAAGCAACTTATAAATGGTTTTCCACAAATTTTGATACCATGTTCCAATTTTTGTGGGGTCAAACAGATTTAACTTCCTTTGTTTTGGAGTAAGATCCAAAATTATCGGCCCTTCATTATTCTGATGATTTGATAGAGATTATGGTGTGGAATGGATAAGTTGTGAACTTATTTTCATCTATTTTCTTTATCGAGTGTCATAGAATCGAGATTCCGTATAGAGCATTTTGAAGCCGAGTTGTTAAGGGTTATCTCTATTAGTCTGGTAGTTCTGAAAAATCTGTGACTTTCAAGAAACGAAAATCATGGAAAGAAATATTTTCATGTTCGTATTTAGTGAATCAGAGATTTGATAGAAGGGTCAGAAAATGGAAAACAAGAGAGAGTGTATCATGAATATAAAATACAGTATGCGATTTATTAAATTTGATTCAAATTTGATTTTATTGAATTGATTTAATATTTCAAAGTATAGTTTACTATCACTCTAAAGGGAGTTTCAATGTGTAATGTATCAGATTGGTTATTAGACAATTGTTATTAGCAATTAGG
>OY735204.1:52838861-52886361 GCA_963457665.1 Thysanoteuthis rhombus | reverse complement strand
GGTAGATACTGGCACTTTTGTATATATATATATATATATATATATATATATATATATATATATATATATATATATATAGAGAGAGAGAGAGAGAGAGAGAGAGAGAGAGATAGATAGATAGATAGATAGATAGAGGTATAGATAGATGGATATATAGATAAACAAAAGGGGTCGATACAAGAGGTTAGTTAAGAAACAGTGCATAATTGTAAAAAAGACAAAGTATTTACATAAATTTAGCACTTGGCTAAGGATATGGGCGGTGTCTGTGAAGACAATTTTTTTTTATCTCATTGATGTTTGGATTTCCTGGTTTCCGACCTAGATATTTGCCGACACTATTTTCATGGCTCCAAGGGCTCCTTTTACAAAAAATATTGTTTCAATCTCAAATTGCAACATTTTGTAATCTAAATTCCTTGATCTTTGCAGTTGGGCAATTTTTGTCTATTAACATGTATACTGTTTTCCCCTCCCCTGTTATCAATCATTATATTTGGGCTGTTGGCTTTACAGGTTCTGAGTAGTGTTCATACCAATGTAGTGTGTGTGGTGCGCCATAGTGCTCACATCATTATGACCGACTACAGACGAATATTATTATTATCATTATTATTGTTGTTGTTGTTATTATTATTATTATTATTATTATTATTATTATTATTATTATTATTATTATTATTATTAGTTAGCATTCAATTGAATTCAAGTGACAAGACCCACAACTCCAGGACTCTCCTCGGCATTCTCGCTGACTTTGATCGTGCTATCGTCTGGATAGTCCTACCTCGTCCCTGAATTCGTAGTTCTTCTTGCCTTTAGGCTAAACCATAGTCATTATCATTATCACAATTATCATTATTATCACGATTATTATTATTATTATTATTGTTATTATTATTATTATTATTATTATTACAGCTGTTAATCACATTCAAATCCACTTTTGTTGACCATAATTCCACCAATCTTAAGAATCAGATGACCTATTTATTCGTTCTTGTTTCCTCCATTGTCATTATGATGGGCTTATATCTTCCCAGACTTTCTGCACATTTTTATTATCATCATCATAATCATCATCATCATCATCATTATTATTAGTAGTAGTAGTATTATTGTTATTATTATTCCCTCATTCTTTCTAATTCCATTATTCTTCAACTCTCAACTGACTCTTCACCCCACGCCCAGCCATGCCACCTTACATCGTCTTATGAACGACCGGCCCGGTTGAGTGACATGGCGGTCATTGCTGGAATAATTCTCTTAGTCATGCAGAACACAAGAGCTATCTTAGCCACTAGCAACCGCCGAGCCCCTGTCATCCTTCTGTTGACACAAAACCAATAGGAGTATGAATGTATGAATCTCGAGAATAAAAGAAATCGCCTGAAATAAGTGTGTTAAAGTCAACAAAAATATTGGAGAGAAAAAAAAGCACTTAGAACGTAGTGCGCTTCGTACCACCATCCATTAACTGTGATTACCATGTCAAACCACTAATGATTCTTCCTGGCCTAATAATAGTGAAGGTAGGTGGCACTCTCGCAGAAACGGAGATTGATATTGTTACTTGTTACCGTCGTTTTTTGTTTTGTTTTTTTGTTTGTTTTTTTTTCTTAGTTTTGGTCGGGGGATGAAATGGTGATGATGTTTTTTGTGAGTGAGATAGTGATGTTTTCTTTTTTGCACTGAGGTGGTGAACGGCGCTTGTGAATGCTGGCGGGAAGTCGGGCTCGGAAGGTGATGGCATAGAGTTGGAGGTAGTGGCATAGAGTTGGAGGTATCGTGGCATGGAGTTGGAGGTAGTGGCAGAGTGATCTCGGAAGCAATCGTTTTAGAGAAATGGTTCAGTGAAAGCAAAAACAAAAACTAATTACCGACATCGGGGTTTGTGGGGTGGGCCTGATAGAGGGCGGGGCTAAGACCGTGATTGCGATTTCTGACGACGTCTGAGATGACAAGAAGAAAAAAGTGAACGTGGGAGGACGGCTCTGGGATTTAGTGTTACTTCTGATATATTCATTTACTATCTAATACTAGTGAAACATAGGTTGTCCTGCTATCAAGAAAAAGTTCCTATAATAATAGCCGTTTACAAGCCGAAATTGCGTAAAGCGAAGAAGTAATTACCATTGATTTAAATCGGAAACATTTTTAATCTTCCCATGCCTTAACATGATGGTGACGGTATGTTTGGCTGAGTAGTTGTAGATTGGGGTAATTGGTGGAACAGGGGACAGTGGTGTAGAAAAGAGAGAGGAAGAGATTCTATACAGCCTCTATAAGGGATTGGTGCAAAGTAAATTTTTTTTCCTCCCAGCCTTTTCTCGAAAAAGTGAAGTAGTTGCACAGAGTATGTTTTCAGGGAGCGGGGGCTATCTGTCTTCGAATCCGATCAAATAATTCCTTTTTCATTAAGGAAAGCAACAAAAAATCTTGTTGCAATGGAAGAATCCACTGTTTCAAATAGTGGGCATGACGTAGATTCATCAGAAAAATTGTTATTTCACGTTGAAGAGTCCGTTGGTACAGACAGCGAACAAAAGATATCCCACAGTTCATTATATAAGTAGAAATAGAAAAATAATCAAAAAAAGCAATGAATCAAACCGAATTACAGAATAGAAAACAAGTTTAGCTACGTTAAGGTCAAACTCCCTTGCTTCATTAATAATCTAAAAAGTAAACAAAACAGAATTCATTTCCCCAAACAATATTGTTCCCAAACTTAGCGTCTCATTTCAAATCCTCTATCAATAGTCCCTGTCAATGAGATTTGACAACTCTACGGAACAAGTTGACCTTAGTTGGGCTTGAAAAGTGGGAATAATGTGTCATCATTTTTTTTTGCGTACGTCACTGCGTCACTGCGTCACTGTTATTTGTACATGACGTTACATGACGTTTTTTTCTGGTCATTGTCATCCGTCCTTATCACGTATAAAAATGAAGTCAAAACTTAATAAAAAAAGAGTTCAACAAAAGAATTTTTTAAAAAAGGACTCTTCAATCTAATTAATAATGATGATGAATATTATCCGACACGAGCTTCAAAGCAAAAAAGACAGGGATGCTTACTCGGCCAAATGGTTAATCTGCCACCGACCTTGGAAGCAAGGAAAAAAGAAATAAAATGTTTTGCTCCTAATTGGATTCGATCCTAAATTTGACTGATAGAATGCCGTGCACCATTGCCTCACGGAAGCGCTGCTGTACATTGAAAATAATTTGTAATTTTGAAGAATACAATTCAAAATCAAGGACGAAAATCTTTTTTTTTTTCAATTGTTATGTTTTCAACTTAATTAATGGTTCTATTATCATATTAACTGTTTTAATAACATCGTTGGTAGGAAACTAATTTTCATCGACCAGACAATATATGTATATATATTTATATATATATATATATATATATATATATATATATATATATATATATATAGTTCATATGAAAATGATATTATTCATTAGAGAAATTCTATGTTTCCAAAAAAAAATTCTGAGAACTCAAAAATGCCAATCAACACAACATGACGTCACCTATCTTCATCCAAATTCTCATATTTTAAATTCTACATCTGACTAATTGCAATAATGAAATCAACTCTGAGAGTTTGTCTATAAGTAAATAAATCTTAATTCGGGAATACAAAAGTTATTTCTTATCATGGATATCCAAAGTAATAACCTATTGATTACAGCGGGTGATGAGATTTTTTGGTAATCCTGGCTAATGAGTGTTTATTTTTTGATGATTTATGTAAAAAGATAAAAGTATGGAAAATGGCTATTATTCCCTGCAAACTTTACTTTTATGACATAGACAGTAAAATTCATTTGTAATTCTTTTCAAAATTTATGTGATTACAAAGTTCAAATTTGCCTGCAGTTCAATTGCAAATAAGTAGATTCTAATTTATCACTGTTATGGTCGGGAAAGCAAAGTTTGAAAGGAATATTTGACATTTTCGATACTTTCAAGATATAATCAATCATAAAGTAACACTTATTATTCAGGTACCGAAAAATGGTTGCACGATATTATCTATGTGTAACAGCAGTTTGAACAAACGGCAGTAATATATTGAATCCAATAAATATATTCCTACATTAGTTAGTGCAATCTTTTGTAAAGGAAAGCGTATCCTTAAGAATTGGACTGTTCTTGAATGCTGTGCAATCTCCCAACTGTGCTGTGTCATTTACCATCCCTAGGAAATACCTGGAATCCAGGAAAATGGCTCCCATATGAACTTACAGGAACAGACATTGGTCAAGGCTTAAACACATGTTTTCCTATTATTCGTTACAGAAAAAAATCACTTTTAGACCAAATGTTCACTGGCTATAAAAAGAGGATCTATCACTAGAATCCAAGCCCGGGGAAATCTTGGCTACATCTAGGAATCATTCAACATCTCAAGCAGAATCTACAAGAGAAGGATTCTTCACTCCATTTGCTCTGATTGAAAATGAATTCGATTCTACTTACAGTCAGCGTCGTAAACTGTGGTTTATAGTAATTCTTGGTCTTACGGAAGTAAAATGTGGAAGCTAAACACTGCATAAGAAGTCATACAAAGAATTTAAAAAATCATGACTAGACAACGTATTGAACTGACACAATATTGAAGTTTGTTCTTCGTTTGAATATTGCGAATAAAACCACGAATTCTTTTGGTACGGTGGAAAGAATACATTCTTCATGGCAAAATGTCGTTATATTTATTCTTTAAGATGCATCGAGAGATTTTTGACAATCTGGGTGTCTGATAAAGATTAAATTAATGACATTTTACTTAATCATTGTCCTAAGATCTGATCAATAGGGAGCAATACTTTGACTTTTCGGAGCACTTTATATGCTGTTTTCATCTTCAATATTTTTTTTATTTATGGGATCGAACGTTACCATTACCGATAATTTAGGACGGTTAAAGTAATGTGAAACTGGACATTTGTCCCATTCTATGCATTGTTCCCTTTCTACTCAGAAATTTCAATTAATTCAAGGTTTCAAAGAATTATTCTTCATGATATATACACAATTTAACTAAAACTTAATTTTCATACGCACACGTATACACACATACACATATTAAGAGAAACATGTATTGATGTACACACACATACATACATACATACATACATACATACATACATACATATATATATATATATATGTGTGTGTGTGTGCGTGTGGATTGTCTATAGACACACTGGAGAGTTGTAATACAACGAAATAGCTGTCTGTTGAAGACACAGTAATATACATATATATATATATATAAATATATATATATATATATATATATATATATATATATATATATATATACATTAACACATATATATCTATATAGATATATAAATGCATAGTCACATATATGTATGTGCGTGTATGTGTACGTACGTGTATGTATACGCACGTGTATGTGTGTGTGTATGACTGACTGGCTCGTGTCATGTTTAACAAAGGTTTTAAGAACTTTTTATAGTTCACTGTTTGGGTCGTAAGTTCATTATTGGAGAGTGATTCGCCTAATTCCACACTCACTCTCTTCTCTGTATGAGTACCTATCTATCTATCTATACACACACACACACACACACACACACACACACATATATATGTATATATATATATATATATATATATATATATATATATATATATATATATATTCCTATACATATAAATAATTCCTTAGTTGTAGAACACAAACAAAAAAGATAATACTATGCTTTAAATCGCGACTGAGTTCTTCTCACCTGGGGCACCAACAACCCCAGGGGCTAGCCCTGTCTGCAGATTTGATGACAAAGAAATCAGCCATAATCAAAAGGGAGAACGATGAGAAACGTTTACTCGCTGCTCGTGACGTGCGTGATCTGTACTTTAAATAGAATCTAGAAATACGAAAGTCGACACGAAAGCATGATGCTAGAAACAGTGGTATCCAACTCACACGCCAGATTTGAAACCGATGGCACATTACTAATAAAAACGAAACTGCTCATCAATCAAAATTGTTGTCACCTCGTGTTTGAGCTGATTTTCTGGTTTTGCTCTCCATATCTTCAACAATCTCTGTTTGAAAAACCGTCGACCAAAATTGTCGACATAGCCAACGTAGGCTTCTTCAATTTCTAAATGATTCTTCCTTGCTTGCCTAGCTGGCTGGCTATGTATGTGTCTCGCATCTTATCTGCACCAATGAAGCTAAATTTCAACTTTCACTTCTGGTCACTTAACAGTTCTTTATTGGCTGACTAACCAGAACTTTTGATAAATTGATTATTCTTGTTGTCTTATTGGATTGTCAATGGACATATTGCTCGGAATTACTTTCATTTTAGGCCAGAAATAAATGATTTTTCTCTCCTGTAATTCTTCACAGTATAAATCAGTTACAGCTCAATCATGTTGGATGCATGGCCTGGGAATTCCAGGTACTATAAGCAGCTGTATATCATGTAAATACACTTTTGTGGTGATCCTGTCAATCCTCCCAATAGGACACTGATCTTTACACTAAGTCCAAAAAAGCAAGCCATGGGTACTCCCTCTTGAAACCTCCAACTGGCCTGGCCATGAGTTACAAAAATTGAAAGAATCATGAAAGAATCAATATATCGAAATTAATCTCTTTCGCCTCTTTCATTACAAAGGTAATTGACACAATATGCCAACGGCCTTTGCTAGAGCCTCTGATGTGGTGGTGTAAACACACGTATACACAGACGCATACACACACAAATATATATATATATATATATAGAGAGAGAGAGAGAGAGAGATAGAGACAGACAGACAGAGACAGAGAGAGACAGAGAGAAAGAGAGAGATATTTCATTCGCATTGTCTTAGCCAAATGATATATTCACTGTGTAATAAGGTGAGATAATTTCAAATAGAGTTTCACAGCAATATTACACATTCATACTCATCTCTGACGGATTATATATCCATTTGTTGGTAGTAATAATAATAATGATAATAATAATATATATATATATATATATATATATATATATATATATATATATATATATATATATATATATAGATAGATAGATAGATAGATATTAACATAATGGATTTGCGATACAAACACCTAAAACTGTCTTTCTATATTAACACATACACGCATATGGACATGTATCAGAAGAGAATGACAAACTTGGAAGTTTTGTTTTGAATTATTGAAATTCTATTTCAGACGTTTCTTCAAATGGAAAACGATGCAAAGAAATAAAGACACAATATTTTTATAGGTGAAACTTGAATCATGGGTAAGCTAGATTATGCATCATTTTTTTTAAAACTGTTGTGTTCTTTGACCTGTAGCAGATGTTAATATGGTTTATTGTGGGAATACTTGGATATAATGACTATGTATGTAAATGCTTCACAGATATTTTAAACTCGTATCAATATAAACAAAGGTAGACGCGTCAGAAGTCTGATTTTGGGTGAGCTGGAAATTTTTATCTCTGAAATGATATGAAGACTTAAACATATATATATATATATATATATATATATATATATATATATATATATATATATATATATATATATATATATATATATATATATATATATATATATATATATATATATATATATATATATATATATATATATCAGCATAGGTATATACATAAATCAAATGTGTAGATCACAAGTATATAATTTTTTTCATTTGCATGTATGTTTATTTATATCTATTTGTACATATATGTATTTCATATTATGTGGCTCAAGTAGTTATGTGCGTGTATAATAATAATTCAAATAAGTATATATTATGTTTGTCTTTGTTTGTATCGTATCATCTTCAAATCTTGGACATATATTACGTGTGTACGAACATATCATTAAGTTTGTTTTGGGATGTGTTTATCAAACTATCTACGTATTTGTGTATAACTGTCTTTGTGCAAAAGCCGTGGGAATATTATACCGTCAATTATGCGAAAAATATTTGTTTTAATGCACATAACATCAATTCTGATGCATATATGGATATATGTGTGTGTGTGCGTGTATAAGTGCACATATCTTTTATACCAACTGATAGTTCTAGTTAATGTGCATACTGTGTATAGTTACATGGACCATATCTTGCTAGATTCATCATTGAACAATACAAAATGCTCTTACAAAACATTGCTTTTTCTCACTGAACCTCACCGACTTCCTGACTGCTAAAATTTTTAACCCTTACTCTCCATTGACAAACGCACACTCGCATTCATTTTCATTTACAAGACAAAAAAAGTGTTCATCGAATGACATCACATAAATTCACCTAGTGTAAATGATGTCTTCGATAACAATAGACCATTACCTATCCCCTAGGCATATACGTACATACTAGTAAAACTAAGGTCAGATAGATAAAATTTGAATGTCGGATAAGAACTGTATATATATATATATATATATATATATATATATATATATATATATATATATATATATATATATATATATATACATATATATATATATATATATACATATATATATATATATGGACATAAACTAGAAATAAACAAACGAAGCTAGAAATATTGGTCCAGATTAAAATATGTACATAAGTCTAGATACACATATATATACGTGTGAGTGTGCATTCTTTAAAACTGATGCTATGTACAGTTGTACTAATGTGTTTAGCATAATTTGTAATCCAATATTTGTATAGCATTTACGCACACATAGTTAAATACATGTAGGTAGATAGATAGATATATACATAGATAGATACATACATACATAGATACATAGATAGATCATGATGGACTGGAATAGATAGATAGATAGATAGATAGATAGATAGATAGATAGATAGATAGATAGATAGATAGATAAATAGATAGATAGATAGATTGATAAACTCTTCGAAAACAGCCTTAATGATATATGAATAGATATGAATTATATGTCTGAGACTTGATGATGATACAATACAAATAAGGACACACATTCATTAGAATTAATAACATACACAAACATAATTACTTGAGCCATATACTTGTAACGCATGAATATAAATATACGTTTAAACAGACATATATATGTATATGTGTGTGTGTATTTGCCATATGTGTGCATAGATATGTATGATTAAACCAGCACATTACTCCAACTTATATATGCACATATACACTAAGACGCAAGTACATGCGCCTGTAAATACATTATATATATATATATATATATATATATATATATATATATATATATATATATATATATATATATATATATTGATAGATGAATAGATAGATAAATAGATAGATAGATATAGATGGATAGATAGATAGATATAGATGGATAGATAGATAGATAGATAGATAGATATTGCCACTGATAATATTCATTCACACAAACAATCGGTTATTTGAACACACACATACACATACATACGCATATATATGCTGACTGTACAGATGGAAATAGATAATTTACATTCTTATACTGACATGTTCGTTACATTGACTGTAGATACACACAAAAACGATAAGAAATTTGTATATTTGAGATTAACACCATTTAGAACTGTACCAATGTATACATAATACATCATATTATGCATAGATATAATCTTTCGGTTCTATAAACACATACATATACTTATATATATACACACACACACACATATATATATATACAAAAAAGATAGATGGATACGAACGAACTAAGACATAGGAATAGATAATTATATGCAAATGATCTAGACATTTCATTTACTTATCTCTTTTGATACATATGCTCACAGATAAACTAAGCCCTCATATCATTTTAACACCCACAAGTAAAAAAAAATCCCCTGCTAACCCAAAATCAGACTAATAACAGGTTTTCCTTTGTTTATGTTAATAGTAGTTTAAAGTTTCTGTGAACAAGGTACATACACATTTATTATATTGAAATATTTCCACATACATCAATATCGACATCTGCTACAGGTCAAAAAAGCAAACAATCCTTTCAAAAATAAAACAATCTAGTCTGCTCACAATTCAAATTTTACCAATGAACAGTTGTTTCTTTATTTCTACGCATCATTTGGCTCATGAAGAAGTTCAGTAAACAGTCGAAGCGTTTGGAATAAAGTTTCATAACAAAACATCAAATATTATCATTCATTTTTCTATACATTCTATTAATTTTCTTCTTATGAATTGCATTATGCTAAGTAGATACTCATTTGAGCTGATCTCCCGTCATTACATGGTAAATGTATCACCCATCATAGACGACATAAATAAAATAAGCAAGTGAAGTGAATTGGACTACTGCTGGAATTGAAACTACGACTGATAGGGTCACTGCTCCAATGTAGCGACGCTCTTACCATTGAGCTTTACAGCCAACGGTAATGCAGAGGCCTAAATAATTGCTTCAACAATAAACTCTTATCTTTTTATTCTCGGTCTATTCGTCTTTATCAATGCGACAGTTATGTATTAAGACATATATATATAATAATAATTCTGTCGGAGCAATATATATATATATATATATATATATATATATATATATATATATATGTGTGTGTGTGTGTGTGTGTGTGTTTGTATATGTATATATATATATATATTAACTCAATAACTGCAGCAGGAGCTGCTCGCTTGCTGTGTTCTAAATGCAGTGTTAACTTCGATTATACAGCGTGGCACAAAATAAGCTGAACAGTTTGTTTTCCGTGTGAACAATTGACCTTCCCATTGATGATAGAGACAGAAAAACATAGGGACAAACAAGAAAGGTCGTCCTCAACTTCAAGTGGAAAGGTCCATTGTGTGCCGGATGGAAATTTCCGTCGAGTCAGAACTGCTAGGACACAAAATTAATGAGTTATTAAATATGCATTATATGTGCACACGTGGTATCCATCTGCATGCAAACACTGGGATGTTTTTATACAATAAAAATACCCATAGATAAATAGAGAGACAGAGTAACGTCAGAAAACGATATCGATATATATATATATATATATATATATATATATATATATATATATATATATGATACGGTATAAATGGTGGGGTTGATCGAAGAACAGACGAGCCCCTACCCATCCCGAAGACTAAAGCTTGCAAAAATAATCCTCCCATTCAGTTTGTGACATAAATACCCGTAGGAATTCTTTGACACTTCCATTCCAGAATCACGCGCCTGTGCCCCGGAAATCATACTTCTGACGCATGTGCAACAAAAACAAGGCGGCATCAGTACACACTGCCGTCAGTATTCATCCACACACACACACACACACACACACACACAATAAAAACGAGAGTGCGTGCATACATATACGTATACATAGTAATGCAAGTTCATGAGCGCACGTTTTTGTGTACGTGTATACATAATCTAGTTCCAAATGTAGTGAGGATCTTGACACCACTCTTAGTGAATAATAATCTCTTTAAGATCACTGTATGCGTGATCAATGGAACTACTTCAGAGGAGACAATAGAAAGTAGATTTAAGTGTAAGACACTTTTTTACGCGGTCGAAATCCCCAAAATTTGGAGTGGCAACTCGTAAACTCTAGGTCTCTCTGTCGTTTACTCTCTCTCTCTCTCCATATATATGTGTATATATATATATATATATATATATATATATATATGTGTGTGTGTGTGTGTGTGTGTGTGTATGTGTGTGTGTGTGTGTGTGTGTGTGTACCAAATTACCACAAATCCGTAATACAATATCCGATGTGTAATGGATTTGTTTCAAAAAGTACTCGATACATTCAACATTAAACATCAAGTCAAGTTAGAAGAAAGCCAAACAAGGCAGTGACATGAATGTGTTTGTGTAGCAAATCTTTTATTTCACTATATTCTGAGGTCCACTTTAACTTGACTCAAGGTCTAGTGTTGAACGTATCGATCCCCGACTTGAAGAAAAAGTTGCTATAAAGAGCAATTTATAAAATGAGAATGAAGGTAAAAGGTGAAAAAAAAAGATAATAACGATATATGTATATGCGTGTGCGATACACCATCTTTGACAAAAAAAATATAAATCGGAGTCTGAACCCTTTATGCGATGTCAATTGTAAATAAGTTGCAATAAAAATTTCCAATAATCCAAATTCCGTTAAGACTACTCAACTCATGGACGCATGACCACTGTCCAACTTTTTCTATTGAACATTGATTAGGAAATGACCTTATAATGGCAAACATTATTGTATGTACTCCACAGAATAATGAAATCTCTCAAAATTTTCCCTTGAGTTCAAAAATTTGTGGCTCACTATATGTTTAATTATTCTCTGTAATACATCTTATATATCTATATGTTATCATATGTTGGTGTGGATTTTGGCTAATTATTAGAATGAAATGACAATATTAGAAAGGTCGTTAAGATAAATGATTCTTTTTTTTCACGATTCGCTCGCATCGAGCTTTGTCAAGAGAAGAATTCATTATCTCGATGCAAAACGTCGAAATAGAGGTTTATTTGTCTTAAAAAGCCCTCAGATATTGTCATTTTTCTCTCGCATCGACCAAATATAATATGTATCTTTATTTATCATTGAATGGACTGTGTCATAATACATATTTCATTTTATACAATGTACGTCATAATATATTGAATATGGATCTTATTTAATTCTTCACACGATTTAAAATTTTGAAATAAAAGGGTTTATTTACATAAGTTACCAAAAAACGTATTTGACCATGCGTGATTAGTTAGTATAACAACGGATGTGGCTCGTTTTTTGTGTTGCTTCTGTTGAGTTTTTACCTATGTGAATATTTAATTCATTATGCTGGATTTAATTTTGGACTGCATGCTAACCAAATTATGATAGTATTTTAAGGATACTAGTTAATCAGTGATAAATCTTTGAGTTGATGTTCTACAAATATACTTAACAGAAGAATTTGACAAAAATGTAACCTTGGACTGAATTATCAACGTCTTACACTATTTCACTCATATCATAATGAATTTCCTCGATATATATATATATATATATATATATATATATATATATATATATATATATATATATATATATATATATATATATATATATATATATGTATGTATAGATGCATACTTATATATTTGAATGTTTATGTGCACCTATATGTATGTGTGTGTATCTGTGTGTGTGTGTGCGTGTGCGTGTGAATAGATATATTTGAAGTATACATCAGTATATACGTAGGAGTTCCTTTATATAAATACGTGTATAAGGATTTGTGTGTACATACATATATGAGTATATAGATATGTTTGCACGTATATCTATCAATATGTATGATGCATAATGTGAATATCATGTGCAAACACTATAATGTTAATATATATATATATATATATATATATATATGTGTGTGTGTGTGTGTGTATATATATATATATGTATATATGTGTGTGTATGAGTGTGTGTATGTGTTTGAATTGTTCCATTTTTCTTAACTAGTATCCTTCATTTCTTTCCTTCCTCTTGTTTTTTTTTGTTTGTCTGTTTTTTTGCTTTCGTTTCTTTTTTTTAAGAAAAAATATTTTCTCATTCTTTGCTTTTTTTTGTTTTTGTTTTTCACGTTTCGCACTTCCTTCTTTTTTTCTCTACTGAGATCATTTTTTTCTCCTTCACTCTTTCGTATTCCTTTAACAATTATTTTTCTAATCTTCTTTCTTCTTCCCAATTTTCTTTATCCCTTCTTTTGGGATTGATTATTTACATACATACATACATACATACATACATATATATATATATATATATATATATATATATATATATATATATATTATCCCCCTCTAATTTTAGTTCATCTTTTGTCCCTCTCTGTTCCTTTTCCAATTGATCAGAATTTAAAGTATAGTCTCTTTGTCCTTTCTTTTCCTTTTAATCTTTCTTCATGTTGTTTATTTGTGAGGAATTTTCCAATCGAAAATGCATTCCGTGAACCGCGCAACGTAAGATGTCAAATAAACACCAGAATTTAAAAAAATACAAATACTTACATGCATACATACATACATACATACATACATACATACATACATACATACATATTCATATATATACATACATAGAAAATCCATGCCAAGTGCAGACATACTATGTAAGTGTATAGAAGATGAGTTTTTTTCTTCTTTTTTGTATGTATTTATATGTGGGAAACCGATTGAAAGCCTGCTTGACAGAGAATCAATGTAGAGAGAAATAAGTTAGAACTGAATGAAAAATGGTATTTGGAAATGACAGAAAGATCCAAGATCAGAAAGATAAGAGACAAAGGAGGAAAAAGAAAGATGGAAGTGAGTAAGGAAGGAATGAAGTAAGAAAAGGAAGGGAACGAAGGAAGAAGAAAGGGAGGGAAGGTAAAGTGGAGTAAAAGGGAGTGAAAAAAAATGAAAAGATGGAAGCAATGGACCAAAATAAACCAAATTTAGTGACGAAGAACGGAGAGAATTAGGAATTACGTTAAAAATGTAGATATACACCATGTAAGTGGAAAATATTTGAAAAAGAAAAATGAAAGAAAAACAGTATGAGAGAGATGATGAAGGAAAATGGTAAAGGGGTGAGCAAAAGTTGAAAGGAAGAATAGAATCAAAGGGGGAAAAAACAACAAATGAATGATCATAAAAAGAAAGAAAAATGAAATAGGAAGCTTAAAGAACTGAAAGGAGAAATAAATAAAACAAGTCAGGTTAGTCAGTCAATAAAAACCGTCACGTGACTGAGGTCTTTTGACAAACGACTAATTCAGCGTAAACTTACATTTTGGATTTGACCTTACTCTAAAATCCGATTTAGAGGAAATCTAAAAAAAAAATTCACTAGACACATGCAGCTAGACACAAGAGCAAATGTTAAACATTTCAACCCCTCGGCATTATTCGAGCGGCTTCTATGCCCGATACTTACTTGCATACATCTAAATTTTGAGAATTGCCAACACGCAACATCACTCTAGATCAGCGTTCATCTATACCAAAAACGGACATGGCTTTTTAACCCGGTGAGGAATACAAAATTTCTTGCTCAATATTGACACACAAGAGAATTCATAGTACTGACACCCAATGTACAACTTTCAGCCTCCTTGCTGACTTGCATTTCTTTCCATATACGTGACAAGTTTTGTGGTCTGTTGCTATTTGATGTATCACCTGTTGTCTGCTATCATGGCTTTCCAGCTTGGCTGAGGCAGACCCTCCCATGGACATGATATCATACTCAGCTTTGTGAGCGGGGAGTCCAAAATCAGATTTCTCCTGGGCATTTCTCGAGAACATTAAATTTTTAAAGCGAGATTCATAGAATGTAACTTTTCTCTGATGGATAAGTTTCTGCCAAGAGTAACAGCCATTGCCCCGAATCTCCAAATCATCGATTGGGAAATTAGCAGCTTCAATTTAGACTTCAAACATCATCTCCAGCTCATGAGGGTAACTTTTTCTCTTCTCAAGCTCTTCATACAAAAGCTGCTTGAGGATTCATTCCTGGCCCATTCTTGGTAAATGGCCAATCCAGCGTAGCCTACGTTTCAGGGCTGTAGCTCTATTGCTATCACAGTGATATCTCTCAATACCACTTGTGTGCATTTTCCAATGCATGCCTCATTAGTGAAAGCACTCTTTTTCTCTCATATGAAAACTGGAGTCCACCCAAGTGTCACAACGATAAAGCAAGGAGGTTAGTACACGAGCATTGTACAACTTGATCTTTGTTTTTTATGATATGCCATGATGTCCCCCCGAGGCGTTGTTGCAGTTTTCTAAATGCACCACTGACTCATTCATCTTAATTCCATGGGATATTATACTTATATTAATAAGAGTGCAGAATTTGTTGACAGTGCTTCTGAGACACATAAGCTTATCTACAATCGCCAGAAGTTTGCCTCAAACATAGACGTTTGGCTCGCTGTATGGTTTACTGTCTCCACCCTTTTTTGAGACAGGAAGTGATCCCCAGAGCAGCACAAGCTCTATTGAATCCACTAAAAAGATTTTGCGTGTTATCCTCAGCTTTAACAACCAGATCACAATCATCTGCGTACAATATATCTCTTCCAAAAGATACAAGTAAGTTGTTTTTTTAATGTAGATCTCCTGATGTTAAACACATTGCTTGTGGTGTGATCAAAGTCTTCGAACGTCATACAAGAAACCATGGCAAAGAACAATTCAAATAGTGTAGGTGCTAAAATATATCCATGCCTCACTCCATTTTTGAAGAATATTGATTCAGACAGCTCCCGACCAACATTAACCGAAGTTATCATGCTAACATGAAATAATCGCAGTACAGCAGTAAACTTTTCAGGGCAGCCAAACTCCCTTACGATATCCCATATGTACAGTATCATTGTCTTCTGTTGAGTCAACTAAGACCCGGTGAACAGTCTAGATATTACAGCATCTTGCCAGTCTTGCCAGAATGCATTTGTAAGACCAAATGATCTGTAACAAATTATGAAGATACTGCACCATCTCTTTTCCATCATACTTTAACACTTTGGCATTGATAACATCTACCACTTTTTAACTCCATACTAGTCACTACAACTTCTCCAAAAGAGAGGGGATCTACACGACTATTTTTTAACTGAGCCTATTGGACTGCTCTTCACCAATTCCCCATCAACAGTCGGGGAGCAATTAAGAAGCTCATCAAAGTGCTCCAGAATACGCACTGGGTCTTGCACAAGTTATTTTTGCGATCGTTTGGGCGTTGTGACATAATTTATAAAGAAGACGGTCCATGTATCTCTCTCAGAGGAGTATGTAAGAGCTTTATATCATAGGAGTTCAGTGTTGCTTGTATCTCAAACCTCATTTTTACTCCATCACTCACCCTCCATATTAGGTAGACTTTGCTGCTCATTGGATTTTGCTTCCTTCAACACAATATTGATTTTGATCCTTTCTTCCACAGCCTATTCCGTAGAAGATTTGAACGTAGCCTCCTTTTCTTCAGTAATAACTTTTCAAACTCTCTATCCTTCTGATCTAACCAATCTCGATTATTCTTTTGCAGGAACTCTAAAACCTAACGCCCAACATTATACACCGATTCTCTGTGAGTTGGCCAACCATTTTCAATGTTCGATATCACCCATAGCAGTTTTCAGCCCTTTAGAATCTCACTTTTTCGGACGAGAGTCATTCAGCCTTTCTCGAAATCAGACACCAGCTGATCTAGATTTATGCCCAGCAGCCAACTTCAGTCTGGTGCGTACCAAACGATGATCCGTCAATCATTCGGCACGACGGACAATTCGCACCGTCTTGGTGATCACACTTCCGGACACGATGTCTCTGTTTCGATCCTGGTTGTCATACTTGTTTTCCTGTTGATTCATAGTGTAGGTAATACATAATTCCAACTCCCCATACGCATAAAGCAGTTGGAGGTCGTTGCTGTTACACTTTTGTAACGCCTACCTAGCCTACTCCGAGTGCTGTAGTCATGCTTACCCATTGCAATCATCAAGAACAATGATTTTATACTTTATGGAAACGTTGCACAAAATGCCCTTTAAAGCATGATGAGACAGCATATCTTCCTCAGCCGCTACATGGTTGATTCATGCATACTTACTAGAGTAACGTATCACTTCTTCGCCAAGGAACTTGTCATTAAGCGATCATTTACAAGTATTATCATCATCATCATCATCTTTTTAGCGTCCGTCGTTGGACTTACACTTTCTCCGAGAATCACCAGACTCTTCTATCAGGAGTGTCGCAGAGCCATTATTTTCTAAACTTGTCCAGTCTGTCATGCCATCTTATTTCATGTCGACCACGGTTCGGTATATGATCTGGGGGGGATCCACAGGGCGAGTCGAAATATCCAACAGTTGTCTGATATTGTTGAAACATGACCAGACCTTTGCCATTTGAGTTTTTCTAATGAATTTTATGATATTTCTATCCCCAGTTTTTCCTCTAATATAATGCACTATCTTGTGATCTCTCCACGTGAGGTTGACCATGACTCTCCTTGAGTATGATTCGTGGTTTTCAGTTTGAGGTCCAATATTTTGGTTAGGTTCCATGCTTCAGTTCCATAAGTTACCAACAGAAGATCAAATTGGTTGTATACCCTTATCTACAAGAGAAAAATAGTCTTTAAATATCCAACGAAAGCGCTGACAAATTTTTTTTTCTGCAGTTCATTGATTCTCTCATTATTTTTGAGTAAGTAGGTACTTAAGCACGTACATAGCGTGCTCACACTGGCTTCAATCGTCCTTACTTTATTTGTAAAGATATCATTATTACAAACATACGCAGCCCGGTTGCAATGAGTGAAAAAAAAACTTGAAGGTGACTAACACTGAAGATTGCATCACTCACTCTGTGCCATTTTACCCCTAACTAGGGCAAGAGGTAGATCCATGCCTTTCTAAAGGACAAAAGTAAGTGAACACAAACTAACCCATTTGGAGTTTGAACCTGGCTTAGCAATTTCATTCCTTGCACCGTTACCAAACTTAAAGTAAATCTATACATAAGATAAGTATTTCTCTACCGTAATTTTGAATCATGGACAATTTTATTAGTATGAAACACTTTTACCGACTGAGCCAAACATAAGCAAATGAAATTCATATTAGAAATACAAAAGGGCTCCTTTCATTCTCATAAATAATAAGTGAATCAAATAATGATCAACATTTGTTTCGTTTTTTTATTTGTGATATATACAATACAGAATGTGCAGTAATCCTCTCCAGTTGGAAAAGAATTAGAAGTGGTGTTCGCCCCCTGCAGCAACTAAGCTTGTTTTTCTTTTCTTTTCTTCCCCTTTGTTCATTTCCTGTGGCCATTCTTGATCTTTTGTTGTTGTTTTTCCTTTCATTCTTTCCCGAGTATTCCTTGTTTGACCTCTTATTCCGTAAACATTAAGCTTTAGCCCTAAGGCTGACCCCAGGCAATGCAAGGTTAACAACGCAAGCCGGGAACATAACATCAGAGCCCTTCAATGCAAATCGGATTTTGTAGATTAAATAAGTCCAAGATAAGAAGCACCTTAAGGATTTAGGAAGTTAAATGAGACGGCTACTCGGGATTTTCGTCTTAGGAGAAGTTGGATAAATATAGGCATCCTAGGATATTCCTTTGGAAAAAAATCCTGTTCAAGAACCAAAGCTTAATCAAGACTTACAAAATTTTGGGTTGAGGCTAAATTAAAAGAAAGAAGAAAGAGAAGAAGAAGAAGAAAAAATTATTGGAAGAAAATTCGAGTGAAAACATGAACAAACGAACAAATGAATGATTGAAAATGAATGAAAAATAAAAGAAACATTTTGGTCTTAGAAACAAAAGCAGATTCCGGACATTAAATTCAAGATAATTGGTTCTGTCATGTTTTATATACTTAAAAAAAAACTTTAATGGCCTCTTTTATAATAGATATTTACTAAATATACGACTATACATATCATATAATCATATATACTTCATTGTCATCTGTAGTGTCTGTCGTTGGGAATAGACCTCCCTCAAAATTCCTCAGAATCATCTATCATGAGCGTCACGGAGCCTATACTTTCTGAATCAGTTTAGTTCATGACGCCATTTTTTGCTGGCCATGGTTTTGCGTATGACTTCTGGGGATCTACGTGACAAGTTATGATGTCCAGCAGTTGTCTGACATTCTTGCAACATGACCTGCCCCTTGCCATTTGGATTTTCTGATGGTTTCAAATATATCTCCGACGATTTTCTGTTTTTCTGATATAATGCGCTGTCTTGTGATATCTCTATATGATGCTTAACTTGAATCTCTCCTGTGCACATGGTATGGTTCCAGCTCCACATGTGAATATCTGTAAGAGACATCAAATTTCATGTTTTCGAAGTTTACTTTTTGCTGCTATATTTTTTGGATACTGCCTTTCGAGTTGATAGAATAAGTTCTCAAAATTAAAGGAAACTAGAAACGGTAAGACATTCATCTTTTCTCATTTAATCCATTTCTATATCTAAGCATCTATCACACGCTATTTTAGCATTCTTTTGAAGCGTATTGCAAAAATTAAAAATCTTCTATGAAAGTCTAATTTTGGGGCAAAATCCTCATGCAGCCTTTAGTTCAAGATTAAAGTGTAGTATCTGCACGCAGTACACTCTTTGGTAGCCTTGTACCCTTGCAATACGATGGTCGATGCTGACCAACTGAGGCTCGGTATCGCAAAGCGCAAGTGGTCTACGATTCGTCTTACAGCCTAAAAAACTCAGCCCAGTCTCAGGGGAGCAGTACGCCCTGAGACAGCACCTTCCCATTGTACTAAAAGGTAAATGTCGGGCTTGCCCTGACGTCTTTTGCAACATTAGTTGCGGGGACTGGGGCAATTTGTTTTAGCTTTCCTGTGTACCCCATTTGAAAAACAATATTGTGTCACATCCTGCTCTTGTCTGGAAGCGAGCTAAACCACGATGGAAGTGTAGTATCTGTTCTTTTCATGTCAACGAAATGGCATTAATTTTCTGTTTTCAATTTTGAACGTTATTTTAGTTGGAATACATCTTCCACAACCCTTGGTTGGAGACACCCTTGCTCTTTATACATAGCCTTGCATTCTCACAACAGAAACAGATGCTGTGAAATGCCCTTTCTGAAGAGCGTCCCCATCTTCCAAAGAGCTTCCGATGCCTCTGACACCGATACTTTGGGAAGCTCCCTGTTGCGTTGGTACCAAGTTAATTTTGATATATAATCAGAAGGTGGCTTGTACTATAGAGCAATATTCAACAAGTTCATTTAACTGACTAGTTCGCAAGGTTGATATTTACTTGGTATCCCATTACTGATTTTTTGGGCCAGACGAAGTTAATCTTAGTATATAAATCTAAAACCCCGAATTTAAAGACAGTGAGTTGGGTGAACAGACTAACTCCACTTTGAAGTTTGGAGCAACACGATCTTTCTAATTCCTTTTCACATCTGACCTGATGCAGTTATAAACTCAACTCAAACAAACAGATCACAAACAACTGGAAAATGGAAAGCAACCGTCCATGTAAGAGTAAAGCTTAGGCTCCACATATCATATTGCTACCTACTTGGCCCATTTGCGATGTATGAAATATACATAGAGGCGATAAAAAAACCGGAGGTCGCATCAGCCACTTCAACCGGCAATATTTTACCCACAGCTGTAGCTGTACCTTTCTCAGGGGCATCGCTGAGAAGTAAACACAAATTTCGAACTTGGCTTGCTGAGCTGTCATCCACTTGGCCACCACCCTGCACCTCCAACGTCAAGTTTGGAAACGGATAACAATCTCAAAACAGAGGAAAAAGAAACAACGGCTAAGAAGTTGCAGGTAGAAAAACATCTTGTTCAATCGAGAAAATTCCGCCGGTCACGCGATCCCATATGAAAAAAAAAAGAAGCTTTTTCTGTTATTGCTAAAAGAAAAAAATTGGCAAAATAAAGAAAGCACATTTTTTTTATTTTCACTGAGTCTCCTATCTCTTATCTTAATCTTCAGAAGCGGATATCTCTCTCCCCTTTTCCACAAGAAGAATGTTATCCCTTTGAACTTGTGTGTCGTTCATTCTTGTTTCAATTCGTTTTATTTTATTTGTACGGTTTAAGTGAAAGGTTTGTTTTTTAGAAATGCTTCTTAGAATACAGGTCCTCATCAGACAAATGAGTGGACATCGCTTTGATGGTTAGGGTTTCATCATTAAGAAGAAATGAGTTGCGCTTTTGCCAAATACCGTCGGATTATTGTATTTGAAGTATCAACAAATTAGATTCAACTCAAAACGATGTACGTCTAAAAATGTATGTACGGTCGAATCACGTTTGGCAAAGCAGTTCATATAAGATCATTGAAGTTAATACATCGTCGAGCCTGATCGTTCCTTCGAGAGGTGACCGTCTTGAAATACCATATGCCGTAAGCAGCTGGGGATCATTCCGTGGTAGAGTCATATAAAAGACATTTTTTTCAAATGGTACCTAATGCCTATCAGTATGAAAAGTAGGATTGAAAGTGAGTCGTGGTCGAAACGATGGTAACGGAGAAGAATAGGTGCCTTCGTGTTTGTAAAGCTTTTTTGCTTCTTTATCGATTCTCTTGATTCTGGGAGTTCCAGACATAATTTCCTTTAAGAAGTTTGGGTCTATTTCGTTGGTCCCCTCTACACTATGTATATTTGTAGCTCTCATAGCTCACTGTATTTTGTTTGCTAAATTTTGAAAAATTAGAGATAAAAATCTGACTACATTAAACATATATAGCTATTTCCTTCTCTGTATTTTTTGGCTAAATAAATGAAAAAGGATAAAAAAAACTACAAAAACTAACTTTTGTCCGTACTGAATTACTAACTCTAACCCTAACTCTTGATCCGGACCCTAACCTAGGTTAACATCTCGATGAGATAACGATAGCAGAGTTTCCGAAATGTCTTTGGTTTTTTGTCTTTTTGTTTTTCATTTTTTTCTTTCATTTGCACTATTTCAAACAAAAATACAATGAGCAGTATTAGCAATAATTATTAGTTTTGCGAGGACGAATGGAATAAATTCCAACATTTCTTAAGATTCATACCAAGTATGGGGGGAAAGTAGATTGTTAAAGAAATTTTTCCCTTCTTGGTTCTGATGTTAATGGCTATTCTAGATGGGATTTTTTTTCTAAAAGAAAAAATTAAATCATCTTAAAAATGATAGAAAAAAGAATCTCACAAAATTGACAAAAATATGCTGTTTAATCAAAGAGGTGGGTGTGGGTCGGCCATGCGGGTAATGGCACGAAGAATGAGCACATGACGGGCCGAGTTCAACCTCCGGCTGTGACGGTTTGGGACCACTTCACGTTATTTTTCTCTGGAAGGACATGAATCTCTCTATCCCCCGAGCTATGAGTGGAATAGCACAGAGTGAAGTGAATTGCGCCACTCCGGGTTCTTGTTGCCTCTAAGCCCATTTCAAATAGGCTGAATGAGTAATGATGTGATGTGTGGAACCTAGGCAGGAGCGGGTGAAGCCGTAGCCTACGTAAGGGCACTATTCAATTACTTACATTATTCAAAGAAAAGTAAACCTTCAAGATATTTTTCTGAGAACAAAAAGGGGAAATGTATTTACCTTCCCTGGTTCTAAAGGTATTGGGCAGCCTGAAGAAGATGTTTTGTGTTCAAAAAGTCTTTCAGAAAAGTCATGCAAGGGAAATAAAAATATCTGCTGTTTATTTAAAGAAAAAAGTAACTAAGAGAGCTTCTTTTTTTCCCCCTTCAGGACATAAAGCGAATTTTTATTTCTTCTCCTGTTCCACTTGGCAATGAGTGCCACGGGCAAGAATTTTTCTGCTTGAAGAAACTTCGAAAATATTCCTACAATGGAGGCGAAAAATATGTGACTTGTTTAAGGAGAGAAAATCTGATAGAAATTACGTTTATTTTTTTCTCGGAACAAAAAAGGATTTTTATTTTTTATTTTTATTTCTCTGGTTCTTTTAGTGTTCGGTGTTCCGGACAAAGAACAAAAAAAAATCTGTGAAAATGTTTATACAAGACAAGCAGGAAAATATGGTTTGCTTCAAAAGAGGAAAAAATGATGGGTGGTAAGTTTTTCTCTCGGATTGCTCTAAAATAAAATGAATTAGTCAGCGAAAATAAACTCTCTTTACAGAAATATTTCACTGACTATCGATAATCACACGCATATTTTCTAAGATAGATTCTGTATTTTCTATTTATGGATGTGAAACATGGAAACTAACAAAATCACTTTGGAAAAAAAAAAAACAACTCCAGAATCACACAAAGATCAATGAAAAAAAAATTGCAATAAATAATAACCCAGGGAGATAGAAAAAAGAACATGGATCCGAGAGGAAAACAAAAAAATATATATATCATAGAAGTAATTTAGTAATAAAAATAGAGATGGGCAGGATACATTGCAAAGGGTTGCAAAAACAGTAGAGGGAGGCCAGACATAAAATAGAGATATTAGATTGAAAGGTTTGCAGATGAGACATATCAGATGTCAGCACAGCCGCAGTCAGTATTGGAGGTGCTGGGGGGAGATATTGTCGAGCATTGGACAAACAGTTCGGTACAAGCATAAAGAAATGACATTATTCCACATTTTTCCGAAAATCTGGAAAAGGTACGTGTTATTTATGGAAACATAACTGTTATGCATGTTTGCATATTTAATTGTCTGCATCCATTTTTTATTTGAAATTGAAGCTCAACCGGTATGAGGTGTAGATCATCGATGGTAGCGATTCATACACGGTGAAATTCTGTAATTAGAGTATTCAGTCTGTTTTCGCATTAAGAGTTGATCCACAGTATGCTCTGAAATCTTTAACGCTGGTAACGGTTAGTATATGATCCACTAGTAGTTAATCCTCGCGAGAAATATAGATGGATACATTTGAATATTTATAAAATGATCTTTTTCGAGAACTAAAAATGTCTCTGTTGAAGAGTCCATTTTTCGAGCCGTGGATCGGAGATAATCTCATCAGCAAAATTGTTACCATCAGGTGGAACCGTCTATTGTTACGGGAAAAGAAACAAACAAAACTCGCACCGATCATTATATAAGCCGATACAAATGCAAATAAATTCTATTTATTATAGAATGTAAGTTTCATTCACAATAGATATATATCTTTTTATTATGGAGAAACAATTCTTATTTACTATAGAAATATTAGCAATTTTTGGCTATACCAATACGAATCAATTTCAATAACTATAAACACTCATGAGTTATATTTACCATGAAAATTTAAGTTTTGTTTACCATAGATATAATCAATTTTAGTTCACTAAAGAAACATGAGCAAATTCAAGTTTCACGTATTATGTACTCATTTATGCTTTCATGATAGATGTACGTTTTATTCATTTATATCCTTATCATAAATAGACACATAAGTTATATCTTTTGTGGGATATAAGTATATTTTATGCACTATAGAAATATAAACCAGTTTCATTCACTTTAAGGACATAAGTAAGTTTTATATACTCTAGAATTAAGACTAAATGCCATTTGCTTTTGAAATATGGCTAATATTTATTTGCTACAGTCATATGAGTAAGTTTAATTGCTTATACGTCCAAAGTAAATAGAAGCATAGGTTTCATCTACGAAAGAATGAAAATACCCACAAGTAAATGTTTCATAATTTTGTTGGAAACCATCAATTACAAACTAAAGTAAAGAGTATTTCTCTGGATTTTTGAGTAAGCCTCAGTAATCCTAGTATTGAAATGGATACCATATGGGAACCTCTAATAATGAAAGAGAGAAAACAATAACATCAAATACCAAAAACTGTCACCTGAGGTTTAAGGCTCCTAAAAATTAGCGCCGGTTGTCTACATGGACACATAGCGTAGTGGTTACAGAATCAGACAAAATTACTACAAGTAATCTGATGATTTTACGTTCAATCCCAGTGTGAGACTATAATAATATTACTAATGCTAAGAGGGGAGTGTGTTCAATATACCCCCGTCGATTAAATGAAGGGCTCGGTTCGTTACTTACCCACACCTACCTGATGAAGGCCGTTGAGTACGACGGCCGAAACGTTGTACGAGGATGGTCCGAATGATAATAGAACTAAATTAAGAGAAAAAACTTTTTTAAGTCAGATCCAAGTTGTCACTCGATAAAAAAAACCGTCTAATGTTTTTGACATTATGCCGTGTCGAAGATTAACGAACATTTGGAAAGGGGGTCATTGATTAATGCGTTACTCCTCTTGAGTTCCGTTAAGTGATGATCACTGAGAAGTCAGAAATTTTGAAAAGCAAGCACGAACACAAACCAAAGAAACTATTTAGCATAAGGTTACATGGTACATTGAACCTACCCTCTCTAGTGGAAACTTGATGTGGTGAAAAGAAATAGTCCGGAAATGAAAGATTCACAACCAATGCATCCTAAGATAGTCATCTATGGAGCTAAAACATGGAACCTAATTAAAAGATTGATCCTCACGTTGAGAACCATGCTACGTGCACATGAGAAAATCAACCTCACACCGAGAGATCATAAGACAGTACAGTATATTAAAGAAACAAGAGTCCGATACATCATAGAAACTGTTGGAAAACTCAAATGGCAAAGGGCTGGACATGTCGCAAGAATGTCAGACAACCGCTGGACATCACGACTCACAACGTGGATTTCCTGGGATTATATGCGAAACTGTTGCCGACAGAAAGTTAGATGGCGTAACGAGCTAGATAAATTCAGGAAGTACTGACTTTGCAATGCTCATGATAGAGAGTTCTGATGAATATTGTGGAAGGTCTATATCCAACAACGGATGCTAACAGGCTGATGATGATGATGATTGTGTATGAGCCCTCTATTCCATCTGTGTTGCCTATATGTACCACACACACACACACACATATATATATATATATCTTGCTAACCAATTAAAGTCAGATGAAAACTGAAGTTACTTATGTTACCAGTTTTTGTTAATAGTTTCTAAAAAACCTCTAGTCTTATTGGCTGTTGCAGATATGATTCCTTTAAACTAACTCCCAACGCCCGTTTCTCCCCTCAGCATTTTGGAAACGTATTCATAAGTGAGTGTTTTTCTTGGAATCACATTCAAAGTTTTGGAAGCTTTTTCAGAAGAATCTTCTGAGCCAATCTTTACATCAACTCATCGGTGAACGTTGTGATTGGATACTTGAAAACTACAACTTTAAATGAAACCATGTTAAGTAAAACCGATCTTAGCAAAGCCAAAATTATATAAATAGTAGTTAATCTATTTTGGTGTAGGAAGTTACAACTAACTTATGTCAAGTCATAAAATCACTTGATTTGCAGATCCACCAACAATATTTCATGTTATCGTTTTTTTCCTTGCAACGACGTTATAACGGAACGATGTTGAATCAAACGGTGTTTATGGAGGAATCGGTATACATCTAGCTTCCCAAAGAATACAATATCTGGTTTTATGCTTAAACTGATTTAAATGAGACAAACTATGTTCCCGCCAATATTCTCCATCTTTAATATTCCCTTGGGTTGAGACGAAGACTAAAAACTAAAAACGGGTCAGACATGTGAACAAAATGCGACATACCAAAATATCGTCAAAAATTTCGAAAAGGAGTCATCAACATCTAAACTTACTTTTTTCGGATGACCCAGTCTCTTCTTTCCATTTTTGTCCATATCTTAACTCAATGTTTTGGCCGGATCATTCGACGGGCATTTTTGTTGTAGTACATGATATATCTTTTCCTTACGGATGTTACATATTACACCTGAAGAAGGCCATTGAATGATTCGGTAAAAACTTTAGGTTCAAAGATGAGAAACAAAGATTCGATGATCAGAAAAAAATCGGTTGCATAAATGTACTTTACAAAATTAAACAGAAAGTACGATCTCATCATTTTGAGTTCGCAATACCAGAGTCCTAATCAGTGAATTTTAGCTGGTCATTATGAATTTTGAAAGCTTTAAATAGTCGCATAGAACAGCGTAGCGATTACTTGTAAGGATTGAGCAACTGCCTTGCTAAGGAAATAGCAAATGAATATTCGAATATATTTACTAATCCTAGCTCGATCTGCACTATTTTCTCGTAGATTGTATTATTACATGTCAAATTACAATCCTGTTGGCTTTAGTAATAGTGTTTGCTTCATTTGAATGTAAAATATAATTTCTAATATATAGATATTTAAGCGGGTACGTATTTGTGTGAAAATTCTAAAACTCAAAAATAGCAGGCTAATTTATGGGACACCCGATAAATACTGACTGCTTTTAACAATAGCAGTGTTTAACCAATCCAGTCGACTGTCTCTCCTGGAAAGTGCAACGTTTCCATATAATCAGCAAGTGCATAGTGGCAATTTTTACGAGATTTACCTAAATGAGTTCGGTAGGAATTAGTGGGTTAAGAACCAATCAGTGATGAGGGAAATTCATTGATAAAGAGCTGTGTGACTAACTCAATATATACAGACAGAGAGGGAAGGGGAGAGGGGGGATTAAGGGACGAAGGGAAGGAGGAAACAAGAATGAAAAAAGGAAAGAAAAATGTAGATAGATAGATAGATAGATAGATAGATAGATAGAAGTAGATGATAGAGAGATACATAGATATATAGGAAGAAAGAAAGGGAGGAAGGGAGAAACAGATAGATAGATAGATAGATAGATAGACGTAGCTGATAGATAGATAGATAGATAGATAGATAGATAGATAGACGTAGCTGATAGATAAATAGACAGATAGATAGATCGATAGATAGATAGATACATACATACATACATACAAACATACATACACACATGGAAAGAAAGAAAAAATGAAGAGCCTGAGATAGATAGACAGATAGATAGATAGATAGATTGAAGCAGTCTGACATGTATAGATAATAAAGTAGAAAGGATTGGAGGGACATAGTTAGATAGACGGAAAGAAAGAAAGATACTGAGATGGATAGATATGAATATTCTCCGATAGAGAGATTTGAACTGACAGAGGGGAAAAGAGAAGTGTGTGGATTTGAAGTGTTGTAAGGATTTGTCGGTGTTTTTAATGTACTTGTGGGACAATAGATTTCGCGTGTCTCTTTCACTTTACAAAGCCTCGCATATTTTCGTGATAAATGATGCTCTGTCGCCATTAAGTCATAGCTCTCCTGTGGTGCGCGTGTAGACGAGACATTGTTTGTTTATCTCATTAATCAACCTTCGATGTGAAAGCAGCAAATGTGGAAGAGTGGAGACGGCCATAAAGAGTAATGAAATGTCGAATTACCGGGAAGAAATGCCGGTATGTAGAAAAACCGCGGTGGCAAAGTACTTGAGAAAATGAATGAGGAACTTAAAGAATGCGAGATAGAAGAGAGAGAGAGAGAGAGAGAGAGAGAGAGAGAGAGAGAGAGAAATCGATAAAAAAAATATATACTGGGAGTAATGAAAACTAAAGAGAGGGTAAAGATGAAAACAAAGGAGAGAAATAATGATTTTTAAAAAGGAGAAAGAAAAGGGAGAATAGTGGACTTTCGAGAATATGAAGATATGAAGAATATTAGAGCAATATACAAGACAATGGGAGTGGCTTGCTTCGTAATTATGGATGTTGAGCATCCCCTGAAAGCAAGAAAGTCGGCCTTCACATGAACTTCAGCAAGATAGAGGTCATGTACAACAAACATGTCGGAAATGAACGCACAGCGATCAAAATCGAAAGCGCACCACTAAATAAAGTAGATTGCTACATCTACAGAGGAAAGAGAATCTCTTTGGACTCTTCAAAAAAAGAAGAACTCAAGCGAAGAATCATAGTAGGATAGCAAGTATTTGGTAGGGCTAACTCAACCTTCAGAAACAAAAAAGATACCATTAGTCCTGAAAAGACTCCACCCAATCGTCACCTATGGAGCTAAAACATGGAACCTAACCAAGGGATCGACCCCCAAACTGGGAACCATTCATCGTGCACGTCTGAAAATCATGCTCAACATCGTAAGGACAAACCACAAAACAGCTCAGTATATTAGGGAACACACAAGAGTCTGAGATATCAAAAGAACCATAAGGACACTCAAATGACAATGGGCTGACCATGGCAGACAACTGATAGACGTCACGACCCACAAATGGATTCTCAGTGATCAAATGCAGAACCCAGGCTGGTAGAATATGAGATGGCTAGACAAAATGGTCAAGTTCAGAAAATATTGGCTACATGACGCCCTTGAGAGAAAGGTGTGACGATTCTAGTGGAAAGACTGGAATAAGGTTACTTCATGTCTTTTGGCTGTAAAATGACTAAAACTGGATGACCTTTGGGAAAAAAATTGAATAGTTTCAATACCAAAATAATCAAATAACTTGAAATCCATCATGGGATCAAGATTACAGAAACGTGGATTAAAATACGTATTTGTTACGAATTATTCATGTATATTTATGCCATGTCATATCCTTCGTGAGTAAGGAATTGTTGTCTTTTGTAAATTTTCCTTCGGTACCAAATGTTTTATTTTCGTAATCAGATAACTTTGCTCAGTAGCAAATTCGCCCAATTTCTTCCTGCTGGTTTCCTGAACTGACAGACCTTGCTCAACAACAATATTTGTTTAAAACTATTTTTTTTTCTCCTGATTTGGACTTGGGCCGTACAAAACAAAACTGAATTTATTTTAAAAGCTGTATGTCGTATTATGCTTAGCTGAAATAATATCCATAAGACGGAATCTGCGAGACAAAATGTGAAAAATCTTCTGCAACTAAAGCTAAAGAGATAACAAAGGGAAAAAGCCGAGGAAGGATGAGAGAAAAGAGAGATGGGGAACGGAGAGAAATAACAAAGGTGGACTCTTAGAGGCAAAATCGAGAAGTAGCATTATGAACAACAGTAGCGTCGGAATTTTAAGTCATGTAAAAGGTTCCATCGAAGAAAAAAATGTGGTCAGATGAAATTTTATTTACGACATCACCGCCGTTTTCCACTGGAAAACATCTAAAATGCAGTGAAAAAACATCTAGAATCATCCAGATTCTGGAGGATTTACAATAAACAAGCTCGTCCCCCACACCCTTTCAAAGCAGGGGTTGTTTTTTGGGGTTTTTTTTTTTTTGGCAAAAATCAACTAGACGTTTTCAGAAAAAGTTGAGTGGAGTACTGATGCCAATTTTCAAGTGTATAGACTAAACAGTATGGCCAGAAGCGATGGAACACACTTACAAAGATATAAACAAACACTCAAATACACGCAAATATTTTTTTAAAAGAAGAATAAACCCTTTGCTAACTTTGATGGCTATGGTTCTTCATTCAAAGCTGGAAAGATGAGAATATTGGTTGAGGCAACAGCGTAATTCCTACTGGCATTGGTATTCGAGCCCAGATATTGAGTTAGTACTTTAAATACTGATTATTTGTAACTGTTGTTGTAATTATTATAATAATTATTATTATTATCATTATTATTATTATTATTATCATCATTATTATTATTATTATTGATAATAATGATGATAATATTAATAATAATGATTATGATAATTATAATAATAGTAATAATAATAACAATATCCTCGTCACCATGAATTTATTCGATTTTCCCAGTATCAGTTGGCTTTCATTCGAAATCAAGTGACAGCAAGTCCCTTCAATACTTATTAGTAATCATGTTGATTTCAGTTGATCCATCAGCTATATCGTGTTGATTTTTTTCAGATTCTCAGTACCTTCAACCTCTGGGATAGGTTTTTCGGGCTTTTACCAATTCCAATGCATTTTCATATCCATGCCTGGTATCCAGTTGATGTCGCTTTTTGTTGATTGGCAGCAAAGTATTCTTGAAAAATCTCAAGCACTTTACACTGTAATCTGGTAAACTCCAATACTGCCTCGGTTTCAACTGTTTCAACCGATTTTCAAATCGTCAATTCCACCATTATAACCGTTCATGATTTGGAGAACGACCCCAAATGCACCAATTACTATGGACACGGCACTGCCCCTCTTGTTAAAAAGCTGCTTTAGTTTCAGAGCATGGCCATGGTATTTTTTTGTCTTTACCAAGAGGTTCGCTGTCATAGCCAGGTCTCTGATATGGCAGATCTTTCCTTGCTCACAAGAATCAGTTTAGACCTTACTTAGATGGAATAGTGTGTAATATTTTACTCTTTTTGTTTTCTAAAATAGCATCTGGTTTGAGATGATGCAATTACTTCACGTCGAAGAGAAGTTGTCGACGTATTTCTCATAGTACAAAGTGGTATATAAAGGGATTTAAAACAATCATTTTTCTATCGTAATATTCTAAGTTTTTTTTCCTTCAAGATATAGAACAGAACCATTCGGAATTTTTCATTGAAAAAATACACAGCTGAGCAGTAAAGTGAAAGGATAAAATTTCACTTCAAATAAAATCAATCAAATACTTAAACAAATATTCCTGTTATTCGGATATGCACCACTAGAGTCGATAAGCGGTCGGATCTAACAGCTCTGGTTTTTTCATTTCGGATAGTATAAAGCACAGTGCCTATGTTAACAAGCCAGGGGCTCTCTGGGTGCTAAGGATTATTATCTGAGAAGAAAAAGTCTAGAACCTGATAGACTTCAAATTTTATTGGAAAAGTGGGAAATTTATTAAATTGAAAATAGTTGACATTAGAACGAAACAGTGCCTAGTACTTAGGTTGATTAAATTATTCTTGCTTATATATCTCATTTGTCATAAACATTTTTTCAGAATCATTAAAACTGAAAAAGACTTTTACCCCACTACGCAATTTTTATACCATCCCGTTCATCAAAACCTACACCAACTTGACTTATGCTACCATAAGAAGCCAGCATGCAATATTCACTTATGTCATAGTCAGTACTTCCAGAAGAAATTTTATAAGGCAGTGCAAGGCTCTTTCCCTCCCCCTGTCACACATGTATACACACACACACACACTCATATATATATGTATATATATGTATATATATATATATATATATATATATATATATATATATATATATATATATATATATATATATATATACTGCTCATAAAACCTCGTCTTTGAGGCATCCTATATTCATCTGCTATAGTAGTACTACCTATGAAACTTGCAACCCTCCCCTTGGGTTGTAGCTCCTCCCACATACCCCAGAGATGGTTTCCTGTCTCATCATTTCCCCACACAAAGAAAACGTTTGATCTTTTTTCCGTTATTTGTCTCTTTGGCTTTCCAATTATTAGTTCTGACGCAATTATTCGGGACTACAATGATGAGACATTATCATGACCATTATCGTTACTACTTTCAGTATTAATATTGAATCAAGCATCCTAATGAGCGTTCAAGCTGTAGTGTCCCAGCAGTTTAGGAAGAAATGTAGACACAGAGCTTGAAGAATATTTTCTGTCTACCTTTTAGGCGTTTCCGGGACGTCGAGATGTTACTTGACCATCTTCCATAACTTTTTTTTGTAGCATTCCAAATATCGCTCTTAATTAACTACAAAAATGTTATTGCCAATAAATGAAAAAAAATGTACGGATAAAAAAAGGATTTAGATAAAATGGTACACTTCCAAGTGCCTCTGCTGACATTACTCATTTATTTTGGTTCTTGATGAGAAATTGTTGTTCAAATAAATGAAAGAAACTTTTGTTGGCTCCACTTGCTTTGGCAAACGGTCTTAGCAGTTTGAGCCTCGCTGCCAGGGCGCTTAGTATGGAGGATGTGTTGTTCCCAAAGTTCTGCCCCCCTTTTCTCAACCATTCTGGAGGTTTCTGAAGGAAAGACGTATTCAAAACGTTTAGAGATCAGCTCGGCTGCAGGGTATGTCAAATGACGTAATGATGCAGTATCTCTCAATCAACTGACTTTGGGTCCCATCCCCCTAGATTTTCTGCCAGGGTTTACTTCTTTACTGCTTACGGCGTTTGGTATTCCCAGACAGTCTCCCATCTAGGTACTGACCAGACACGACGTTACCTTATTTCGATGATCGCGGAAGAGCTGGTGTATTCAATGTGATTTGGTCGAAAACACAGGTTTGGTCAGTCACAGTGGAGACCATCACGTGAACAATATCTTCTGACATCAGGTTGGGAGTGATCAATCCAAAGAAATCGAAAATGGGGCGATCAATGAATTTACTCCTCTTGCCGTTTGTTTGGCAGTGATCACTAAAAGGTCTGAATTATAGGAGAACAAGCGTGAATATTACTGCACACCAACTAAAGGACCAATTCAACATGAACTTACATTGAAAATTGAATCACCAACTAAAAACCTGTTTAGAGATGTCAAAAACAAAATGAATGCTTTTTTTCTGGACATAATAAGGAGTAAATGTTTAAATTTTCAGTCCTCTATCTCAATTGGTGCAACATCTATCCACGATACATACAAAGCTACCCAGACTGACAGAATCACTTAAAAACTGAAGAAATATGTGTAGACCGTTTTGGTGATAATTCCTTATAAACAAAAACAGGGATAAAGAAATGATGAGCCTTAAGTTTCTGTGATTTGAAGTCTTTTAACAAAAGCCAACACTGGAACCATTGGATAACTTGAAAATTATCCTCAGGGAACAAGAAATCGGCAAACTGTGTTCAAATTCTGATTGACACAATTTTGGTTCATTTTGTAATAACGCTCTTGGATAAGAACATCATTATACAGGCTATAGGGCATTCATTAACTTGAACAATTAATATCGTTTAACTGGTCGAATTGCAATTTTCAATGTATTTTATACAATGCTCCCTCCTTAATCAAAGTTTAATTAATCTATGGCCAACCAAAGAAATCACCTATTCACAGGTTTTACTCAATAATAGTCCTAACACGCTAAAGTAGTGATACAGTCAATTCAGATATACGAAAAGAGAGCCGTAAAGTGTCTCCTTAAAGTGAAAAGGTAGAAGTTCTCGACGTAAAGAAAAAGAACATCATAAGATGAGGTTGCTATGATTTACGGTGAGAACAAATCTTTTTTCCGTCACTTAACTTTCATCGCAGTATATTGTTATAACATCAGTATATATAAGGCTCTATACTATGTACAGTTTTAGCCACGCACTTATAGTCTTGAAACATATCCCTCATAAATTAGAGATAGTGGTAACTGTATGAAGTTTTCACAATTACAGAGAATAATTACCAGTTCAATGGGTTAGAAACTTACTTATTTTTCACTGGTGCTAGGATTAAGTGTTTGATCCTTGATAAAAACTTGATTTTGCGTGCTAAGTTTAAAAGCAAGCAATGCCTTCCGCCTTGAATGACTGGATCAATACATTGCCAGATATCTTGAGATATCTGCACCATTTGGGTAAAAAATTCGTTATACATATTCTGTTTGTTACGATTTCTTTAATGTCTGACCACTGACAATCTATTTCGTCTTGACTTTCAACACATTTAGATAATAAAACAGTTTTAAAAAATTTATACGGTAAAATCCTTTACAATGCATTTTTATAATAATATAATCTGACTATTTAATGAGCTTTTATGCTATTTTTTCTTATAAATAATTCATTCGTTTGTTCGTTCAGGATACCAGAATTACTAAAAATAAATTACCTAATAGAATAGCTTTAGGCTTCATATCGATCCATGAATAACCCCGACATTTTGGACAGCTATATTCTAGTTATAGATATATTTGCACAAACTTCACAGTCATGCGTGCGTCCATTCCAAATAACAATTTATTTCCGAATTTCAATGCATTCCGATTGTAAAATAATGTGCAATATATTCTCATAGTTTAACACTACTGCTAAAAAATGATTATTATTCTAGCAGTGTCCCTTTATTGTCAGAAATGCTTGCATTAATTTCTAACCACTGACAACTATTTCTCCTTGTTTTCTGATGCACAATCTACAGATAAGGTGTTGAAAGTTTCCGAACTATCTCTTAAATAAAAACTTCACGACTAACTATAATTTTTCCTAAGCGACAGATATAGTTTTGAGAGCTACCAAAGAGACCAAAGCTAAGCAGGGTGTGGGAATAGAGTTCGACCCAAGGTAAAAGCTGGATTTGTGAATTGTTATCTTAAAAGTAAGCATGTCATTTCGATCTAATCCACTATCTTTCTTCTTATATTGTATCACATTCCCATTTATCCTTTTGTTGTGATAGGTCAAGCTCAGTGAGCATCAATACACAGCAAATTACTGGAGTGAAGCCGAGTTATTGAATAAATCTCGAAGACAAAGAGTTTCAATTTTATCAGGGTTTTGGATTTTACTTTTCCAAAATACCCCCAAAATCTGGTTCCCTAGTATTTATTCAAGATTATTAAAATATTCACTTGATGTGAAAACAAGTTATCCAATTACCCATCAACAACAATTTTCATATTCCCCAGCTTTTAGAGACTTACAAATAATACAAAATACTGAACTATTACTAAAAACTTGATCAAGATTCATTAAAAAAATCGCCAGCGATGATAATAGAAATATGGGATGGGTTGAAAGTCACAATTCTAAAATTTGAATATTTTTTTCTAAATTTTTGCTTGCATTTACAGGACATTATATTCCATATCATAATTCAAAGTAAATTCTAAGGTTCCAAATAAATATATCTGAAGAAAAAAATCATTTTTTTATTTAAAAAAAAAGTTATTTAGGTTTTGACGTATATTCAACGTAGTTACTTTGTGCCACTTCATGGATTCCACGTTTTCTTGAATCGAGACGCTATTAGTTCAGCAAAAGGCTATACTTTTAAAAATACACTGTTTTGTACATAAAAACAATTTAGCACTTAATACACGGCCACCTGCAACGGATGTTTTCATGTCTTTTGTGCGACTTGACCCGACGACCTTTTTTCAAATTCACGATCGAGACGCTGTTCGGGGCTTAACAGTAACGCTCAATGCAAAAAGCCCATCTGTTTCGAATGGTAAGAGCCATTGACTTTCCGATTCACAGCCCCCATCACTGGCACCATCATGCCCCCAACTCATATATTCGTACATCTGCTGGTGACTTCTTGAATATTTTGTGCCGGGGACTGACCTTTAGGCTGCTGACCCTGCACTAAAGAATCCAAATTTAAGGAAGAAATCAAGAAAAATACGAAAAAAAAAAAAAGGAAGAAAGAGAGAAACGAAGAAAATATATATAGAGAAAGGATGAACACGAACGGGAGAGAGAAAGAAATGATTATACGAACAAAAGATAGATATGCAAAAAAGAAAGACAAATGTGACAAAAAAAAAGAGAAAGCCAAAGAGAGAGAGAGAGAGAGAGAGAGAGAGAGATAGGATGAGGGATGAAAGAACGAAAAATATAAAACAAAAAGGGTGTAGTGAAAAGTAAAAATCCAAAACAAAGAAAAAATAGATTAGAATCCAACCTCAAAAAGAGAAAAAGAGAAAAGGCAAAATCACGTGCGTTTACTTTAAATGCCAACCGTTATGCAGATTTTTCTTTTAAACGTTGCTTACTATCATTTACAGTTTAAAAGGTACGTGCTATGCATGATGAAATACGGTGAGAGCAAATCCTTTTCGGTGGTCAATGGATACAAAACATAGTACGACGACTGTTGTAAATGATAGCAAGAATGAGGAAGCGTCATTCCCAAGTTGCATCGGCTCAATCAGATTCCAATCTTGTCGTCCAGTGTTCAAGATCAACAGAGGAAATAAAGAGACAGTGGATGTAAACTTGACTAAAATCCATCTTTCATTCTCAGTTGGTACGTTGTCACAAAGAGAAGTCCATTAGTAGAACTTTCCAGAAAATCAGAGTTCGTTTTGATGCAAGGTTTCCGTGGTCTGAGCATCTTAAGTTGGGAGATACAAGGCATTTTTATGCATGGGCACACACACATACACACACACACGTATATGTATGACTACCTAGTATTATGACAAGACTTCTTCAGGGTCTTCTTCGTTGGTCACCATCGAAAGCTAACGTCGGTGATTTCAAAGTATGGGCGCCAAAATCAAAATCATATTAAGTTGCATGTTCTTTCTCTCACCAAGAAAATCTCCAAAGACTAGGTGTTTTTTGTTAGTGTAAGCCATGAACACGAAAACAAAAAGCCTGACCCAAAGCTTGATCCTCGGAGCTGACAAATGAAATAAACTCATTTCTTGCTGGTTATGAACATTCTGCTTTAGAGGAGAGTCTGCAAGATAATTTTAAAGTTTGGGTCCCATTTTAGAACGTTGGTCTTTTCTTAGGATGAATCAGCAAAACTCTGACGACTTGACAGATTCCTGAACCCAACAAAAAAAAATAACAAAACTGACCGTTTGGGAGAAAGGTTGAATTATATTCTACCTCAGTGATCAAATAGTCGTTGGAATTCGACCCAGATCGAACACCACCAACCGAATAGTAGGCGAGAAAAATGCAATTGAATTTTTTTCCTATTTAAGATTATATATATATATATATATATATATATATATATATATATATATATATATATATATATATAAAAATATATATATATATATATAAAAGATTGTATATATATATATATAAATACATATACATATATTTATGTATGTATATATATGTATAGATAGATAGATAGATAGAAAGTAGGTACTCATACGGAGAAGAGAGTGAGTGTGGAATGAGGCAAATCACTCTCCAATAATGAACTTACGACCCAAACAGTGAACTATAAAAAGTTCTTGAAACCTTTGTCAAACATGATATATATATATTGTTTGTGTCCATTCTTTTTATCATTTGGAATGATCGAACAAGTTGCTTGAGTTTTGCAATAGTGTTTCTTTAATCTGATGTATGCAGGTATGAGAACAGCTAATATATTAAGGTTGAAATAGCGTCGAAACTATGGGAAGAGGAAAATGTATTACACCATGACATGTTCACCTCACACACAATTTTTAGATGTACGCAGGTGTCCAAGTATATATACATATATATATATATATATATATATATATATATATATATATATATATATATATATATATTTGCATATATGCTGTGAATGCAAATTTCAGCACATTCATACACACTCAATATCTGCAGAATAAAAGATTGAAAATCACAAAGCTCAAAATGATAGTGAAACCATGGAGAGTTATGTAAAAATTCAGAAATCTTTGATCCAAGTTCTGTCAATTTTGAAGGTGTATAATGTTGCAATGAACCTCTTGGGATATATCTGGTGTCATTTGTACGATGTTCAATGTGTACGTATGCTAATCTGAGTGCAATTACATCCATCTCACTGAATTGCTCGAGGTTATTCACTTTTTCCATTAGGAAAATGCCTACAAGACTTGATTTATGCAAACAGCCATGCAACATTTGCTGAACATGAGTACTACGTTGATAATAAATTGTGGTATGATGTGGTATCATATATATATATATATATATATATATATATATATTTTTTATATATATATATATATATATATATATATATATATATACATAAATTCTTAAATTATATTGAGACTATTATTTGATATGATCTCCTGTCATTACACAGTTAATATATCGTTTGGCCAAGATAGCTTAATAGAATAAACAATCGAAAATTCCTGAAACAGCCCTGCTTTTTTTCCCAATTATTCATTCTATCCACGTGGTCGAAGCCAAGTGATATATTAAACATGTTATGACGGGGGATTATTTCAAATAAGAGTTCCAATATCATATGAGGATTTTTTTATATAAATCAATGGTAGTAGTAGCTGAAAGAGGAGTAAGAAGAGCAGGTACTCTTCCTTTAAATCAGTTGACTCTCATCCTCGTAAATTTGAAATCATTTCGTCGAATCATGTATCTATTTCTTAATATATAAATATATATATATATATATATATATATATATATATATATATATATTCGGATCCCTATTTAGGACGTTATTTGGGGCGTATCAGTTTTTTTCTTGATTGAAAACATTTGTCCTATCCTATTTATATTTTTTCTTTTTTTCCCCTATTCTCACTGTGTGTTGTTGATCTCTGTTTGTATCTTAAATTCAATGCAAAAAATGCATCATTTAAGAAATGAAATGAATGGAATTTAAAGTTGAAAATAAGGCCAACGTGATAGAATTTACATGTTTTAGATATTTCTTTTAATGTGAATGATAACACTTACAAGCTACATAGTAAAGAACTTTCAGAAATGACATTTGTTAATACGAAATCTAATCAACCGGATTAAGCCATAAAAAGATCTCTAAATCAATTGAAAATGGGCTGATGTACAATTCTTCAAACAGAATGAACTATAACGATGTTAGAAAGAATACCTGACAGCCCTAAAAAGGATGGTTTTACCGCGATTAGCTTTAAATACAATGAATTGTGAAATTGAATATAGTGAAACTAAACAAAAACAAAAGTAAATTTAGCAGTAGAGGTAGAAAAATCATCTGGTGTACACCGACATTCAATGTACAAGTAAAAAGCAACATAGGGAAAATCTTCCACAAAATTATAGAAATACACTTCCCCTAAGCAAGACCCTGTATAAAATATCCAATTCAAAATTAGTTATAGCCGTTTTGACAATTTTCCAAGAAATAAAAAAAAACATAACAATACATTCATAAGGGATATTACTAGTAAAGAAAATATAAATAAACCAGACTGCAATTGTGCCACTAGTAATAGGTGCCCTGTGCAGAGTGTCTCAAATCGGATATTTTGTCGAATACAACCATAGAAAAACTCTTAAAAGCGGAAAATTATATAGAAATATCAAAAACACCCTTTAAATTGCTATTAATCAACTGTACATCTCACTCCCAATGTAAAATGAAAGATATCAAAACAAACTCACACATGCAAGAATATCAAAAATTTAGAAATTAGAGATTCTCACCTTCACTAAAAAACAGACTTGCTAAATGGAAAAATGAAGTAGCTGTAAAATGTCAGCATCGTTCAAAATTTCTATTATAAAGTGAGTTGACACCCGCAATCAGGTATACAAAAATCAACTACCATAGCTATCTTATTCTTCTCGATATTATCATTGGTAGTAGAAGTGGCAATATAACAAGTAACATTATCAGAATTATTAAACCTAAGCCACTTGAAGCACTATTCGATTACCTTCTCACAAATCTTTTAGATATATAGATGCAAACTCATGAGCAACATTGAAAGAATCAAACATAAACAACTAAGGACATGTAAAAGTGAATCCTAACACCAGGGGAGCAGATAAAAGTGGGTAGATGTACCTCTGGAAACAAAATATACCACAAAAAAACTGATTGATAAACAACATGATGATGACATAAATGTTTGGACCATTTTAAGTAATCTATGACACCTAACCAAGCATCCATTCCCCCTATGCAAGATGAGATATGGACAGAGGTCAACAACTAAACAAGAAAAAAAAAAGAATTAGAAAAAGACAAATCTGTTCCGTCCCGAAAAATTCACACCCCGATGATGTCCCAAACAGTAATCTAAATAAATTAAAACCTTCATCTGAGGAAACCCAACTGGACAAAAACATGCAAATGTTTGTGTAGCAAATCTATAATTTCACCATATTTAAAACTCAAGAATAATTTGACTTCATGTTAAATGTATTGAGCGCTTCGAGAAATAAACCCACCACACATCAGATATTGAATTACTGATTTGTACTCATATATGTCTGTGTGAAACAATTATCAATTATATATATATATATATATATATATATATATATATATATATATATATATATATATATATATATATATATATATATATAGTAGATTGTGGATTCGCTACACAAACTAGCTCATGTTTCAGCCCTCTTTGGGCCCCTTCAGTTGAACAACAACTCAACTCCATGAGTCAAATGTTGTATGTATCGAGCACTCTATGAAATTAATCCATTACATTTCAGAAGTGGCTTTATATTATTGATATGTTATTATATTATATTACACTGCTAGCCTGATTTGTACCACTTATACTGTGTGTATATATATATATATATATATATATATATATATATATATATATATATATATATATATATATATATATATATTATATATATATATATATATATATATATATATATATATATATACTAGTAAGGATACGTAGCACAGCCGGGGAAAGCATGTATACACTTATTGAAAAATATGTTCTTTATTTCTTCCAACCCAATACATCAAATGTTTCTTTTCTTTTGGAAACTTGGATTTGAATTGTTACTTGTAATTCTTTTAAATCAACAAATAATTACCTGACAATAAATAGAAGTCCAAAATCAATTATAATGGTTTGCAATACTCCATCCCCGAAAATAGAATAAATAATTTCAATTCCATCATGAAAAAATGACTTGATTTAGCAGTAACATACTGAGTCATATGTCCCTACGCTTCCCAACCTTTCCTTTACCATGACCTGATTTAGCGAAAATTTTGTCATTGACAGACGAGGATGCGTATTGGGAGAAATAAATCATACACAGACTTTGACTATGATACTTCCATTGCAGTTATCAACTGTTACATCGCTAAAAAGAAAGCGATATATGACCAAAATAAAACAACAAAACTATGAAATGTTTTAAAATTTTATTTCAAGAAATATGCACCAATCGTAATTACCCGACCTTATCAGTGTTTATAATTCATGAATTTATATATCACTGTCCTCGTTGGAAAAAAAAAAGCCAGGGACTATCATCTACTATCGGTGTCTGTCATCGTAGTCTCTTTCGTTGTTTCCTTTTTTCCCGAATTGGACTGACAACGTTACTCCTCAATATAATTCAATGAAGTGTTGTACATCGGCGTATGAAAGGATTCTATATATGATTCAATAGATGGTTTATATTTTGTTACCAAAAACCAGGGATCTCAGAGTGAACAGTGCTAAAGTACAATTGATTACCACTCTTTCTATACTTCAACCATTTTCTGTCGAACCCCTTCATACTTTCTCTTATCTTCCTTCCCCCATGTCTAAGACTTGAATGTCTCGAAACATTGAATCAGAAGAGCGAATAAAACTTCACACGCACTTAATAAATACTACCCCTAACATCACAGATTATTTGAATGTATTATATAATAATAACAATAATGATAAGATGGAAGGAAATAAATACAATGAAATATCTGTAAAATATGTATCATAATTTAATAACGATGTATCGCAATTATAATGCTGTGGTTAAAAAAAATCCGAAACAGCTCAACAACTACAGGTTAATAAGCTTACTAAACTGCATCTACAACCGAATCACTGAAACGTTAAATGAAAACCAACCACAGGAACAAGCTGGCTTCAGAAGAAGCTACTCCATTTGATGATCCAACTAAAGCAGAAATCAGCAGTATATAAAACGTCTGTAGCTGTACCATTTGTCTTTAAAAGGGCTTTCGACTCAGTCAAAATCTCCTGAGTCATTGATAATGACGTACAACAAGGCGTAAACCCCGCTTGAGTCTGGGTGCTGCAACACGTCTACCGACACAATGGTTCCTTCATCAGGCAGCACGAAGCCTTGGTCCCTTCAGGTCTAAATATGGGTAAGACGAGATGATAAACTAATCCCTTCAAAGACTGCAACAAGATGATATCTTGGAACCCAGATAAGGAAAATTTAAAAAAAAAAACAGAATTGATGTAATCTCAGGTTCGCTGGCAACATCGTCCTTTTTGTGGAGAAAATTCATGATCTCCAAATAATGCTAGACGAGCTAAATAAAGACAACAGAAAAGTTGGCCTTCAGGCTGATCAAAGGTACAACAAACATGTTGAGGACAAGGACGCAACGATCAAAGTCTGGGTCAGCAGGTTTTTGGTTGAGTCAGCTCAACCATCAAGAACAAGAAACACCATTATTCCTAAAAAGAAGAGTCTACGAAAAATGTATCCACTCAATAGTCATCCATGGGGCTGAAACATTGAATCGATCCAAGATATGGACTTTCAAATTGAGGACTATGCAATGGGCACAAGAGAGAATCACGCCAAACCTCACAAAGAGAGACTGCAAGAGAGTACAGCATGTTGGAGAGAAGACCGGAGCCAGAGAGAGAAAATCCATTAAAAAAACCCTAATCACCAAGGGCTGGTCATGAAGCAAGAAAGTCAGACAACATCTGGACATTATGGAACACAACATGCATCTGCGGAGATCATATGCAAAATTGTGGCTGACAAAAAGAAATGGAATGACGGACGAGGCTAATTCAGAAAATACTGGCTGCGCAACATCCATGATAAACTGGTGAATCCTGGAGAAGATGGACAATAAAACAATAATGATGATGATGATGATGATGATGATGATGATGATGATGATGATGAAATATCATGTGAAAATAACCGTACCTTGCTATCGAGGAAATTTCAATTTCAAATAACTCGAGGGGATGTTCAATTCTCGATTAACACACACACACCTGCACGCATACATACTATATCTACACAAAGGAGACCAAGAGAGTTAGTGAGAGAGAGAGGGAGAGAGAGAAAGAGAGAGAGATGCAGAAAGCCAGGAGGAGACAGAGACAGAGGAAGAATTTGTGGAAGACGTGATAAATGAATTAATAAATGGTTGAATAACTGAAATCTAAATAGTCATACGGAAAGCCGTCATTATCATTCAGTAATTGACATTTTAAGTTGTTTTCCACAAGATGTACCTGGTAAGCTATCATTCGCATACCGAATGGCGCCCCTAGGCGGGTTCTTTATTTTCTCTCATTTTCTACGGCTGTCAAAATGAATTATCTCCCCTTACAGTCAACACCACCCTAGCCTCTGTGACATGAATAATAATAATAATAATAATAATGATAATGATAATGATAATATTATTATTATTATAATTATTTCGGAATCTCACACCAGTTGCCTGGTGGTAACCGCTGGAGTTTGAGTGACAGCAAGTCTCCTCAAGTCTCCAGCCCTCCTCTCCTAGTACTCATAGGTCGCAGTAATTTTGCGATTTACAGTTTCACACCGGTTGCCCAGTGGTTATCGCTGAAGGCTGAGTGACAATAAGTCTCCTCAGGTCTTCAGCTAACGTCTTCTCTCTCTTTCGCATATCATGACAGAGCTACGATTCGTTGCAGTACTTATATCTCTAGCACCTTCCTCAGTACCCGTGCAGTTCCAAGTAGTGCTGTGGTCTGCACGGTCTCTATCCTCCCCCTAATCCCGATCTCCCCCAGTCTCTCCCTCAGGGTTTTGGGGACAGTTCCTAGTGCTCCCACTATGACCGGTACTACCCTGGTTTTCATGTTCCACATTTTCTTCAACTCCCTTGCTAGGTCCTGGTATTTTTCCCTTTTTTCACCCTCCTTCTTTTTTACTCTATGGTCTGCAGGCACAGCAACGTCTATTATTTGGCAGGCCTTCCTTTTTTTGTCTACTATTACTAAGTCCGGCCTTCTTGCCTGGATGAGGTGGTCAGTTTGGATGTCAAAGTCCCACAGTAGTTTGTGGTTGTCATTCTCCAAAACTGCCTCTGGCTTGTGCTGATACCACTTTTCCCCATGGTTGAATCCCATTTGTTTACTTAGTTCCCAGTGTATCATCGTTGCTACTCTATCGTGTCTATGCTTATACTCCTTCTGGGCGAGTTGACTACATTCACTAGTTATGTGGTTTACTGTCTCATCTCTTTCACCGCACATGCGGCATTTGCTGTTTGTCTGAGTTCTGTCGATTTTTGCTTTTATGTAGTTTGTCCTTATGCTTTTGTTTTGGGCTGCCATGATGAGCGATTCTGTTTCTCTCTTAAGGTTTCCCTTTCGTAACCACGTCCATGATTTCTCGTCTGCTATATCTTTTATCTGTCTTTTAAACTCGCCGTACAATTTTTTCCCTTCCCACTTTTCTTTTCTAGTTTGCTGTACCGTTCCATTGCTTTCTACTTTGTTTGTTGCACTATCCCTCGCGCTCTTTATGATTTCTTCACTATTTGTTTGCACATATCTATCTAGGACTACTTTAGCTCTCTGGACACAATCTTCTATGCTGATGAGCCCCCTACCACCTTCTTTTCTCTTAACGTATAGTCTATCTGTATCATCCCTAGGGTGTAATGCTTTATGCATCGTCATAAGTTTCCTTGTTCGCCTATCCATTGATTGGAGCTCTTCCTTTGTCCATCCTAGGAATGGTCCTGTATACCTAACTACTGACACAGCCCAGGTGTTCATTCCTTTTATTAGATTTCTGCTATTTAATTTGGTTTCTAATATTTTCCTTATCCTTCTAAGGTATTCCCTCTTAATCTTCTCCTTCATCTCTTCCCGTTTTATCGTGTCACATTCAAGGACACCTAGGTACTTGTATCGGTCTTGTGCAGTCAATGCCCTAATCTTGTTGTTGTCCGGAAGTTCAATTCCCTCAGTCATTGAAAGCCTTCCTTTGTGCATCACCATGATTGCGCATTTTTCTATCCCAAACTCCATTCCTATGTCCTCACTATATTCCCTTACTTCGTTGAACAGAGTCTCAAGCTCTCCCCTGTTTTTCGCAAACAATTTAATATCGTCCATGTACATTAAGTGGTTGACCTTTCCTTTTGTTTTAGAGAAGTGGTATCCTTTGCTGTTTTTCAGGATTCTGTTAAGCGGTATCATTGTTAGAACAAATAATAGAGGGGACAATGAGTCTCCTTGGAAGATTCCCCTTTTTATCCCTACCTCGGCTAGTTTGTCCCCTCCGGCTGTCAAATCTACTTTCCAGTCTTCCATCGAATTACCAATGAATTTAACCACCGGTTCGCTAATTTTGAACATTCTAAGGCATTCGAGTATCCAGCTATGTGGAATCATATCGTATGCTTTTTTGTAATCTATCCATCCCATTGCGATATTCTTTCTCCTTTTCCTTACTTCTTTTAAGATCATCTGGTCTATGTAGAGTAAATCGTTTGCCCCTTTGGTTCCTATCCTACACCCTTTCTGTTCTTCTGGTAGTAGTCCCCTTCTATCCATTGACATGTATATTCTCTCCGCTATTTGCCCGGTCAGGATTTTCCACATAAGTGGTAGGCACGTGATTGGTCTATAGTTGCTTGCTATGTTCCCCTTTCCCGGGTCTTTTAGGATGAGGGTGGTTCTGCCTTTAGTCATCCATTCTGGTGCTTTGCCTTCATTTAGACAATTTTGGAGTAAGTGAGTGAGTCTGCCGTGTAACGTGGTGAATTTTTTGAACCAATACCCATGGATCCCGTCGGGCCCCGGTGCTTTCCAGTTGGCTACTTTCCTAAGAGTATGTTTCAATGTGTTTTCATTCAGTATTATTGGTTCCCCCTTGTCTATATCTTCTAGTTCTTTTCTCATGTTTCCTAACCATTGCGGTGTTACGTTGTGTCTTTTTGGGTGCCCCCATATGCTATTCCAATAGTTCTTGGCCTCTGTGGCATCAGGTTTCATGTCCTGCCTTCTTTCCCCATTTAAATCTTGGTAAAACTTTTTCTCATTGTTTTGGAATGTGCGGTTTTGTGTGTATTGGGCCGTTCTTAGTCTGTATCTTTTTAGTCTTGCCTCTTTGGCTAGTCTTTTCTGGTGTAATTCTTCGACTACAGTTGCGATGCCCTTTTGCGTTACTTTGTATTTGTTATAAAGTCTTACTCGTGGTCTGTCTGTGTGTGGTGTATTTCTAAGTAGTACTTCATCTCTCTGTAGTTGGGAGATCTGCCTTTGTAACCTTCTCTCCCAGTTGGGTTTCCCTTCCCTATTATTGCTCAGGTTCCTATCTTGTGTTGTGAAGCTTTGTGCTACCATTTTTGCCCCAGCGTAAATTAGGTTGTTGAGTTCTAGGAGGGTGTTTGTTTCTATGTGCTGTAAGAGGCAGTTGACCTGTTCGGTCACTTCTCCAACTTTCTTTCTGTCTTTGTCTCTTAGGGAGGGGAGTGTTGTTTTCTCTCCTCGCATGATCTCTTTCAAAGCTTGTATTTTGGTTTT
>OY735204.1:52828861-52833861 GCA_963457665.1 Thysanoteuthis rhombus | reverse complement strand
CTGAATAAATGGAAGAAGAAAGTTTCAAAAATTTATTATTTCAATTACTTATCTCCCAATATCTCTTAAATGTAATTTATGTAATCTTCTCCAGGGTTTTTGATGTTTTGCAAGAATCTCAATATGATATTAGTACTATGTGCGAACGTTTCTGATTGGGATCATCAGCTGTTCACCATGTAACCGTTTCAGGGTTCAAAAACAAAATGCTACATTAATATGGCTCCCCATATACATATACATATCTGTCTATCCATCTCTCGCTCTGCTTCCCGTTTTTATAATTAAATAAAAGTCCATACCCTTCTTATGGTATACAAAAGGCATCTTTTTCTTCCTTTTGTTGCCCCTATTAAGCTCATTCAAATATTCCTCTTCTTTGGAATTAAGCTATAATCATTATTATTATCGGATTCCGTAGAATTATTCTAAATATTCAGTTTTTTCATCTTTGGTAATTGTTGGGTGCAGTTTTGTATTAGAACAGTGTTATTTATTAAGAATTGTATATGAAGCATTTGATATAATTGTATTCATGCATATTGCATATATGTGTATTATACAAAGTGAGGCTATTGAATGATGAGAAGGGGTTTATGTAAGTCAAACCGCTGCGTATCACCAACAATGCAGTATACATTGACCAATGGGCCAGCTTAAACTGAACATGAAAGTTTCAATCTGCTCACGTTGACTTCACACATACGCATTGCTCGGGGTGGATACGTTTTTCTTTCGTGTCGTGAAAATGATCAGTTTACAAATCGAACAACCCATCAATTTAAAATGTTGGTGGAAAAAATTGTCAACCAACTATTTTTGTAATCCAACTGAAGATTATTGGGAAGAATTCATGTAGCTTACACGTGTATTCGAGTGCCACAGAAGATTTTGAGAAGGTCGGAAAGTTGTCGAAGATACTGGACAATGTGGATGCCCTTCCTACTCAGAGACCAAGATAATGTTGAAAAATATTTTTTTGTTTTTTTTTTGAAGATAGTTAGAAATAATCAATGATCCAGCATCAAAATGATTGCAGACATAATCTTATTCTATGGATGGTTTTTGACGTGCTTGGGCGTCCAGGGTGACAATAGGTGTGTCAGTCTCATATAGAATCCGTAGATCTTTACAATCAGCATTCAAAAATTTGAGGTTTCAACTTTGCATCAATCACAGTTTGCAGACACAGGAGTGAAACTAAAAAAACATGACGCGTACATTCATGTATGCATTCATGTATATAGACTGAAAAATATTGAAATAGACTCAAAGCTTTATAGATTGATCAGAGCAGAATCAATGAATGGAAAAGACAGATCGATATATATATATATATATATATATATATATATATAAATATATATATATATGTGTGTGTGTGTCTGTGTGTGAGTGTGTGTGTCTGTGTGTGTCTGTGTGTGTCTGTGTATGTATATAAAGAGAGAGAGAGAGAGAAAGTGATGGATAGATAGATGGATGGATATATTTATATTTATATATTCATATTCATAAATAAAGAGAGAGCGAGAAAGTGATAGATAGATAGATAGATAGATAGATAGATGGATGGATCTATATATATATATATATATATATATATATAGAGAGAGAGAGAGAGAGAGGGGGGAGAGAGACTGGCACGGAATTGTATTAAAAGGAAGAAAAGGAAAGACATAAAGAAAAAAAGAAAGAAAGAAGGGGGAAGAGAAGTGCATGTGTCTGAACACATACTCCGACATTATTCCAATAATTCTGATCACTTCCCATTTTATTTGAAATATTTTTTGTCTTAACTTCACTCTTTCAATTTCTTCCCAATCTTTACGCCTGAATTCATCGTTTTCCGTTTCTATATAACCATCCCCATAGCTGAGCAATATCTCCAATATACGTCTCCCGTTATCTTCACCATGTTTTGAAAACACTTTAATTTGGTAAACACGGTATTTTGATGAAAATAACTCAACTTAAAGCTCACCACTTTCCTCGTTATACTTCTTGCTAGCTCTTATACACTCACACACATACGCATATTCATCTATTCTTCTATTCACACGTTCACTGGAAAGGTTCCTCGGAAGAGTCGTCGAGTTTATTGTCGTCAAATAGAAATAACAATGTTAAAGATTGAGGCAAATATCTCCTTGCATTGTATCTATAATTATTTGGAATGTGAACGCGCATGCGCAAAAGCAAAAAAAATAAATAAAATGAATAAAAATGGAAGACGATTTTCTAAAGGTAGTTAATAAACAAGACGGTGTAAAAAAAAAATATATATATATGAACACAATATTAAAATAAAGAAGAAGAAGCTTCTTATTGCTGAGAGTTCGGGTCGTGTTGGAGCGACCTTTGTTTATCAATGTCATACGGTGGCTCACATTCAGGATTGAAAGTTGTTTTTTTTTTAAGCGAGATATTTGATCTGTCTTGTTATTGTCGTAACGTTTTCATTTCGTGTTCAATCGCTTTGTTCTCGGCTCTTCTTATCTATTAAGCCTGTTTACGGTCTCCTATTAAGGTGCAAGGTGACCGAGCGGGTAACGGCACGGAGAATAGTCTCGGTGAACTGGGTTCAAACTATCAATATATGTTCGCACTAATGAGAAGGGATAAGGTAGAGAATGGAAAGATACGGGCATAAAGTGAGGGAACAGCGGAGGCGTGCGATTATAGGTAATCTTATTTGTCAACACCCGTGTAATTTCCAAGACTTTAGCTAGTAAACATGAATATAGAAGATTTGCGTATATGCATGTGCGAACGACCCTCTGGAATGCACGAATCCATTTCGCCCCCTAGCTATGGGTAAAATAGCTCGTGAGTAACGCCCTACTCGGGTGCATGTCACTTCTAAGTCTCATTCACATCTTGCAAACAGACGGATCAATTATCAGCGTGATATGCAGAACAAAGCAGGGATAGCTGGAGTCGTAGTCAGTGTAAGAGTGCAACTTACTAACATTACAGTCTTTAATTCCTACCTTCGAATTTTATATATATTTTTCCTTTCCTTCTTTCTCCTTCTTCGGCCTTGTGCATCTACGCTAGTTTTCTACAATTATGTCTACGAGCCAAGGCCTTGGAAATTCCATGGGTGTTGACAGATATGATTATCCATTATATCATGCCTTTGCTTTACTCTCCCCCTGCGCTTGTATCTTCTCATTCTCTCCCTTATCCCTTCCAGTCTTCATGGCTCGTCCAAGATTTTATATAAATGCGAAAATCTTCCTACATCGTCAGTAAACTACCAAAGTTTCTTTCCTTTCCTAACTCTTTCTACCCTCTTATTACATAACCTAACTTTCTTCTCTACCCTGCTTCTCCTTACCAGTTTATTGAACTGCCTTTTTTACCCACTTCTCTTTAACCCTCTTTGTATTCTCTCTTCCTATCCTCTTATAAAACTACCGAACCTAACCCATATGTTATTACTTGAAGTATAACATTTGGATGCAGGTAAGGACAAGCAAAATGATATAATGGATATTTTTTTAATTGTATCTTGATCTATTACGATCTTTATAGATGTACATACGTATTGTTTCTCAGATTATAAATCAGTATGTACTGAAGTCACCTGTTCAATACATCTACATATACACGTAGCTTGCTCACAAAAAGTTATGTTTGCAAGATAAGAACGTATTTTATTTATATCTGCATTAAATCCATTTTCCCTCTTTAAGCTTTATCTATAATATGTACGACAATATGATAACCATATTTTAATCTTTACCCCGTTTTCACCGAAATATCTTTTAATTTTCTTGAAAACCGACTGTGTTTTCACTACATAATCACATAACTGCTTGCAGTCAAGTCACGTTGAACACACTGGCGATAATAAATACAAAATACAATATGATTCTAAGATAGGTGTCTTGTTCACTTCCGTTGTAACTAAAGATTCTAAAGTAATTTCTACAAGAGCAAGTAACTCTGATCGTCATGTCAGTGATCACTGTTTATTTCTTAGATCAGTGCTTCTAAATCTGGCAAATGATTCATTCAAGGGTGAATGCAATTCCATTGGGTGGGTGAGGATGAATGGGTAATAAACAATCAGTCAATTTACTCAGATATTTACATTTTTCTGTACTTCAAAAGGCACGAGAATTAACGTGGTTTGTAAGCGCTTAGTATTGTTTTGATGATAGTAGCGTTGAGATATTGGGGTCTTTTTTTTCAACCAATGGTCTTCCAATTTTAAATATTTGGCATATTTCCTGATTTACCACAATATAACCACTTAGGAGAGAGCCCATGATATGAAGTGAATTATGTAAAGAAAAATTATACCTAAGGGAAAATGAGATGAAACTGAACTAAAATATGAGAACATTTAGCCGTGGATAAATGAAATTTTGTGACCCGAGGGGCATAACACCAAAATAGTTTTAGAAGCTGCCTTGGATAAATGTTGAAATTGCTTCGTTCTATCAACGTTATAACTCATTCAACTTATTAGGATCAAAAGGGTGTGTGTGCTGACTTTCAACATAAATTGATCTGGTAGTTTTTAACCCCGAGCCAAGTTGTATAGATAGGAAAAAACGAAAAGAGAAAGAAATAAAAAACGAAAAGAAGTGGTCAGGAAAGAGACTCAGAACGTAAGAAGAAGTCAATGTATTAGATGGCATCTTTCGTCTTTTCATCTTTGTGAGTTAGAACTGATGTTCCTGGGTGTTTGCAATGGAAGAACGCTAGAGCCCAAGGTCCACTTCACTCCTCTCAATCAAGCTGAAGACTTTTTACGTTACCTGCCTAAGTACTGCAAGGCTTAACGTTGCTTAACTTCGGTGTTCGAGCAACACCCGATGTATCTAACGCGATTCGGCTGTAATCTATATATGAATAAGATAGTAAACAAAGGAAGGCACTAGAACGTTATGTGCACAATCACGAAGTCACCTTTTGTCGAGTTAGTTGTGTGTTTCCAATCGACACCAGTGTCCATGTTCGAGCACAGGTAGGTCAGCATTTTGAAA
>OY735204.1:52778861-52823861 GCA_963457665.1 Thysanoteuthis rhombus | reverse complement strand
TTATCTTCCAATATATATATATATATATATATATATATATATATATATTTCAATTTTTATTAAATAATTTGCATTTAGGCAGCTATCTTTTTCGGGCACGTTCTGTTATTCACGACCAATGGAGTTTGTGAATTCAACTTTTTAAATAAATGTCCTTGTCTGCAAATAATCGCAAAGGTAATGTTTTAAGTGCACGATTGAAAACTCATACAAGAAAAAAGTATATATATAGAGAGAGAGATAGATGGATAGATAATATGTATACGCGACTTGATCCTGCGATAAATTTACAAACGAGGAAAACTGTGTGTACTTATCACTTTTGCTATTATCAGAGACACGTGAATCCATCCAGGTCGTTGTTCAATTGTGTTGTACTTGGAGATTAACGCTGACTCTTCTCACTATCGACTCGTTTTGCTTGGTCCCTTTTTCAATCATTATTGCACATTTCAAGCCAAAATTGTGGTCTTTTCCTTATGATGGACCACAACACCGATTAGGGTAGCATTTATGCTTAGGGCTCTACTATGTCCATATATTTCGAAGAGCTTGATTTTTCTTGGATTCTTTGCATGTAAATTGTCATTTACTAGCCTCAGTTGAAGATTCTTTAAACCTTTGGCAAATTTCAAACTTTTTTATCGACAGTGGGATAAACAATTAATTCAAAAGTCAGTCGAAAGTCTACTTGTTTACGTCCATAGAAACCACTTCTCTTCCTAACGACTCTTAAAAAATATCAATAATTCTGCTTATCTTCTTTTTGATACCACTTAGTGCCTTGATCAAACACACAAAAGAAAATTGAGTTTGTTGAAATGTTTGACTGTTTTTCATGATGAACATTGGAAGGAGGAGGGATTCCTACTATAAACTGATCTTCAAAGGATTTATTTCCTAGACCACTTCACTAATAAAGTTAGTTTGATCCTCTCTCAGTAACCCACGTGATGCTTCCTTTAGGATTAAGTTGGGCAAATCAAATTTTTAAAAAAACATTCAAATAGTTATTCATAAAAACATGAGTCTTACCAACAGCTCCCTTTATTTGGTATATGATCCTGGATGTCTTGATAAAATTGCTACCGGGTAATGTTAGAGACAATAATTCAAATTTTACATCTGCGCAGGAGGTCGTTGTATCGAATGCTGTTATTTAGAGCGAATAGCACCCTTCCTTGCTCGAAGTTTGATGCTGCATGATCTTCCTAACCTACATTCCCACCTCTTTTGACCTCCAAGTGTATCCAGCGAATCTTATTAAGTATGAAAAACATAGATATTTATCGTGTTTGACTCTACTTGACACCTTTATCCTGAGGTTTATTCTGTCTGCCAGCTTATAACATTCATCATACTTCTGATTTCAGGTTGGCCAAATTTTTTCTGTTATGTATGAGATCCTAGAAGAGATACTGTCACCAAAAATAAATCCATCATATAAGCATGTTTGTATGAGTTTTTACTAATAAATATAACATTAGTTTCGTTTTATTTCATTTTAATATGAGCAATGAATAAATGTTTGATCAATTGAATACTACCCGAACTACCAGAAAGAAGAATGAATTGGGAAATTTCCAAATTGGTTTAATTGTAAATCAGCATAAGTCAGAACATTGTAGAATCAGCATGTATAGCGCGTGGACAATTGATATTGCTGAAAGAATCACCAGTGACAAGAGGAAGGGAAAATTGAGCATCGCCGTTTCTAAGGTGTCACTCATGGAATCTTATCTGCGCAAGTCGAATATCTTCATCTCTCATTCCCCGAGCTCGTAACCAGGCTTGTTTGACGTCAGCAATTCAGTTCAAATCAAATATTCATCCATTGACGTCATCATCTAATGAAACACCTATTACAGAGTCTGGCTTCTCTATTCCTGACAAAGAGATCCAACAAGAATTTTTTTTTAGAAGACAAAGAGAAAATATACGTAAGCGGGTGAAACATCTGGTGACAAATAAAACAGATGGTAAATAAATAAACGGTAAACTATGTATAAAGTGTCAGCTGTTTGCAAATGACGTCAGCAGCTCAAGACTTTTTTTTCTAAATCCAAAATATTACAACGTTATCAACAAAGGTAAGGATTGCTATAAGAAAAACAATGTCATTTTCTGGACCTGAAAATTACAACATGTATCACTTTTTGTTTAAGAATGATCAATAATGGTCAAATGCACTTTAACCAATACCACAGTGAATTTTGGACCGTTTTTATATAAGTGTGATCCATTCTTAAGGAAACATTGGCTGACGAGAAAAGCAGCCAAAATACTCATCAATCTTTTTCAACAAAATGTGTTTGAAAGAAATACTGCTCCCTAGATATACACGCTTTACGACTTGATTGTTCACAACTTCAAAACTATCAGTAGTGTAACTAGAGGTTAATTTTTTATCAAATGAATCTGATGTTTTATCAAAAAGCCACTTAGAATAAAAGACCAAGTTTCACGTAAAGATTATTAGGATTTGCAGAAATATCAAGAATAACTATGTCACTGTACGTGTTCTTCATTTCTATAGTAATATCCACTCTCTTTCGTGCCCGTTAAAAGATGACCTAATATAAATTATATCTTAGTATTTATTCAATATAGAACAGTACACACTGTAATTGATATTTTGCAATTTATCCCGGGGGGGACGGGGTTAATTTGTTCCAATGTTTCAGTTGCAGTTTATTGCTGCTAAAGGCTAATAACACTGACTGAAGGATCACGAAAACATTGGTGTCATTGGTGGCGAATTAAGAAATCTTGAGAAGCCTTCTTGTAAACTTTTATTATGCATTATTGACCACAATTTATTTTATTTTTAGGTTGTGATTTTCTTACAAGAAAAAGTAGAAAACATTGAATTTTTTAACCTCTATTAACTTTGGATGAGTGAAAGTTATTAAGAAGAAATACTTTTTGATTCGGGAGTGCAATTTACGACGTGATTATAAGGATGAAATAGTAACTCATTTTCTGTCTATAGTACCACAGTTCAAAATCATTTTCTTAGAAAGCGCAACAATTTTTTGGAGTATGATTTTTTTAAATACTTCAAAGCCGTACTCCCATACAACCGAAGTAAAGTGAAAGTCTAGATCAGCATTATAAAGAGAACGTGGATAGAATCCCCCAGAGAACCGCTAAAAGCTTGGAAAAAATGGATATTCCCCAAAACTCAATCGAGTACTTGATCGAAAGCATAAATAGTGTAGATCGTAATTAAAGGATAAACTCTCAGTGTAAGTAATCTTTCTTTCTGTTGAGTACAAAAACATACGTTCCACTGCGTTGTCACATTTAAAGTTATTGTTCCCAGACAATTCCAGATATCCCTGCGAATGTATATATATTCTGAAAGTTGTACCGCTTTAAGTACCAAACATTAAAAAACTTTTTGTATCCCTCCAGTCAATTATTTCCCGATATCTATAAATATAATGTACATAATTTTCTTCAGTTTTTTTTTTTCTGTTTTACATATTTTTTATGGTACTACGTGTAAAATTTTTGGCGTTGGGATCATCAGTTGTTTACCATGTAACCCTTCTGGAGATTTTAAAAACAGAACATGTTTCATCAACATTGCGCCCAAGTATTCTTGATCAAATACCAACCCCTTTTTACTAATGATTTTAATATTTAGCTTGTTTCATATACGTAGTTTGTTATTCTATATAAGATATTATCATAATGCATTGTATTTGGATGCTATTTTATAATGCACAGCGTTGGACTTTTGGAAAATTACGTAGGTTACCTAAAAAATGTTTTCGACGATGAGAGATCAGTAATTATAACAACAGACGAGACTTGTTTTTCTTGTCAGTTCTTTCACTCTTACTATATATATATATATATATATATATATATATATATATATATGAACATGGATCACGTGATGTTATATAGAAACTCTTATTTGAAATGATCACCCGTTATTACACAGTGAATGAACCATTTGGCGTACACAACTCAGATAGAAGAAACAATCGAAGAAAATGGGGCTGCCACAGGAATCAAACCTGCGACAAATGGGTAACCGATTCATCATACCGTTGCTAATACCTTTGAGCAAAACAGACGCCAGTAAAGTATTTTCCTACAGCAGCCCAATTTTCTTCACTTTTTTTTCTATTTACGTTGTTTTGTCCAAATGGTACATTCGCCATGTTATAACGAGAGATCATTTCAAATGAAGTTTCTGGTATGATACAACGCAATTTATAATCATTCTGTCGGATCATATGTCCATTTCTCATACACACACATGCACACACACACACACACACACACACATATATATAAATATATATATATACATATATATGTATATATATGTATATGTATGTATGTACATGTGCAAGCACATATGTATGTGTGTATATGTATATATATATATGTGTGTGTATATATGCGCATGCACGTATATATATATATATGTATGTATGTATATGTGCATGCACATATGTATGTGTGTATATATATATATGTGTGTGTATATATGCACATGCAAGTATATATATATATATATATATATATATATAATGTGCACGCACGTGTGAGTGTATATATAATTTTATATCTTGCAATAACATATCTCACTTTACTTATGGTATGAGCGGATGGCATGTATTTGTGGTCATTTAGGCATTTTAGAATAACGAAAACATTTAATCCATCACAATCAGATTTCGGGCAGCAATACCTCTCGACTGACCCGATGCTGTCAATGCTAAGAGAACACAAAATGCCAATATTCAATAAATAAAAGAAAAACGAATTAACGTTCACGTGACTAAGACGGGATAATAACGACGGAATGAACGATGGGGCAGGCCGAGTTTATTTAACGAATGAAATCGATGGACAAAGAAAACCAGCAAGGATTGGATACAAACCACTGGTCCATCAGAAGCCCAGGATATCTACGGGAGCTGTCTCCATTGATTGTCTTTGTTTTCCGCCTTCTAAGGGTCAGACAGACCACTTGGCCTTTCTATCTGGACAGTCCATCAACGAATTTTTCTACCGTCACTCCTTTTCCTTTGGCAACCAGCCACCCGAGGTGGTCTGACTGTCCGTACACCCGAATGGCCACTCATCAAAATCCATCGACAACCGTCGACGACTCTGTTTCTTCTCTTCCGGTATCCTTTTATTATCTTTTTTTATTCCCTTCTTTGTCTTCTTTTTCTCTACATTCTTTCTTTCTCTCTTTCTTTCTTTCTTTCTGTGCCTCTTTTGTACATTCTTTCTTTCTTTCTCTCTTTCTTTCTTTCTGTGCCTCTTTTGTACTTTCTTTCTTTCTTTCATTTTTCTTTCTGTGCCTCTTTTGTACTTCCTTTCTCTCTTTCTTTCTTTCATTCTTTCCTTCCTTCTTTTCTCTTTTATGTTTCTCTCTTCTTTTCCATCTTATCGCTCTTGTTGAGATATTTTTGTTGGTCTCGCCGCTGATAGCGAGCTCGAGAATCAGCGCGTATTTGTCGGAGAGTTATTGCCTTAGAAATACACTGGGTAAGATGGAGACTTGACCTTAGATAATCTCGCCCACATCGCAGCCACTGCTCTTATTAAGCTGACATGACCCTTATGTCAAGACATAGCCATCGCCTCCGTCATTGGTATGGGTATTAATACTCAAAACTCGAACCACAAGAGGAAATTCCGCAAGGGTCCTGCTGCCCTGCCTTTCTCCGTGCGGTCGGGTGTGGTCCGACGAAGTGGGTTCCATGTTTGACCGTAGACGAAAACTCATCCCTCATTCAACTTTTAATTCCACTTCTTATCTTCTCGCCAACGAACAATCGAATAAAGCGAACACTCACATCCAAAATGTCAAATGTCCAAGTTGTAAGGCAAAAATCCCCGGCCCCTCCTTCAAACTTTCATATTACACACACACACACACACACACACACACACACATATGTATAAAAGATTTCGTGTATGTAAGGTAAGCAGAATATATATATATTTATGAATATATATATATATATATATATGAATATACATATATATATATATGAATATATATATATATATATATGTATATATATATAAAGACACAGATACACACACACACACACACACACACACACACACACACACACACATATATATATATATATATATATATATATATGTATATATATACTTACGCATAATCTACCAAAGTGTTCCATTCCCCATTCCAGAGTCGGAAGAACATTGCTATAGTAGTTTATAGTCGACAAGTGCCCCACCAAAGAGTGCTCAACCCTAAAGAAAGGGAGCGTTTGATATGATAATAATTGATTATTGAGTCATCCACAGACAGCTGTTTCGTTGTATTGCAACTATTCAGTGTGGCTGTAGACAATCCAATATCCCTTCCAGTACCATAAGGTAAGATTGAAACCTTCGCTTCAGACCAAGAGGCAAATGCTTTCCCCCTCTGTGGAACTGGATGGTCAGCAGGATCGAATTATATGATATATTTACTGACGCATGATTCCCAATCTACCAGATTGCTCCGTTCCAGAGTTAATTTGTTTATACATACACACACACACACACACACACACACACATACATATATATATATATACATATATATATATATATATATATATATATATATATATATATATATATATATATATATATATATATGCATTTTTCAAACTTAACATTCTTGAGAGAAAGATGTGGGGTTAAACCTACATTTCAAAAGAAAATAAATATCAAGGCTTTTGAAAGATATATCGAGAGAAAGTCTTATCTTGCGCAATGGATATCAGTGCAAATTGTTAGACAATCCGAACTGGGGTCTGAGTTTATCCAAGAAAAAGAAGAAAAAATAAAAGGAAAGATAGGGAAAGGACTATGAATAAGAAAAAAAACAAACAAGAAATATAGAAAAGTTAGGAAAATAAAAGGATTGAAAGCATGAAACAATGGAAAATAGAAAAAATACGTCCAGTTAATCACTCAATAAAAACTGCCACCTGACCACTATCTGCTTACAACTATCCATGTCGCGGATGATAATTGAAGGCCAGAAAAAAAGAGACTGACTTCTTTAGCTCTCTGTTGAATCAGGAAAATGTTCAAATTTCCCCGAAGCATGTGTAAACGATGCCAGACGAAAACAAAGGACTACACAGTAAATTGACGCCATCCCCTATAAAAAGCTCAAAGCTGGGGGGGGGGGTATATTTTCTAAACATGATAAGGGGCATTTTCTTTATCTTCAGCCCTCTGGCTCCATTGGTACGACGTGTACATGGAACACATGCATAGATATCCAGCCACTCAGCTAACCAGACCCACTTACAATATATATATATATATATGTGTGTGTGTGTTTGTTATTATTAAATGGAATTATAATTTGACAGAATGATTATTAATTATTTTATATTGAAACTCAAACTGATCTCCTGCTATCACACGGTGAATGTATCATTTTTTCTTGGCAAAATAAATAGAATAAACAATCAGAGAAAATGAGGCAGCTGCAGGAGTTGAGCATTGCTCATACCATTGAGTTGCCAGTAATGCAAAAGCGAAAATAACTGTTTCAACTCAGAATTCTCATTCATTCTCACAGCAACTTCATTTCAATTGATTATTTATTCTATTTACGCTGTCTAGGCCGAATTATACATCGTGTAATAACGGGATATCATTCCAAATAATATTATATAACAAAATATATATATATATATATATATATATATATATATATACACACATATATATATATTTATATATATATATATACTAATAATTGGTGTGGATTATCATTCATCTGACAATATTAGAGTGAAAAAATGATTCAAACTTTGGTCTGCGTTTCGAAGAAAGGAAGAAAGGAAGAACATAAGCTGAGAGACATGAAAGGAGTAAACCAAATAAATAAAAAGGAAACAAGAATCCACAACTCTTAACACAAAATACGTCGTTAGCGACCAACAAAAAATATACAAAAAGCAGACTGGACTAACCAACAAAAAAAAAAATCAAAAAGGAATGAAAAAGACTCTTGGCTTCTCCGTTTTAATCAAGGCTTTATCGGACGGCACCGGTTTGCAAGAGTCTAGCAGATTCCGAAGAATTGTTAGCCGGTGTCTGGAGCGAAACGATCAACTATACTGATTGGTTACTGGGTAAGAGAATTACAGGAACACAAAGCCACCGAACAAGGGAGAGGGGAACGGCAGGCACGGCGGGGGCAGCGAAGTCGCATGCCAACATTATTGACGGGATGTGAAATCATTAATTTTGAACGAACCGATTCGAGCTGGACAGATTTCACTGGGGGTTAGGCGTTGTAGGGGGTTTGGGATTCCGCAGAATGGGCTGTTACCCTTTAGGTATGGTGAAGGGTGAGAGGAGTGATTGAGGGGGCAAGACGTTTGAGAAAAATACTAGTCTTATTTCCTATTGGGCAGATGGTGTTAAACGTACAGACAATGACTTACACGCCTGTTTGGTAGTCATGCAAACAGAAAAAAAAACATAATGCATACTCATACCAATATATATATATATATATATATATATATATATATATATATATATATATATATATATATATATATATAGCTTTGTGCGATAATGTCTTGATTTGGATTCTTATGATGAAAGAGAGTGTACTCATATGCATGTTCACGTGTTTGAGCAAATACATATATATATGAAAAGAGAGTATGCTTACATATAATCTTGTCATAATTCACCAAATGTCTGTCTGTCCGTCTATCCGTATGTAACAAAACTCGACATAACCCCATGAAGTTTTCTACGGATAGTCCTTTCGAGAAGAGAGATTTTTGAAAATCCCCCAAGAATGCTTCTCTTTTTTGTGCAAAGAACAATCAAATTCCACTGCTTCATCAACCGAAGTCAAAGGATTGGGAGTTGCTTTGTATCGTTTACACAAAGTGCAAGAGTCTAAGAGGGAGAACATATCGCTATAAAAAGCAATTTCAATTAGGGTGGAAGTAAAAAATGAGAAAAAATGATGATAACGACAACTGTGCAATTTAAATTTATGTAATTCGTTTTTTTCAATTGAATACTATCTGATTTCTATCCATCTATGAATTTCTTTTTGACATCAACCTTAGCGTGTAGAATTAGTATAGTTTTTAAAAATTATTATTTCTGCTATCTTACCTCTCTATGAGAATATGTGATTATCCTGAATAGGTTGAGTTTTATACATGCAAATATTTTTTTTCAGGAGGACTGGAGCTGAAACTATTGTAATCGTTTAACAAAATTTTAAGCAGTAACTTTTCTGTAAAACTGCAAGGTACACATCATATTTGCATCTCAAATTCAAACTCTAACAACAATCTGACCATCATTCAACAAGCCGAGATGACGAATATCTTGAAATATCTCTTAACACAATCAATGAAAATTGTTGGACAATTGATGGAATATCTGAGGAGACTGGTGTATTTTGAAGTTTATGCCAGCTAATCTCGACAAAGGATTTGAAAAGGAAATGTTTCTCCTTTTAAATTCGTGCCTAATTTATCCACTGAGGATTGAAAAAAATAAAACGACTGTTTGAATATGTGCCGTGATTACACGGGGACAAGTTTGAAATGAGCTACGGATAATTTCCAAATTGATATCAAGAATGACTATAATTCCAGATATTCTGGGATATATATATATATATATATATATATATATATATATATATATATATACATAAAGTTTATTGATGTTGATTATGATTCATCCAATACTACTATTAAAGTGGAATGACGTTTCAGAAGACCTTATTGTGCACAAATGAGATTCTTACTTTTAGATTTTTCACCTGCTGAATTTCAATCATTTGTCATTGAATAAACTAGAATGAACAGTAAAAACGTCAAAATGAACCAAGAGATATCATTTGTACGTAACCAAGTCTTCTGAATTGTCATTTCACGCTAATATATATATATATATATATATATATATATATATATATATATATATATATATATATATATACACACATAGAGACAGACAGATAAAGGGAGAGAGAGAGAGAGAGAGAGAAAGAAAAAGATACAGTGAGAGAAAGAGAGGAGGGGGAGAGAAACAGGTAGGAGGGATAATATGTAAATATTTTGGAGCTAAAGCCCTAGCATATATATGTATACATGTTTTGGTGTGTTGGTTCGTCGGTTTTCGAAGCTGTTTATCTACAATTCACACTAATGTCCTTGTGAAAGTCATGAACATACTCCCCATGGGCTCCAGCACGTTGCAGATTCCATGTCAAAATGGCTTCCAACTGCTGTGCCACGACGCATGTCACATAGAAGAGTGGATGAGTATGAGAAAATCTAATCCACTACATACACATAAGTATATGTGCGTGTGTGTGCAAAAAAAAGTTGGCTATTTGGAAAAAAAAGAGACTCGTGTCTGATTAGTGCATCTCAGTTTCAGTATTGTTTATGATAGCTGAAGTTTCGCTCTAAATTTGGACTTCTTCAAGTCTTTTCTCTTCCAAACCTTTTCCACATCATTTTGTGATCTATATCCATCTTTTTCACATATGTGTGCGTGTGTGTGTGTGTGTGTGTGTGTGTGTGTGAGTTTGTGTGTGTGAACGTGTGTGTATGTGTTTAGCATGCGTATGTTTGTGCAAGCAAGCACACACACTCATGCATTTGTTATATGTTTATTCTATAAAAAAAAGTGCTTGAATGTAAATTGATACCGGAGGGGGGAAAGGGGGTTACTCTCTGGGGGATTTCAGTAATATATTTAACGGAGTGCATTTAACGGTGTACTTTTATAATCGGACGTTTGCCGTGGTCTATCGGTGTGTAAATGTATGTAAGTTGCCGATATATTTTTATGCTAGACGCCATCCGTGCAAAAGGCTGGAAAAGATTGATCTCTGAAATATGTGACTCTTCCAAATTGCATATGAGATAAATGGTCTGTCGGATGCAGTTGGCATTAAGCGTGCAAAAGCGTGAATTTTTTAAATAAATTTAACGGCATTTCTCTCTGCAGAGGATACATTGTTTCTCCATCATCATCATCATCATCGTCATCATCATCATCATCGTCGTCGTCAGCAATAGTCTTTTGACATAAACCCCAAGATTTTCCAGACCTTTATATCACGAGCATCGTGTAGTCAGCGTTTTCTGAATATGTCTACTTCTGCACACCATTTCATTCTTAGTCGGCCATGGTTCCACTTATGATCTCTTGGCATCCACGTTTCAAGTCGTGATATCCAGAAGTTGTCAGACATTCTTGCTGCATGACCAGCCCATTGCCCCATGGATTTTATAACGGACTCTATGTTATCTCTGGCTCCTGACTTTTTTTTTCTCATATACTGGATCGTCTTTGGTCACTCCAGGTTGGGCAAGATTATCCATCGTACTCGTTGCATGCTTCACTGTTCGAGAGTTAATCTTTCAGTCAGGTTTTTATGTTTCAGTTCCATTCATGACTACCGGGTGGATGCATTGGTAGTATACCCTTCTTGCCAGCACTAGCAGGATTTTTCTGCTCTTTGAGGTTGAGATTGCTCTATCAAATCTTGCCAACCTACAGTGATTCTTTGCTCTATTTCTTCTACTTTTGGACATTTCATGGAGATTTGTTATCCTAGGTCGATATAGTGGTGTACTTCCCTCAGGTCTGCATTTTCGATTTTAATCGATGCGTCCTCTTCTTCAACATGTCCGTTGAACATGTCATTTTTCCCCTGTATCTCGTTTTGAGACCGACTTGCTTGCTTCTTTCCTTCAGTTCATTTAGCGATATTTGAAGATCAGGAAGGTTCTAAGCAGAAAGAACGACGTCGACAGCAAATCTGAGGTTACTGAGGTATCCGCTCCGATCCTTTTATTTCCCAGGGTAAATTTTTGAAGATTATTTTAATGCAGGCCGTGAAGAGATTGGATGAGCTGATATCATCGTGTCTCGCTCCTTTTTCGCGTCGAAAGTTTCAGAGAGATAACTTCCATTCCTTTTCGTTTCATCGTTTGATCAATCAACGTAGTGCAAAGATCGATGTCTCACAAGGAGGATCAATGGGATCATCATGTGAGGTTCTTTATATGCTCATCAGCTGCTTTCAACACATCGCATTCTCAAGCGGCCACCATTCTTAGTAAGATATTACTAAGCACATATCTGAAAGTCTAAGGATGCACATACCACAGGGCGTTAGCTAGCAAGCACCTTTTAAAATCCATTTCGCAAATGCATTGAGTTTGATACCTGATTGGTATCCCTTAACGAGTTCTTGTGCCAGACAAAAGTTTATCGAATAGTTTTATGCTTAGAAAAAAAGCTCCAGCGGCATCAATGAGTCAAAGAAGCATACTTTGCTGTGAAGTTGTTATTTACTAAATATTGTCTGCTAGATGAGTCTCAAGTGGCTTACAATGTCTGCTGTTCCTTGGTGGTCTGGTCATCCCCCTTAGTACCAAGCCCGTTCATCACTGCTTATATTTGGTCTCTGCTGATACAAAATTATTTACATGGTCAAATCCGAGTGATTTGTGCATTTTTTACACCGTGGTGTATAATTTTTCTTTACATCCTAAATCAGCTTCCTTCATTAACTTATGGTGGGGTTTAAACTCTTTTCCTCAGCAAAAATTTTTCTTTTTCTTTTAATCTTATATCATAGGTTCCGATGAATTTGTTTGGTGTTGCAATGATTCATTTTCTATTGTCTTTTCAGATTTCCTCTGTGTGATGATGTCAGTAGCAGTTTTACTCGTATAGTTTTATACCTTTTGAAATTCTATGGAGAGGTCCTTTTCTGCTTTCATATGGCCATTCGATAAAACAAAACCATGGATTTCTCTCTAGTAACGCAAACGGACAGGAGGGTTCAACTTTATCGAACAGAGCCTGGTGTTTATGCTTTTTTTTTCGCACGGGTTGATCAATAACGTAACGGTCAGAAAACTAGACTTATAGATAAATCCATTTTTGCAATGAGTTCGATGCTCACTGGTTGACCCTGTACAGTGACTTTGGGCTAGACGAAGCCAAATAACTGCAAACATTTTGCAAATCTTCAATTAAAAGAAGTTTTTTCGGAGGGTATTATATCTATATGTAATAATAATTGAATAATTGTGTCATCCACGGACAGTTGTTTCGTTGTATCACAAGTCTTCAGTGTAGCTATAGACTATCCATTATCCCATCCATTACCACAAGGTAGGATCGAAACCTTCGCCTCAGACCCAGAGGTTGGCATCTTTCTCTGTCCTATGCAGGACTGGACAGTTAGTAGGGTTGTCGCTTCCCGGCGCTTATTTCTGTCTACGATCAATGTATTGCTATCAGGAATTTTTGCCTTAAATCAGAATGTAGTATGAGTATGCCAATTAAAAAGTGTTTGCAACTAAAAAAATGTGTGTATGAATACGCAATGTATGTGGATTATCTTTACTTGTGCAAAAGTTTGTGACTACGTTCTTCTTCTCTTCCTAAATGGTTCAAAATCGGAGAGAGGAAATTTTTTTATTTGTAGAAGTGGAAATGAAGATTTTTGATGTTTTAACTCAATGATGTCAAAATATAAAGAAGAAATTTTATTTCTCGCTTTTGAAGATCAAAATATAGGGTGAAATTTTCATTTGCTTCAAGCAGTCAAAACGAAGAGATTTTTTTCACTTTTAGGGTTCAAAATCGAGAGTATTTTTTCCTACTTTGGCAGTCAAATTCTTAGGGAAACTTTTTTCATTTCTAGAAGTCGAAAGCAAGGGAACACTTTCTTCGAGTCAAATGCAATTAAACTTTTTCTATTTTTTCTTCTTTTTTATGGGTCTAAATCGATGGGAACTTGTGTTATTGTATTTTTTTCCTCTTGGGTAACTCCAAGTATTATTGCTAGTATATATTATTGCTAAAAGCCGATTCCAGTCCCGTTATTGGAAAATAAAGGAATCAGAATAGGCGGCAAAAACTTGAGTAACCTTAGATTTGCTGAGTCCTATTTGCTGAGCACCTTAATGATTTCTAAGTAATGTCAGACGATCTGAATGAAGAAAGCAAGAAAATCAGTCTTCACATGAACTTTCATAAGACAAATGTTATGAATAAAACATGTTGAATGCAAATATCAAAATCAAAAACATAAGGCTAAAGAAGGTAGATTGTTACATCTACTTAAAACAACAAATCTCCATAGAATCCATAAAACCAGAGGAAATAAAATGAATAATTACGTTGGGTCGGCTAGCTTTCAGTTGAGCAAACCGAACGTTCAAGGACAATAAAATCTCATTAGTCTTAAAAAGAAGTGTATACGACCTATGCATCCTCCCAATAGTCACCTACAGAGCTGAAACACGGAACGCAACCAAAAGATTGGACCTCAAACTGGGAATCATGCAACGTACACATGGAAGAAACATGCTCAACCTCACATGGAGAGATCACAAGGCCGTAATTATATAAGAAAGCAAACAGGGGTCAGGGAGATAATAGAATTTATAAGAAGACTCGAATTGCAATGGACTGGTCATGCTGCAAGGATGTCAGACAACCGCTAGACATCACGACTCATCACGTTGACTCCTACAGATCATTTGGAAAACTGAGACCAACTGAAAAAAAGGTGGTGTGACTAGGTAGGAAAGTCCATTGAGTGCTACTTCCACAATGCCATGATAGAGAGATCTGTGAAATCTTGCAGAGGGTTTATGACCAACGTCAGACGCTGAAAAGATGATGATGATGATGATGATGATGATGATCGCTGTCCCATTCCAAAATGAGGCACACCTATTTAGCAGATCTGTGGGCTCGCACTTAGTAGTGTGTTGGACCGTGAGCATAGTCTCCTAACCCTCGATCAGAACATGCTCCTTGTATACGCTCTTCCCGGTAAAGACAAACACGATGTGGCGGGAACGGTTGCAGGTTGAGGGGGGGGGGGAGACACCAATTCGTCCGCGACAAATTCATCCCGGATTAAAGGAGAAGTGATCACGTAGGCAGCTTTTGGTGTAATTAATTCGACCAGAAACGATGCTTTCCTCAGCTGTCACGGCGCGTAAGACGCGTCCGAGGTGATGGACGCGAGGTAGGAGAGTGGAAAAGTGAGGGGGGAGGAACGACACTGAGGGTGCTGAAGAAGCTTGCTCGGCGCGTTGGGAAAGAGAGAGTTGGGAAAATTCCGATCGGGGTTGGAAGGGGATGTTTGCCAGTTGTGATGCCATGGAAAGTGAGTAAGATGTCAAGTCACTGTTCATGATGATCACGGGAGTAATGGTAATGAGATTTGGCGATAAATCTGACGGATTGTCGGGCGTGGTTAGTATGTCGGTGTCGGGGGCATTGATTGTGAGTTCGATCCTAATTTTGTCAAATATTTCAATGTTTATTCGCATGTTAGATTTGTTATTAGAATTATATTAGAATATTATTACTGACAATGACTCACTTAGTTTATTTGTTGAAAATAACTGTATTTATCGGTAAACAGAAGAATGGATTATACAGAATAATCCCCTATTTTGTTGTTTAAACGCATGAATCCTATTATAATTCACTTAATGTCCGTCTGTACATGACAGGGTAAATCAGGAACCCCATAACATATCCCGATGAAATCATTGGGGTGCACTAATCAGACTCAGTCGTGTTTTTTATCAGGTCAGTTTTCGAAAATTGGAAGAGAATTGTGTGGTGTCTCCGTACGCGCTCGACCCCTCAGAAATAATTGATTTCATCTCTTTAACTACATGATATCAAAAACCTGATTCTGTTTGTTTCTATGTAAACTCTAAGGAGCTCAAACGATGCATTGTAGCTAGAGGTTGAATTAAATTATCCTTAAAAACATTCCATCTTTTATTGAGGTCAAAGGCCCTAAAGACCCTATTTATCGAAGAAATATCATACTTCAAAAATATTCCACATACTCTCCTTATTATGTACATAACTAAATCCAAACCAAATTGAAGCTTCAAAAGACTATCTAAGAAAAGCTCCATAACGGTATCAAAGATATGATTAACTCCATAGCAATTCAACCAAACAACAACCTTTTTGCCCCCCAAAAACAATCAAGTTAGCTAGTTCACCAAGGAGCAGGTGTAATATACATGTGTAATTACGACAAAAGCCGATCCACAGTTTGAAAGCTTATTGACTCGCAAGTTCATTGAAGTTCCAACCCAACTGTCGAGAATATTCAGCGAGGAACCTCCATCATGTAACTAAGAAAACCACTTTACACACGTTGGATTATTCGCAATACCTTCTCCATTTACTGCTCAAAACATTTCAGCAACAAGTCGCGTACCTATTTTTCCTATAATCAAAGAAAATCAGAATGTCCAACAAGATTTTTTTTTATGAAGTTCAATGCTAGAATCAATGAGTTAAGTTATTCTATTCAAACAATGATTTTTCACGTGCACATTGATATAACAGCTGCCACAAAACCGATCTTTTTGAACAATGAAAGTTCGAAATGGAACTCTTCTAATGCCATATTACGACAAAAAGCAAATTATTTTGTGGCCAACCTAATATTTATCCAGTTTTCTCAGGTTTTTTTTTTTTCAAAATAATCTGTTTTCTGTTGCTCCTACTCGCACAAATATATACAGAGTGAAGGTGGGTATGTTTGTGTGCATGCGTCTATGAGCGTTAACGTTGTAGCCATGGATATTAATATAAGTAATCGAAGGAGGACGGGAAGGAGCAGTTGTAAGAGTCTCCGGAAAAAGTAAACATGAAAAAGTTATCTGTAGTAAACATCTATGGCCTAATGTTTTGAAGTCAGGTAGCCTTATCTGGCGGGCATTAATCTCACTTCAAAACTCCACTACGACAATCACCTGCCGACCTATCCCTTCGACAAACGCCAGCATTCGCTAAAGTTTGATAAACAGTTAGGTGCGTCTCACTGCGGGCTACGAAACCAATGATTATTCCTTCGATGCATCTGGGAAACATGTGCTTCGTGCTGCCGTTCGTTCGTTCCTTCCTTGTGGCTCTTCTTCTTCATCGTCTTCTTCTTCATCATTATCTTCTTCTATTTCTTCTAATTATTATTATTATTATTATTATTATTATTATTATTATTATTATTATTATTATTATTATTATTATTAATCTATATTTTTTCAACATATTTTCTCCCTTCTATCAACGACAAGGATTAGATCCAAATTAAATTCGATACTCCGGTTTTCATACGATTACCGTGTTTAGTGTTGTCATTCGTTCGTCCGTTCGTTTTGACTGTTTTTCTTCTTCTTCTTCTTCTTCTAATTATCATCATTATCATTATTATTATTATTATTATCGTTATTATCATTATTATTGTTATTATTATCGTTATTATCATTATTATAACTATTATTATAATCATTAATCTATTTTTTATCAACATTTTCTTCCTTCTATCAATGATGAGGATTACATCCAAATCACGTTTGAAACACAGGTTTTCATACAATTACCGAAGGAAAGCAATGTTGAGTCTGGTCAGTACCCTAGATGGGTGACTACAACGGAATACCAGGCGCCATAAGCAAGAATGGTAAAGTTGGTGACGCTACTTCGGGTGTGATGGGAGTCGAGACATGAAAAAATTTTTCATGTATATCAATGACCATTCTACGCGCATCTGATTGTATCTCAGTCTATTTTGAAGGTTTCGGTTTATTCAAAGGTAGAAACCACCAACCAAAACTGTCAACATAGCTCTTTTTTAGTGTTTAAGCTAGTCAGTCTGACCGACTATGTATTCATGTATCGCGCGTAGTTGCAACATCAAATGACCTCGAAGGCTGAAAATTTCAACATTTACACTTCATTATGTCTGGAATTGTTGCTTCATATTTGTTTGCTTGTTTGTTCTCAAATCTTCCCCTAAACAGGTTCTTATTTGAAGGTTCAATTTGCAATCTAAGTTAATGCTAGATTGGTCCCTTACTTTGGGTTTGGCAGTTTTTACGCTTATTGTTTCGAAAATTTGGACTTTTTAGTGATTCGCTGCCCAAGAAAAGGCGAGAGAAGTAGCTTATCCATTTATCACCCTTTTTCTGTTTTCTTAATTGATCATCCTCAAAATGGCATGCTGCCAAGAGAACTTAATAGCGAGATCGTTTCTACTGAGTGACCAACCACAACTGTTTTAGGAATGTTCAATGGTTAATTCGCCTGTATCTCAGTAAACCAGCATCTATTTTCATATCCAGGAGATATTACTGATATTTATTAAGTTTGCCCAAGTACGGCACAAGGTCAAATCAGATAGGGGGGTTATTTTGCACCAGTCTTCACAGTGAAAAATCAAGTGAAAATAGCTTGCCTGTCTCTCTTCCAAAAAAATCTGCAATTGAAAACTGGGCTTTTACGAGGGCTCAAATGCTCAACTCTGGTACCAGAGGCAAATATGCAGTTATCCTGAAGCAGCCGTCAGATTCAATCCTTTCCAGCTGCAGCTCAAATATATATAAACAATCGGTTTGTTTATGTTACCGTATCTTTATCCCTCTTAATCAGAGGCTGAGGAAGGGGCGAGATTTTACCAGGAGTTAGGGTTCCAGTTTAGGTATATAATTATGGTGATAGGATACAGGATGGGACCTTGATGTATTTGACTAGAGGGGTTTTGGTATGTTTTGGTTGATTATAGTTTGCTCATCAGGTCGCTCATCCAGCTTCTGCCAGTGACAAAACATTTCTTCAAGATATCTGACGATGGATGAACTTAGAAAGACTTGACAGGGTGTGAATGCTAATTCCATTTTCTGCATCTGTAAACATCACGTCATACCACATCTCATATACATATATCTCTCTGTTTATCTCCCTCATTCTCTCTCTCTCTCTCACTCTCTCTATCTATCTATCAATCGATATATAAGCATTAGTAGATATATATATGCATATATATAGTTAGATAGAAGTAGACAAACATATAATTATGTGTGTTTGTGTGTGTGTGTGTGTGTATGTGTGTGTGTGTGTGTGTGTGTGTGTGTGTGTTTGACACATGGCCTCTGAGCAAATAAGTATCAATATGTATGAGTACTAAGAATACGAATTTTCTGTCTGCCGATTTCGTACTAGTTATCTATTTATCTCCCTTCTCTCCCCATCTCTCTCCCCTCCCTCTTTCTCTCTCTCTCTCTCTCTATCACTCTTTCTATATATATATATATATATATATATATATATATATATATATAATTCATGATTTCTTTCTATCGGATATCTTACAACATCAACTTTCACCCTTTGCAGAAAAAAGAAAAACAACGGAAAAAGAAAGATTATGTAACCAATAAACAAATACACTGCACAAACTTAGACGCAAACAAAATTCACAATTTAATTACAAACAGGCCAATCAAACTAAACTTAAAACTACACAGAAACTAATAAAACAACACCAGCCCAACAATAAAAATAGTTTGATAACAAAACAAGTAATTTTTAATTCAATCTATCCTTTTTCATCCATGAACTTTCCCATCTCCAACCTCCACATTAACCATCCAAATACACTCAGAAGGTAAATAGTCTCAAGTTTGTAATTTTCATTAAGTTTCCGTCCACATCATTTGATTCAACATATATTTCAATGTTGAACAAGTACTTAATGAGAACTGCATACAACCACAGACGAATTTGTTTCGTAATATCAACAGCAACAGTAACAACAATAATAATCATGATGATGGTGATGACGATAAGGATTCGTATAAAATATTCATTTAACATCATTATCGTTAGCTAGCCTTAAGATAACTCCATTTCATAATTCACACTAAAAAGCATCTTCAATCAAATCCCCCAAAATAATCAAAATAGATAACTACCTTTCCACCTCATCTCCCCACCAAGATAACACAGTACCAGACTCTAACATCACCTTCACCAAAAGCAATAATCTATCTGACACCACACAGATCAATTAAGCACTGGCATAAAGAAAGGCTCGCCAAGGACCCCAACAGACACATGAAGAGGAAAGAAAGAGCAATAAAAAAAAAACCTGGAAAATTAAGAAAAAAATACCCCATGAAAAAAATCAGTACCGTAGTTGTACATAAAGGCAATATGAAAGAAAGAAAAATTGTCCGTTGAATGTAATTATGCGAAACTGATCAGTAACGACAAAAACGCATCTCTCCATCAATTTAACGATAGATAAATAGATAGATAGTACAAGCTGAGTAAGTCACAATGGACTGCCTGTTCATACATGCGCAGTACAGTCTCATCTGATCGGTTATCAAATTATATCTCGAGCTCTCCAAAATGGCTGGATACTTATCAGACAGACATAATATATTAAAGCCAGCCTCTATAGCTTCGTAACGCACAAAATAAGTGACACTATATTTTTATTCAGATCTAAAAATGCATTCTTCATAATTCGCAACAGATTTCTGCTTACAACGGTATTATCTTTATGTCGCTCATCAGTGCTTCGCAATTTTACCGAAACTTTTTACAGATCGTAGCGATGATTACGGGATTTTTCAAAATCCAAAACGTCTTGCGATAATTCGAATATCTTCTTTGAAGTTTTAATTTTGATTCTAATTGCAAGAAAATAGCGTGGAGTCAGTCTCAGAATGGAAAAGAAAATACCTTTGCGTACTTGAAGCAGGCTTTAGACTGCTTCGATGTCAATTTTTGCCATCCAAAATTAACTTTGATTATCCCATGATTAATATCTGCCAACTGAATAGTTTAAAGTCAATAATTAAAAATCTCCCAAAATAGAACAGAATGACATACGACGAAAGATGGTTGGTTTAATGATTATTTGATTAGATTTCGAAAATATATTATTTAACTTTTTCCTTAAAATAAGGTGATATATTTGTTCACAGTGGGTGTCTGTTACCTGTGAACTTGGTTCAAAGGTCAACCGTCTACTTTTATTACCTACATTAAATAAAAGACTGTTGAAATTTATGAGCGTTCGATGAACCAGCTGAAATATAGATGATAAAAAATAACGAAGCCTGATATCACTCCAGGTGCCAAAAGTACATATTCCATGCACTGAAACAACACTCTAGAATTATGAACGTTGATCCAATATTTTGCAGGAGTCAACAATACCTGTACAGCTCAATGTTAAAGCAAAATGTCTTAAAACATTCCAACCTCCATTTTTCTGTTTCTACCCCAAGCAACTCGCCAACACAATAACCAGAAAAACTGAATCTCTGACCCAAACTAGACGGTTGCCGAAAAGACCAGCAAACCACGAGTTTCATCCTCACAACATGGATCCCGAGAGATCATATGCGAAACTGTGGCTGATAGAAAGTAAGATGGCATAACAAGCTAGATAAATTCAGAAAGTGCTGGTTCTGCGATACCCATGATGGAGAGGTCTGGCGAATATTAAGAAAAGTCTATGTCCAACATCTGACTCTGAAAGGCTATTGCTGCTGCTGCCGATGATGATGATGATGATGATGATGATACACAAGTTCCATGATAATCACCACCAACTTCACGCTGGCTGCAGTCCATTTGCTCGTTGTAGCCAATATCATTAGAAATCAAAGGTCATAACATCGTATTTCGTCACACCACATTAGGATTGTGGCTTTTAGTCTCAGTCACAGGCATTTTTAACCTCACAAGCACCGAAACCTTGCTGTATTATTCAGCCCCGTCATAATTACGCCATCAGCCAACCAACCACACAAATCTATTGGTTCTAACTCTTTTTTTTTTCTTTCTTTTGTTCTCTTCCACTGTCTCGTCCACCTTCTGCATTTGCACAGGTCCCCCGTTTCTAGCCTCACCACCCTCGATTAGTAAACAATAGCCCAGAGTCTTTCGTCGGGACAGATTTCACTTAACTATCCCTCCTCTTCTCAGATGCCTTTTGGCTCCGTCAGTTACTGACCCTGTGGTCGGAAGCGGAGAGAAATCACGTCGTTAGCACCAATCCCGAAGTAGCCAGAGTATTCAATTTTTTTCGTCTTTGCAGTTTCAGTAATTAATGACCTTTGATTCGTTTATTTCTAGTCGCTTGTAGCGATTCCAGTCACAGAGTTCAAGTAGCAGGCCCTATGGCTTACATAATTGAACATAGAGAAGAGATCGGCCTAATCCTTAGGAGTATTAACAGGATTGCAGTGGGAAGCTCTCTCTATGATTCCCAACTTTTTACGACGCCCAATATTCCCAAGTAGTTACCCAACACGGTACTGATCAAGCAAGACGTTGCTTATCCCGATGATCTTACGAGATACAGTATGTTTAATCCGATTTGGACGTATAAGTGACAGTTGATCTAACATAAGATAAATTTCTCATTTTTTTGAGCAAGGTTAATGATCAGGAATTCATGAAAAGACACTGATTGAATCGAGCAATCACATACAACGACTGTTTCCAGAGTTTGTTTTACCAAACGAAGTATTCTAATATAGCATAATATAGCATTTAGCGAAATCAAAAAAAAAATTGGGTTGTCCATGGCCAGGAATGAAAGCAGGAGTTACTGATAGAAAAGAGCTATTATACACTCAGAAATTATTTTGTAGCATTGCTTAATCATAAAACTGTATGGCGAAATATTTCACTATATCTAGGTTTGGCTTCACGAAATCAGGGGAAAAGTGAGTGTTATATATATATATATATATATATATATATATATATATATATATATATATATATATATATATATATATATATATGTATATATATATATATATATATATGTATATATATATATATATATTGTTTCAAGATTTCATAATTTTTATCAAAACAGTTTCTTAAATCCTCATACAGTGCCACATCATTCTAATCAGTCACTTTCTGATAGCTCTTAATGTTTAGATATTTTGCATTATACCCAGAATATTGAATTTTATAACTGTTTTTCAAATTAATATTTTAATGTTGTACGTTAAGTATTATTAAGGATATCATCAATTGTTTTAATATGGACCTGTTTGGGGTTTTTTTAAAAACAGTATATATATATATATATATATATATATATATATATATATATATATATATATACATATATATAGTGAAATACTACATTTGCTACACAGACATGATTATGATTCTGCCCTTCGGGATTATCCAGGGAATGATCCGATTCATTCGGATCCCTATTTAGAGCGTAATTAGGGGTGCGTATTTTTTCCTGTGTGGAAGGCCCCACTCGATCATTTTCATCCCTCTTTTCCCGTTTTTCTTCTTTATGATTGTTCCATTTGTAGCATCTTTAGTTTTTTGGTTTTGTTGATAGCGTTCAATTTTGTGTTCATTTCTTTGGAGGGGGGTTAAGTTTTTTATTCTAATCTTTGCGATAATCCCTTTGTCATTTTATCAGTCAATGGGTCTTAAAATTGTTCTAGATATCATATCTGCTAATCTATCAGTTGGTAATTTTGTAGTCTTTTGCCATTAATTCTTTTTTACCTATTTTTTAAAAATAATTGTTTGTTTATATACCTCTCGTTGGGGAAGTGAGGTTTTGATCTCTACGCTTGTGGTTTGTCTTTATAAAGTATGTTGGTTGTATTTAGAATCATCAGTCGGGTTGGTGATCCATCAGGTAAGCAGGGTGGATTTCCTTATAGGAGATATATCTTAAAAGTTATCAGTCTACTAGTTCGGGGGTTCAACTTCACGAGGCGTTAGTTGTTAATGTTTAATTCCCCAAACATTCTTAGTGGGTTAGCTTTTATGTAGACAATATCATTATTGAGAGATATTGTGATTCGACTGAAAAGATGAAATTGTGCTTTTAGTGGTTGAGGTATAATAATAAGGTAACTACGGTGATTGATATTAGTACATCTGTATATGGGATGTTTAGGATAAAACTTAAACTGGACTTTTAATGGAATTTTTTAGCGGTGCCGACATTTGACAGCTACTTTTTTTTTCAATTTAGTAAGTCGGTGTACTTAGTGGAGGTGATAATTTCGAATTTTTCATTTAGAGGCAGAGTTTCAATATTCTGGCTTGTGGGGAGGGTTTCACTGTGGGATGTAAGATTGCTGCCCCAAGTAATGTGTAGATAGTGATAAATTGATTTTTGTATTTTTTATTCGAAAAAGATGATGAATGGTTTCCCAATCTTAATTCAAAGGGTGTTGTTAGTTGCTAGTTTTCGAAAATAGCAGCTGACGAAAATGCAAATATATATATATATATATATATATATATATATATATATATATATATATTATTATTATTATTATTATTATTATTATTATTGTTATTATTATTATTATTATTATTATTATTATTATTATTATTAAGGAAATGAAAAAAATGAACTTTAAAGTAGAAATCAGGGCTAACATAAAAATAGTACGCTTTTTAGATGTCTCTCTCAACCTAAGCGATAACACCAACAAACCATACACGAAAGGAAATTCTTTAAGCGAAGCAATGCTAAACCACATCGGTTTCACATAGGTTAGTTTTAAATACAATGAAAAAGTGAAAACCAATTGAGTAAAACAAAGCAACGACAAAAATAGTTGAGGTAGAAAGATAATCCGTAGTATCAAACTTCACAGAAAGAAGCAAATATTCATGTTTGGGCCCAACTCATGTGGTGTGAACAATTTTGTGTTGAATATCAGAGCTGATCTTATGGACTATTTAAATTCCATTAATTGAAGCATACCCGGAGTGAAACATCCAGCAGTGAAATAGTTAGTTTTACATTTTGATTTTGTTTTATATTTCTAATTTTGTGGCGCTGAGGCTAAACCATAGACAAATCTTTGAAGTTGTACTCGCAATATTATTTACAATAACATTCATGCACAAATAATATAATACAATGTCTCTCAACTGTAATGTGTATTTTATAACTTTGTCATGCTTTCGTCTCTAAATATCGGAATACGTCCTGCGTTACAAGTAGCAAATTGATACTGAAGTAATGAATCCAGACCAAGGAGATGTGCTCTTCAATATGAAATGACTCATACCAAACATTATGCATCGTTTAATCTCGCTTTTATAGCCTTTCTCTAACTTTATTAGCAGTCCAACTTTAACGTGTCCGTTAAACTCTTCTCACACTCTGTTATTAATGCCTTTTTTTGGTGGAGGGAGGCTCTATCTCTGAATATCTCCACAGTCTTTGTTCTGTTAATCATCAACCTTACTCTGTGTGCGTGTGTATGAATAGCTGTGCTAGCCCTATTTTCCCTAATTGTCTATTCTATTAATGTTATCTGGGCCGAATGATACGTTCACTGTGCAATAACGGCAGATAATTTTGTGTATAATCTCTGATTAATATATTTGATTCTCAGCGTTGATAGAAACAGATGGGGCAGATATAGATCGTGGATAAACAAAATGAGGATGCGAATTAAAGTAGTTATTTGGGCCTTTGTATTACCGGTGTTTGTTTAGCGTAATTGTAAGAGCTACGCTACAGTAAAGCAGCTACCCTATGGGTATTATGTTCGATTCAAGCAGCAACCACATTTTCTTTTATTGTTTATTCTATCTACGTTATCTAAGCCAAATGATACATTCACTTGGTAATAACAGGAAATTCAATGTAATATAAACAGTTTACAATTATGTCTGTCAGATTGCATATCTATTTCTTAATAATACAAATGTGTGTTCGTGTGCTGGACTAATTCTTTGTAATGTATGTATATATATATATATATATATATATATATATATATATATATATATATATATATATATATGAGAGCGTGTAAAGTGAAAAGAAATTAGTTTTGATTGTGCCAACCATTGCGACTCAAACCTAATAAAAACTCCAATGTATTTACTTATATAAATGAGCACAAGGCATTAATTATTTTTTTTACACTGCAATCGTCTAATAATTTTTTTTATTTTTTTTCTTATTTTTTTTTTTTTTTTGTATCCCAGTTGGTATACCTGTTCCCTTGTTTATTCGGCCGTCTGGAATCTTTCAGAATAGTCTCGCAAGCGATCTAATGGAAATGTCCATGTATTTAGACGTAGGTGTATGTATGTATGTATGGAGAGCGGTATTATTATTATTTTTTCTTTATTATTATTATTTTTGCAGTCTCACACCAGTTGCTTGGTAGTTACCGCTGGAGATTAAGTAACAGCAAGTCTCCTCAGGTCTTCAGTCTTCCTCTAATCTTATCTGTCCCTCACCTATCACAGCACTGCTGTGGTTCGTACCTCCACCACCATTAATTTGGGGTTTTTGTCGGTTTTTCATCTCTGTTAGGCTACAACTAACAGCTGGGGTCGTACATCTCATATTTCTAGCTCTTTCCTCAGTATTCGTGCAGGTCCCAGCTGTGCTGTGGTCTGTACAGTCTCAGTCCTTCCTTTTATCCCTAGTTCCTCTAGTCTCACTTTTAGTGTCTTTGGTACGGTTCCAAGTGCACCTATTATTACTGGTACTACCTTGACCTTCATGCACCACGCCTTCTTCACTTCTCTTTTCAGAGCCTGATATTTTTCCAGGTTTTCACTCTCTTCCCTCTTTACTTCATGGTCTGCAGGTACAGCCGGGTCTATTATTTGACAGGTTTTCTTCTTCTTGTCTACAATTACTACGCCCAGCCTTCTTGCTTGGATGGGATGGTCTGTTCGGATGTCAAAGTCCCAATATTATTTATGATTTCCTTTCTCCAGATCTATCTCCGGTTTGTGTTGGTATAATTTTTCTGCATGGTTAAATCCCATTCGTTAATCAATTCCCAGTGTATCACTGTTCATACTCTATCATGTCTGTATTTTTCTTCTTCTTCTTCTTCTTCTTCTTCTTCTTCTTCTTCTTATTATTATTATTATTATTATTATTATTATTATTATTATTATTATTATTATTATTATTATTATCTGCATTTTCACCCCGATAATCATTGGTCGTTACTCATATCTCCAGCACCCATCTCAGTATTCCTGCAGATCCCAGAGGTCTGCATTGCATCAACCCTTCCCCTTACTTTCAATTCCCAAAATCTTGATTCCAGCGTGTTTGACTCGGTTTCAAGAGTGCCTAATTGCACCTAAGTGCAGCTAATATCCCAACTTTTATATTTTACATATTCCAATTTCTGGCAGGGTCCTGGCACTCTTCCAGCTTCTCACTTCTATTTTGCCATGTCCACTATGTGACAAGCCTTTTTTTCTTTATTCACGATTACCAAATCCGATATTCCCGCCTGGATGAGGTAATCAGTCTACATATTAAAGTCCTTGAGTACTTTGTGATTTCTCTTTCTATGACTGTCACTGGATTGCGTCGGTGCCATTTGTCTACATAGGCAAGCAATAGTCGCATGTGCCGTACCGAGTGTATGACTCTCCTAGTCATGTGTATTCTAGTATTGATTCTGAGCCAGCTCACTACAGTCAGAGGTGGCATTTATCGGGGTTTTTTTTCCGAGTTCCGTTATACAATTAGAGGGTAGGAAGTGAGAGATCTAGAAAGAAAAAATTAGTGGGAGAGTTGGGAGATTTCTGTCCATGAAATTAATCCATGTTTGTATAACATTTGGACAGAAGCATAGATGGGTGAGATGGGAGATAATTTGATGTGTGAGAAAAGAACATATTTGTTTATATATATTGCATTTCTGTTCATATCGAGGATACTTTTTCCCCACAAGATTCACTTTAATTCACATTCTGCTTTATACCACAAAATGATGAATTAGGATTGTACCTTTCACTGAAAACCCTCCGATTACCAAATCAAACAGGTTGAAATGTATATTCATGCATAGCACCCTTAGTGCTAAAATGACCCCAGACGACCTCAAATGAGATACTCACACGTACACACATACGTAAGTCCCCATAACAACATTGGACTTGATGTATATATATTAAAAAATGATTTAAATCCGATCTGACAACGTTACTAATTCGAAGTTTATAATTATGAATGGAAAATATTTGAAAAATTTATGATTGGGTCTTTTCTCAAAATTGCTGAATTGTTAAATTACTCTTACATACTCACACATGCACACACATGAGCATATGCAGACGAACACACGCACATATAAGTGAGCGTGTGTGTGGTTGTCTGCATGCATTCATATATATATATATATATATATGTGTGTGTGTGTGTGTGTGTGTGTCTGTATATATATATATATATATATATATATATATATATATGTGTATATAAATATATATATGTATATATATATATATATATATATATATATATATATATATATATATATATATATATATATATATATATATATATATATTCGTGTGTTTGTAATCGTGTTTGCATTCGCGTGAGCGTGTTTATTGTTTTTTTGTTCCGATCATGGGGAAAAAAGATAGATAGACAGACTGTTGCATATGCACCCGAACTTTATTTAATACTCAAGTAATTATATAATGCTCACTGGAAAAATATTAATTTTTCTACGAGAATATCACTTGCATTTTGTTCGTTTCTGAGGCGTATTTTCATTACATCCCTTTACCATTCAGGTTATCATTCGCAAAAACAATATAAACAATTCTTACTCAAAAATAATTTACATATGACAGTTCGTGTTTATGTACGTATAAATGCATCTATACGACCATTGGTTTCGCATATATATCTAGTGGGGCCATCAGCTTGGGGGGTGCTTACCGAAAAATTATGCCACAAGGTCTAATAAATGATAAATATAAAACATACGAGCCTTCTGAATTTTTCGAAACCCCATGGAATTGTAAGGCCCTGAGCATTAGCTTATTTACTGATGCCTAAATCCTGCATCAATATGTGTGTATATATATATATATATATATATATATATATATATATATATATATATATATATATATATATATATATATATGTATGTATGTACATATCACTGTATCTCTATTGATGCGAGTAATCGAAAATATAATTGGCTTTCAAAAATATCTTGTTTAAATTCTACTAATACGACATATCTGCTATAATGGAAGGCCCCCACAAAACGTGGGAAGGCAAGGTCTGACAGTTCGTGTCAAAAGCTTTTTAAACAGGTACAGGAATTAACATTGAGGATGGAGAATGATCATGGTTTCTGTGATGAAAGATCGCCACTAAATTTCGTAATTTGTCTTCTCATAGATATTTAGTAGAATATAGATATAGAATGTACGCTCCTGCATGAAGAAGTGGCCATAAGTAATATGTAAATATATTTGATATATATTTATTGTATACACATACACTATATATATATATATATATATGGTAATGTTTACAAGGACATTTACTCGGTGAATGTGAACATTTCGTGCCTCCTACACTAGTCAGCAACCGACTGTTTTTGTATTCTTAGAATAACCAGCCAATTTCAAAGCCAGTAGATGATAAGTGCGATAGGCTCAAAATGCTTACATTCACTGGGTACATGTCCTTGTAAATATTCTCTTTGCATATCAATAGTTTTATTTACTGTGTTAGATATTAAGCACTGTGATTAGATATCTACAACGGATAAAATCTATTTACATTTCTTCTCTGTTTGTTACAAATTGAGAATATATATATATATATACACACACACACACATATATATATATATATATATATATATATATATATATATATATATATATATATGTGTGTGTGTGTGTGTGTGTGTGTGTGTGTGTGTGTATAAAGATGGTCCACAAAAATGAAAGTTCAGAAACCTTCGCTCCATAAGGCCGCTTATATGCTCATTTGGGTAGAGGGTATATTTGCAAAATTTCATGTCATTCGGGTAATATTTGAAGATGGCTCTTTTTGTCAAAAAAATGGCAGCTTCATGAACACATTATAATTTCCTTGAAAATAGAGTAATAGATTTTCTTTAGTTCTACATGCGTAGTATAAGGGAAAATGTGTTTATTATATATATATTTATATATATATATATATATATATATATATATATATATATATATATATATATATATGTATAAAGTAGGAATATAAACATAAAACCATGTTAGTTTTCAGTGTTTCAACCTTATAAGACTTGGATGGTGTTGGCCATTTCTTTAGGGAGACTGCCACAATCTGTTAGAGATATCGCTTCATTTTAGGTTGACGTTCCTTTGATGGGTGTAATACCCCACCCAGTAGCGTCATTGATAACTTTCATGTCCAAGGTAAGCCCTCTAAACTCAGGGAACTGAGGAGGGTGAATGTTGTCCGTATGATGAATAATGTCCCCTAATTATCTATACAATCACGCGGCATATAAATGCACCGAAAAGAGTTATTTGTGTGGTTGTTGGAGGTTTTGCATCCTTTCTCTTTTTACATCTATACTAATCCGATCATCGAAGAAGACAAATACAATTAGATGCTCCAACATGTAGTAGAGATGACAATATGGAACTGCTTTTGCTACTTTTTAAACTCTATTGAGATGTCGCTTAAGAATCCCCAACATGTCAAGATCATTGGGAGGAGCGTGTGTCCCCATCCATGCTTCATATCAGTATTCGACATAAATGAAAATTCTGAATGAAGTCGGTTGAGTCACATTTTATTCCACTAGTAACAAGAGCTGAAAATGTTTTTGGAAACCAAGGTGGATTCTTTTAATGTATGATTTTCCTTTCCCATCAACTTAGCAAGATGGACTGTGCCCACAGCTCAAATTATCTATCAGTTTTTCTGAGTCAGTTTTTCTTCTGAAGAGTAAGGACAGTTCAATGAATTCCTTGTATTCAGCAAAATGATGAGTTAGATTCAATGCAGGAGTAGGTAATTGATCCTTCATTTTTTTCTCGACCATGCTTTCCGGTGGAGGAGAAATTCTTTGTTTGAGAAAGACTGCTATTCCTTTTTAAATGTCTTCAAGTGGCCAGATTTCAGGGCTTCCAGTTGGACTAAATATTGATGAAAAGACATAAGCGAGTACGATTTCAAAACTAAAATGTCGGCACAGTATCCAAACGAGATCATTTCCCCAATAACGCATACATTTTGACACAGGTTCCTTGATGCAGACCTGTATTGAATGTAATCGTATCAAAGACCAGGCCTCTCACAAGATATTCAATGTACTATTGTCTTATAGTTTGAAGGCATAACTAGGCCTGAGCTTCTCCAATTTCCTGCTCCGATTTTGTGACATCGAAAAGCTTCCCCTGGCATTTAAATGTGATAAGAATTACTATCTGATCTTTATTCGTCTTCTCCTCTTCAACATCTCGAAGAAGCTTCCCATCCCAATGCAGGAGGCCGGTGTCTTCTTGAGAAAGTGATCTCTTCTTGTTTATTCCGATTCCTTTTCCAAAACATTGCTTCCTTCTCCATTCTGCAGCGTCCTCTCTCGTCTTGAACAATGGCCACTTTATCGATGCTGGTCATGTGACCAAGTTTTACGTCTGCACACTGCAAGCGTGAAAAATCTCGATCTTCTTCGTGAATAATTATAATCATCGAATCACTAGTTGCGATATTAAAAGACAGTTCTGAACACGTATTCCTTCATTCTATCACTTTCATGCTGTCTTGTGTTATTATTATTCACTGAATTATAGCAATCAAAAAGTTCCGATAGTATCCTACTGCAAGAATCGAACCATTGCTCGAAAACCTAAATTGGTGATTAAAACAGCTGAACAACGAACGATTTTCAAGGTATTTTACAATCCCACAATTATATTTACAACCACGCTGAATTCGGTTTAGCAATTAGTGTGATGATGTGACGTGGTGAAAGGTAAGCGAAGTAAATTCTTAGATGTGAAGGGGTTTTAATTACAAGATTTAAAAATTCCAAGGTAGTATATATATATATATATAAAATCTCGAACCATCAACTTTGGGACGTTTTAAAAAGAATTCGATGACATCCATGAAAGGTTTGTCAACAACTGTCAGATAATATATCCATTTTTTAATAATGAGATTGTCGCGTCAAAAAAATAAATGGAGCAGATGTAGACGGTAAATAAGCAAAAATTCGGGTTGAAACAGTTATGCAAGGTTTTCTATTATAGGCATCTGTTTAAGTTAATGGCAAGAGCGACGTTACATTGAAACGGCTACCCTATCGGTCGGAAGTTCGATTCTTGCAGCAGCCTCTCTTTCTTTGATCATTTATTCTATTTAGTCTAGGTCAAATTATACATTCACAGTGTAATAACAGACGATCATTGTAAATAAGAGTTTCAGTATAATATAAGGAAATTCATTTATATATATATATATATATATATATATATATATATATATATATATATATATATATATATATATATATATATATATATATATATATATATATATATATATATATATATATATATATATATATATATATATATATATATATATATATATATATTGTCTTTTAAACTTCGTACATTAACGCTAAAAGAGAATTTTTCTTTTAGAAATTTCATAAATTTTATAAAGCCCCAAATCATCTCACAGTTTTATATCATGCAAGTGAATTATTTTCCGATTATTGTTAATATACTGTGTTCACAGTTTTCCGTGTTTTATACAGAATATGATTTTATTATTATTATTATTATCATTTGAATTTGGATTGTAATGTTACACGCAAAATTTTATAGTTGAAGTCATCAGGTCCTTTACCATGGATCTGTATTGGGATATATATAATTTTTTTTCAAAAAGATTTCATAAGATTAAGTAAGGATGATGGCTGTGCGCTCGACAGCACGCACCCCAGGTCGATCCAAGCATACTTCCAGGCAGACCTGCAAAGTCACGCTCGCACCCTCAAGCAAGCCCTGTGTAGCGCCTTGTAGAACCTTGATTTATCTCTAAACTGAATGATCATGTTTTCACTTTCAATAGTTTGTACGTCAAAGCAGACCGTCAGATTAAAATAATACCCATATATCATTCTCTGCATAAGTGTGAGGTTAAGTATTTGCTGACAGAAAAACGTTTCATTGTCGTGTTAGGGTCATTTTCTGAACTGAAAGAAAAGTAACGGTTCAGTTTAGCATAATAGTGGTGTTATTAATAGAACCATCTCTTTAATACCTTCGAAAAATTTCTCAAAATTCACACTTTTCTGTGAGGTTTGAAGCATTAGAGTTACAGTTTAAGTATCGAGTACTTCTCATAAATTTCAAAACTAACAGAAATTTGGTTTGTATGGCTTGGATTAATCATTAAGGAGATTTGAAATGCTAACTGAAATTGTTCCCTCACTAGTTGAATTAGGTTTAGCAAAGGATGCAACTTGCATCAAGTTTAGACCAGTCACTGGAAACAAGTATTGAAGCAAACTCAGCTCATAACATATGAAAATAATCTTTTCTTTTTTTTTTTCGAATAAATGTCTGGAATATGTTCCCAATAGGAAGAATGCAATTATAGGCACATAAAGACAGAGTTTGTCTTTATCCAAATGGATTACAATTCATCCGACAGTATTAAAATGGAAAGACGATTAGGAGGACCATGTTTTCTACGAATGAGATTTCTTTATTTGATTTCGTCGTCTTGCTAGCTTCTGTAAAAAAGAAATTTCTGGAGAAGCCATTTATGAATTAGAAAAACGTCAAAATTAAATTAAAAAATATCATTTCTACACGACACGATTTTCTCTAATTGTCTTTTGGCTCTGATATATGTATGTATACGTATGATTCAGGCAAAATGTTCTACCTCATCCCTCAATCTTTTGTCTGGTCTTTGGCTACTGCGTTTACTATCCCACAGGTACCATTCAGTCAGCTTTTGCTCAATTTTCCATAGTTTTCATTTGATAAGTGTCCTACTCATCTACAATTACTTATACGATATCTTTCATCCTAGTTCTCTCTAGCATCCAAATTGATCTTTATCCATCGCTAAGTATGATATTGCACTTTCTATTGTCATCTGTATGTCTCTGGGTTTGTTTCTGAATTCCTTGAATTTATATACTCTCAAATCATGCAAAGGAGTTGTCATTCAAGATAGTTTTTTCTCTGATCACCGTTATCAGGGTATCCTGTATTATATATAGCATTCAATTTTATTATTGGTATTTTAATTCGGATTCTAATGTTATATGTTTAATCTTATTTTGGAGATATTCAGCTGATTTGACCTGTTTCAGGGATATTAAAAAACAGCACAGGTATTTCAGCATCCCTTAGATGTGTTGATAGAACACGACCACTCTAATGTATTATACTTTTTGATTTATTTTCTTATCATAATATGTGATACTTGAGTTTTCTTTTATTCACTTTCTCTCATTTTTAGTTTTTAAGACTACTACATTATTTCATTTTGTTTAGATAAGCGTGTGGTTCATTTGTTAATCAGGTATCATGGATAACATTGTACAGATACATATATATATATATATATATATATATATATATATATATATATATATATATATATATATATATACATTATGAAAAACATTATTCTTGCGGACTGAAATTGGGAATGAGTATCTTATGCAGGCCAGATATAGTGAACTAGAAGACTGCAGATCACAGACGGTAACCTCAGTTAGTATGTATCTCTCTCTCTCTCTCTATATATATATATATATATACACACACACACACACACACACACACACACACATATATATATATATATATATATATATATATATATATATATATATATATATATACATACACACACACATAGAGAGAGAGAGAGAAAGAGAGAGAGAGAGATTTACTGTAAGCACTTTTCCGGAATTCGTTATGTATTCTTATACTTTACCTTCATTCAAGAATAGGGTTGATTCATAGAAGTACCCGATTGAAAATTGAAAGAATTAACGAAAAACAGAACAAGAATGTAGACAATGAAGATAAGATAAGGAGAAAAGATAGGGAAAATAAATCAAATAGAGTTTGAGAGGAACAATTAATAATATCAACTGGATGGAAAAAATGTGAGCATGGAAAAAATATATGAGAACGATGAACCTAAAGGAGAAGAAGAATGCAGGAAGGAAGAAAGAAAGAATGAATGAACGAAAAATAGAAAGTGAATGAACTTCAAGGCGTAAATAAATATAACAAGAATATTGAAAAAAAACAACTGTGTTGAGGAAGAAGAAGAAATATGAGTTTCAAAGTAGAGAAAATAAAACAATAATTAAAAGGGGTAAGAATCAAAGAAGAAACAAAGGAATGAAGGAAGGAATGAATTAGTGAAAAAAAAAAGGGTTTCTCAAGGAAGATAGAGTCGTCAGCATAGAAGTACCGAAAATGCTGGGTGATGAAAGTCACACAAAGGGGAGAAGCCCAAAGGGATTTTATGTGACGTCAGGGGCACGAGATCCAATGTTGCATTGAGAATGAAGGAATGACTGGCGAATAACAAACAGTGGGTTGTTTTAAAGAGAAACAGAATATATAGAGAAAGTTTGAAGAATGATACCTGATGTGTTATAGATGCAATTGAATAGGGAGGAAAATGCCAAGTAGAAAGAGAGAAAGCACAGGGTAATAGGAAAGAAGGTAAGAAATATAGAAAGGGAAAGAACAGACAGAAAACAATGTCAGAAAGAAGAGTGAATGAAATAAAGAAACAAAGGAAGGAATATGTAATAAAGACGAGAACGAAAGAATATAGAAAGAAGAAAACAACAACAATATATATATATACACACACACAAACACACACACACACAGATATATATACATAGAAAAAGATACTAAAAAATGTTCAAAGAATGAGCAAAAGAAATATATAAGAAAATAAGTAACAATCATAAACAAACGCAAAAAAGAAGATAGATTTTAAAAATATATACAACAATGGAGAGAGAAAGAGAGAGAGAGAGAGAGAGAGAGAAGCGAGACAGAGGGAGTATAAGCGAGGAATTAGAATATAAAGAACATTGGGGGAAAACAAATGATTGAATAAAAAGAAAAATAATGACAGAGAAAGAAGGAAAGAACAAATGCTGACGAACAAGAAAGAGAATGAATGAAATTTAGGCATTAAGGAACGAAAAATTTCAACCAAAACACATTAAGAGTGATTTCAAATCAATTTATGCCAATAGAAAAATAAAGAAACAATGAACGACCGGAAGAAAGAGAGGAAGAAAAGAAATGGGTGGAATGAAAGAAAAAATGAAGAAGTAACAGAATGAAGGAAGCGAAGAAGAATGAAAAATGAAGGAGTTTGGTGGAGATTAGAGTAACATTGATGGTAATATGCGTAGTGATGCCTTAAGTAATAATACGTTGGAAACATGCTTGCTCTACCGAAACATTTAAAAACAAGAAAATCCCATTAGTCTTAAAAGGAGAGGTCTACTATCAATGCATCATCCTGATAGTCATCTATGGAGCTGAAACAAGAATCCGACCCCAAAATCGGCCCTCGAACTGAGAAACATGCAATATTCATGCAATAAAATCATGCTCAACATCGTATCGAGAGACCACAACACAGTACAATATATTAGAGAAAAAATTAGAGTCCAGGATATCATAAAATCCATTAGAAAACTCAAACAGCAATGGGCTGGCCATGTTGCATGAATGTCAGACAACCGTTGGACATCATAACTTACAATTTGGATCCCCAGAGATCACAGGGGAAATGGGAAAATATAAGATTGCATGACGAATTGAACAAGTTCAGAAAGTATTGGTTCCGCGACGCTCATGATAGAGAGGTCACACGATGGTCCATGTCCAACGATAGTTGCTAAAAGGCTGCTGCTTGTAATTATGAGACAAAAGGAAAGAAGTAAAATCAAAAAAGGGTAAAAAAAGAAAGAAAATATATGATATAAAAGGAACAGAGGATGGAATAGAGAACAAAGGGTTAATGAAAGCTGGGGAAATAGTGTGGGGGAGGGGACTATCTCAAAACGTCAACTTGGCCCCCCATTAAGATGAACTACTATTTAAAGCTTCTGGGGGGCCATAATTGAGATGGGGGGAGAAGCTTTATAAATAGTAGTTCACCCAAAGCATTTCTACAGACAAATCTCATTAAAAGTTGGAGGGGGTCCCTTCGAGGAGCAAAGCCCCCCTGGACCCAGAAATCACTAGCAATGCCACCAAATGAAAGAAAGACGAATTTTCAAAAAGAAAAAAAAAAGGTGCTGACAACGAAAAAAAAAAGTGAATGAAATTGATTTATGAGAATAAATACGTCGGTGATTAATTAATGATCAAGTTAATGAATGAACTGCAATCGTATTGAGTGACGAAAAACCGATGAATGAAAGCAGGGGCACGTGAACAAAGGAATGAAAATTGATAGAAAGAAAGAATGAAAGGCCAAGGGAAGAATTCGAATATAGACCTGTCTGTTGGAGTAACAGAATAACAGCATAAAACCAAGGAGAGGATCATGGGAAGAGTGAAGGTAGGGGTATTGACGATGAAGAATTTGAAAGCCGGGGGTCAGCAATAGGAGAGGAAAGGTCAAAGATCAATGCAGAAGAAATAGAAAGAACCAGTAACAGGGTAATAAAATGGAAAGAGAGAAAGAAAGAAAGAAAGAAAGAAAGGGTGTGATAGAAAAAGAAAGAAAGATAAAAGACAAAGAAAAAAAACAGGAATTAAAGAAACCAAAAGAAAAACATAAAAAAAGTTATAGTAACTTAGTTGTTCCATTTATGTATAGATTAATATATGCAAGTGTAAAAACCACTACAAGACATCGGTTGTAATATTTAGAATGGTATGCCTCACTGATAACAGAGCGGAATATTTTCACCATAGCCAGGAGTCGGTGTTCGATTCCAGGTAAAGATTATAATTACAAATATTTATTTTTCCAAGCAGGAGGGCTGTAATCTCGTTGAAGTCTGGCACAACACAATTTTTCTCAGTTTCTCTCATCGTGATGGCCACTGTTTAGTTTTTGTTATATCAGGTTGCCCTTAGTATGTATTAGTGAGTGAATAAAAAATAAGATGGATGTGAAATTTACGTTGCTGGTGAAAACTTTAAGAAAAAAGATATGTGTGATAATATGAAATGCATGGAAAAGTGAGAATAAAGGGGAAAAGGAAAGAAAGATATGAATGAATGAAAAAAAGAAAGGTGGAAAATAGAAGAAAAGAAAGGAAAGGTTTGATTTATGAAGTGAAACACAAAAGAAAAAAGAATTAAAGACAGAAAACAAAGAATGAATGAATGAAGGAAGGAGTTGATTAAATAATCAATAGTAGAAACGTAATGAAATACAGAATGAAGTTAAATCAAAAGCAGAAAGAAAACTAGCAGAGAAGAAAGAACGTAATAAGTATCAATAAAACTAAATGAACTAAAGTGAAGGATAAAAAAAAAGATTTCAAGATAATGAGAGCCTGATTTTTTAAAAAAAGGAAGAAAAGTAAAAGAAAGATAGGAGCATTAAAAAAGAAAGAGAAAATTAATGGAGAATGATGGGAAGAAAGAGAAAATTTAAGAAAGTAAAAACCAAAAGGGGAAAAAGTAAACGTAAAATAAAATTAGAAGTGAAAGTGAAAGTATGGAAAATATCCAAACAAAGACATTTCCATTTAGATTAAGGACCTAAAAACAGAAAAGATAGACGGAGAGAAAAATTAAATAAAAGGGAGGAAAAAAAGGAAAAGTGATAGAAAGAAAAAAAAACTAAAGAAAGGGAAAATGTATGATTGAAAGAAAGAGAGAATGAAAAAAAGAAGAAAAAAACTAATCAGGGAAAAAGTAAACGGAATGTAAAAATGAAAGTGAAAGTGAAAGTATGAAAATGATTCAGACGAAGAAATTTCCTTTTAGATTAAGTAACAAAGAAAGATAGAACAACAGAAAAAGTTGAAAACAGAAAAAAGAAATTAATTGGAAAAATAGTAAATAAAAAATCGAAAAGCTAAAGATGAAAGAGCTATAAGAAAAAAAGTACATCGTACATATGTAAACAAAAAAAACAAAAAAAAATGCCCTTGATGGAAAAAACAAATGGTGAAAATATTTGAAGAAGCAAATAGTTGTAAAAATTACGTCGGCAATAAACAACCTAGTAGCAAAACAATGCAGACAATTTATTAGCATCAGTATTCTCGCACTAGCAGTATTTGATGACCGTGTATTTACTGTCACATGAGTTTTTCACACCAATATTTGGTGACTTTCACTGAGAGTCAAGTGACAGCAAATCTCTCCTAGATGTGTACACATTCCTTAGAACCATTTATCATAGTTCATTCATTCACATCTTCGCAGCAGAGAGGGTAATTATCTGTGTGAATCAAGTGACAGTAAGACTTGAACGATCAGACGTCTACATTCTTGTAGTCTTGATACGGAAACGTAGCTGACGGGATCGGGGTCGGTTGACCCCCTTCCAGACCCGAAATGGAGTCCTCCCCACCCAAAGAATCTCACCAGCTCACTGTATCTTTACAAAAAGAGATCAGTAAATGTTTGAGTAGAGCTCAAGGAGCCAAAAGCCCCCGGGCCCTAAAATACCCACCAAATATCTAGCTGTCTGGATAGTTTCTTTCCTTTCTCCGATCCTAAATTTTTTAAAACACTTATTATTATTATTACTATTATTATTATTATTATTATCATTATTATTATTATCATCATCATCATCATCATCATCATCATCATCATCACCATTATCTACTTATTTATTTATTTATCTATTTATTTGCAGGTTCACACCAGTTTACTGTTGTTATCATTACACACTAATTTATCTATTTATTAAATAATTCGATTTATTTATACCTATGCGAAGAATGTTTTGGGTGAGCATATCACAAGTCAAGTGGCATGTTTCTCGATTATAAATAAGAGATTAAATTATAAGTCTAAGAAGCAAAAAATCATTTGCAGTCGTAGTAGTAGTAGTAGTAGTAGTAGTAGTAGTGAATGAACAAATGTGAAATGTTTTAGGGAAATGTAATAAGTATGAAAGAATGTGAAGGAAAAGGTGAGATAAAAAGCAAAGTATCGCCTTTGCACAGGCTTCACGTATCACAAGTGGCTGTGTCTCTTAGTTGATTTTTCAACGATTTGCAATATGTGAAATTGACTGACAGGCAACAAGCACCCGGAGTGGCGTGACTCATTTCACCATACGAAATGATTTTTTTTTTTTTTTAAATTTTATGAAATTCAAAAACGAAATCAAAGCTGAGAAAAAAACAAAAAACGAAAAAAATAGACGGATATGAAATATAAAGGAAAGAAAAGAATTAATGGTTAAATGGAGGCGTTGTTTTGTATGGGGGAAGGTTGGGGGAAGGTTGGGGGGAGAAGGTTGGGGGCCAGGTTTGAAAGAAAGAAAGAAAGAAAGAAAGAAAAAGAACCAGAAAGATGATTACAAAGAGAAACTAGAAACCACTCCAAGTGTGAATACTTCTGTCTGTGTTGATACCACTATGAAAATCACTTCGTAAATAGTTAGGATGCAGGGGAGGTAGCTGTACAAAGAATTCCTGTGTCCACCCGAAATTCAATCGATTCTCTCCTACCCCATAGCTTACCCTTCCAGAGAATTCCATTGATCCTCAATGAGAAATTTAGGATATATATATATATATATATATATATATATATATATATATATATATATATACACATATTGGGAGGTAACCGTAAAAATAACTGGATCACACTTTACATAGGCCAAAATGTAATTGAAATCCGATGAGGGCTATTAAGGAGATCAGGTGGACAGACAGACGGAGAGACCGACGGAAGGACAAGCAGACGGACAAAGTTGAATACATATACCTCCCTGAACTTTGTTGGCAGAGGTAAATAAAAATGGAAGACAAGTAAATATAGAAAGGAATAGACGAGGTGCCATGGTAGGTTCAAGACTAGATAACAGAAATAGAGAGAGGATGAAAATGATCAAGAAAAGAAAGAGAATAAGAGAGAGAAAGAGAGGGGGTAGAGGGAGATGGGAGGTAGATGGAATAAGATAAAGAAACAGAAAAAAGAGAGAGAAAAAATGAAGAAGAGAGATAGAAGTAGGGAATGACTTCTCTTTTCTTTTTTTTTTTTTTTTTCCAAAATGGAGTTTGGTTGTAAGACAAATATGAGAACGTGAAAAACAATTGAGTGCGTGGAGGAAGATCGAGTAACAGTTACAACGACCAGAAAGAATTGATTAGCATAAGTAAAGAAGAAAAAAAAAGGTCGCTCCTAGGCTATAATTTGCAAAACTCACACACGTACACGTATAGAGAGGCGTATGGTAAATAGAACATTTGATTGGTTTTAGAGGGCTGAATATAAGTATGGGATCTGCATTCTCTGCAAAAATGCTTATACATACGTACATACATACATTGAGAGAGAGAAAGGAGGGTACCTTGAATAGTGTAGTTAATTCGTTCCATTATTTTCCAAACTATTCAAAACTGCACTGTCAAGGTCTTATTATAATTTAATGTGTTTTTTTTTCAGCTCATACTTACTCACATTAATTTGTTCAGCAATACCTTAACTGTGCCACATAAAGATATACACTAATACAAACAGCATTATTTAAGGTGTATATTATATATATATATATATATATACACACACACTTATATGTGTGCATGTATGTATCTGCGTGCGTATGCAAGTGTATGTGTAAGTGTATGTGTTGGTAGTGACATGTATGGTTGCACATGTGGAAAATTAAATGCTTGCAAAAATGTCTGTGCCTATATAAGGATAAGTATACCCATTTGCCTATATACACATACGTGAATACCCTAAAATCTATCAAAGAGCAGACATTGATCCAATACACACACATATATATATATATATATATATATATACATATATATATATATATATATATATATATATATATATATATATACATACACACACATATATATATATATATATATATAAATAGATATATAGATGTAGATACATGTATATGCCAATGTGTGTATTTATGTGTCCATGCGTGCATGTGCGCACGTGTATGTGTGTACGTGTGATTGTGCATATGTATAAAAAATATAGAAATAAAGATGTATATGTGTATGCATAAGTGCATCAATAAGTCCGTAGACTAATGATAGAAAAAATCCATTTACTGCACAAATATTTATTATTGAAGATAATCCCCTTTTCTGTAAAAAGCACTGAATTCAGTGGTGACAATTACTGGCGTAGATCTAGAATTATCCAATATATATATATATATATATATATATATATATATATACATATATATATATATATACTAATAGTGTTAGAAGTGCTGAGCTGCACGAATTTTCCTAGTGGGTAGGGTCTAGCTACCTGCTTTCGAAACACTGACTCTTATGCAGATGCAAACCTCGACTAGTTGTACTGGGGGTGGGGAATATAGCGTACTTCAAACACTGAGAAGACCAATACAGGGCTGAACAATGTGAGATAGATAGATAGATAGATAGATAGATAGATAGATGGATAGATAGATAGATATGAAGAGACGGATAGATAAATAGATATGAGCAGAATAGGATAGATAGATAGATATACAGGAACAGATTAGAGTATATATAGAGATATGTGCAGACTACAAAAGGTCTGCCGATTGGTGGAAATGATAACGTGTTCGCCACCGGTTTTTCGAGCCCTAATAAATATAGCCCATTTCGAATGATTATCCTCAAAGTAGGTAGGCCCTCCCTATCTGGATTGGCGTAACACAATCTTCTTCCCCATGTTCTCTCCCATTCGGCCCTGTGTCGAGCTAAGTGAAGTGAAGATTACGTGAAGATGAATAGACTGAGTAGAGGCTTTGTGCTTGATTAGACGTGACTCAAGTTTATTTGGGCATAGTATTCGCGCTTGCATATTCGCCTTTCCCAATGCATGCAAGTGTTTGTTTGATGGCACAATACAATGCAGTTAGCACTATAATTCTGCCCTTTTTTGACACTGACTATCCTGATCTTACACTGACGGGGAGGGCACAATCGGAGCAGAAAAATTCCATTATATTATCATGTTAATATGAGTTCTCCTTAACAAATACAATATTAATTTATTTTGATTTATAATTTAAAAAAAAAAAGATATTAATGAATCAAATACAACCTGAATTACCAGAGAGGAAGAGAAATTTGGGCAAATTTTAAACTAACGTTATTGTCAATCGAAGTAAATCAAATCGTTGTAGAAATAAAAGCAGACTGTACTCAATTACGCTTACTTTTTCGCGAATTTTCCCCCGTCAAAATTTTTGACCTTTTTTTTTTTTTTTCAAACTTTCTGCTTCCTTCGTATAGCTATTTTTCTTTGTTCTCTCATTTCTGTTTTTCTTTTTAACGCTGACTTTCCTCGTCTTTGTTTCTTTTTCTCGCTTCTCGTTCATTTGTAGAATCACCTCATTCATATATTTTTTCTTTATTTCTTTATATTCTCATTCACCTCTCCTTCTTTTTTCCATGTAGCTACATATTGTTATGTCCATCAGGAACTCTTTCACATTCATAGTTATTTTCCTCCTTTCTTTCTTTCATTCTTTCTATCTTTCTTTTTTGCTTAAGACTACATTTCAGTTGTTTTTCCTTCCCTTTTTTTATCTTTCATTCGTTAATTAATTCGCCCATTCTTTTCTTTTTAGTTGCATTTTCTCTACTTTTTATTTAAACATTTTATTACAGTTAAACTAGGCACATTTTTAGTACAAGGCAACAGAGACCCGTTCAGTATCCAACTCACTACACAGTAGTAATAGCCTGCAAGACAAACTCGTTTACCATTACCTCACTGTGAGGACCACATCGTATTTGCCTACATTATTTTACTAGTTAATATCAGTGAGGAAATTCATCGATATATTTGAATTTGGATGGAATGATATTTAAAGGAGAAAAAAAATAAATGAATTTATTTCTGTTGAAGATTACAGAGCTTTAAATGATTGGTTGGAGGTAATGATGGTACATTAGGCTGAGTCTTTGAAGGTAAGAGGTGTAGGGGCAGGGGTGTAGGAGAGGGACGAAGAGGGTTCGTGCTGCATCTATAACGGCTCGTAGCAAAACAAACCTAAACGCTATTTTCGTATTTTGCCTTTTTTTTTATACATAAAAGCTAAAAAGTGATGCAAAGCTAATATCTGGAAAGCCGTATTTATATGTACCTACTTCGTATATTACTCGTCCGTTTTTTAATGCAGCTTTCACGGAGGCTAAGCAGAAGGGATGTTGGGGGCTTTTTAGAAAAACATCCCTATGTTTGCCCCCTGGCCCCGAAGCTTTAGAAATAATAGTTCATCTGCTGCATTTCTACTTGAAAATCTCACTGAATGTTAGAGGGTACCCCTAAAGAAGCTAAGACACCGGGGGCCCCTAAATTACCCCCCATCTTTAGCTACACCTCCGTGTTATCCTCCTCTCTTCACATTTGCCTCTCTTTATTCGGAATTCATTTTTTCCTTTCCTAATCTATCTATTGTTTTAGTTCAATTCAATTTAGTTCAGGCAATCATTTAATTAGCAAACCATATTCTAAATGAATTCTTTCATTTTCCATTTTTAGTTTATTATCTCTCTTTTTTTTCTACTCATATCCATATATATATATATATATCTACCTAATAATGTGTTTCACCTACTTATAAAACATAATTATTCCTACGGTGTCTTTTATTTATCCATTGTCACGTTAGTCTCCCACAAAGCATTCTTCAGTAAAGATCCATCTTTTATTTTTTTTGTCTCCAACTTATTTCTTTTTAAAATGCGTAGCATCGCTTATTCTAAAATCTAATCACGCTTTACAAACTATATTCTACCTCTGTCCCATAATTGCTGGTACATATGCATATACATTTCGCACAGGAAATGTGACAAATTTTATGAGAGAGAGAGGTAGTATTATTTATTTTTTCAACAAAAACCATGCACTACTTATATGGCATAAATATTCATCTAATCATGATCCCTCTCTCTCACATATTTCTCCTTCTCCTCCCTTCTCTCAATCTATCTATCCATCTATCTATCTATCTATATATGTATATATATATATATATATATATATATATATATATATATATATATATATATATATATATATATATATATATATATATATATA
>OY735204.1:52763861-52768861 GCA_963457665.1 Thysanoteuthis rhombus | reverse complement strand
CAAATTATATATATATATATATATATATACATATATATATATATATATATATATATATATATATATATATATATATATTAGTTGAAAGCAATTTATACAACTATAATTGTTGTTGTTTATGTACGTGTGCATGTATGTTTGGAAGTGCGCCTGCATATGTATTTGGACACCTTGCTGTGGGGCAAGATTCACAAAATAGTCGCGCAGAGTATAGCCAGTACGGTCAGTGAGATCCCCACTGGTTGAGCCCCAACCGGGTGTGCCCTAACCGGTTGAGCTGCACCTGTGACCACGTGCTTATACACCAGTTGTGTTTTTTTCACTGGCTTCAGTTTTGTGTTGGGAAATATCTATTGATTTCTCATGCTGATTTTCAAAGAAGTCTTACTCAATTCACTATTGTTGTGCGACATTCTTAATTCATTTTCTCTATCGGTGCTGTTTTGCAAATATGTATGAATATATACATATACATATATATATATATAATGTGTGGATACATACAAAATACATACATACACGTAAATATATAAATAAATATATTAGGGGTGGATGCTGGATTTTGATCAGGATGGGGGTATTTTTTTTTACTCCTATCCCTCTATGACAATGGATATCATGATTTTTTTCATTTATTGGGATTATTCATGTTTTTGTTTTTTTTATTCATCAAATTTCTTTATCTCGATATTTTTCAAGAAAATGGTAATTGGGCTTGGCCTTAGAAGAGGTTGTTCAGGACCTCTGAACTCCCACGGTTGATCTGCGCACTAGAAGTAGTTATTTATATTAACTTCAATTATTGAATATTTATATATATATAAATATATCTTTACGTCCGTACAAGAATCAGTCTCGAATCGATCGAGAACGGCATAGTCATTCTCAATATGTATATGTGGCTATGTTCGGGGTTATCAACATTTTGTACTTGTGTTTTTGCCTCGGTATTAAAACAAGTTCTCATAGCCTGGATACCACAGACATATACGTATACACACACTTATAAATATATTTACAGAAGTATACATGAATATATATATATATATATATATATATATAGATATATATATATAAGTTTTGAAATGAATTCTCAGTCTGACTATTTACGTATATTAAACATCGCAGTCACTTGAGAGACCCATTCTGAAGCCATATTTTGGATTACCATTCCTTCATATTTGAAACAGAATTCAAATTTTAATTCCTCTTTCAAGAGAACCACGAATATGATATGAATAATAAATTTCTCTTCAAAAATTTGAATGTTTTTGAATCATTTATTTTAAATAACTTGATTTTGAAATGGTTGTTAAATTCTTATATCAAAAGCACTGTCTGCCCTCCATATGTATGCGTAAATACTTGAATACAAGTGAATGAATATTTGATTGTAAATGTGCGCACCTCTGTATGTACGTGTTTAAAGAGTTAAATATACGGATGTATAAGAGAGTTTACATCACTGTATGTAAGTATATATATATATATATATATATATATGTATATATATATATATATATATATATATATATATATATATATATATACATATATATATATATATATATATATATATATGTATGTATACATATATATATAAAGAGAGAGAGAGAGGTGGGAGAGAGAAGGGAGTTCACATTGCTCGTTATATATATTTATGTGTGTGTGTGTGTGTATGTATGTATACATATACATATGTTTGCATGACCATGTGTATTTCAAAAACCTATTCGTAATTCTAGCTATTTATGTATCTATCTCTTTTATTATGTATACGTGCATCTCCCCCCATATATATATATATATATATATATATATATATATATATATATATATATATATATATATATATATGTATATATATATATATGTATATATGTATATATATATATATATATATATATATATATATTATATATATGTATATATATATATATATATATATATATATATATATATATATATATATATATATAGCATTATTTACTAATTTTTGCTTTGCTTTGGCACAAGAGCACAAGTATGGGCACATAGTGAGGATCGAAATCATTACCGACGATTAGCAGGAACAGTTTTTAAGTACTATACAAAACAACACGCTCAATACATACATACATACATACATACATACATACATACATACATACATAATCTTTCATATCCTGGGGATTTTAGTCTGTTAATATCTATCTTTCAGTATCTGTATCTATCAGTAGATAGACAGATAGATCGATAGAGAGATAGATAGAGAGATAGATGGATAGATTTATTCATCAACTTATCTATTTATCTGTATTTGCATGCGCGCACAACTTCCTGAATACTTGCAAATATAATAATAGTTTATTAATTTCTTTTTTATCTGTCTGATATCTGTCCATCTATCTAAGTATTCATACAGTTATATTTTTTTTTCAAACTATATTCTTCATCTTGATATGCAGACTTACTGATATTTGAAGAATAGATATTTACTTAAGTTAGTCAAGTCAGGCCAAAGACTAAGATGGGTGAGTGCAGGGTAAAAACATTCTTCTCCTAGTCGTCAAATATGAGAGGTGCACCTTTTTTTTAGAAAAAGCATTCGTTGAAATGTTTTGTTTTATTTTTTACTGGGTTCCAACATCGACCCGTGGGGCCATCGGTAAGTACGCAACTGCGTCAGCCTACCCAAGGATACCAGGATGTATGAATACATGAACGTGTTTACCTGATATAAATTCCCTTTAGATTTTCTCTAAGAAGGCTAATTGAAAAGATTGCCCTAAACGAAAATCTGACGTCAAATCAAAGAATAATGATAATATCTTTCCATCTTTCTTTCTTTCTATCTATCTATAAGATTGCTTCACTTTTGTCTTTATTTTTGTATATATAATCCAGAAAAAAAATCATGCAAGGAATACACAACTATCTTAGCCAGGTAACAGTCGTTTGCTAAAAATGTATGTACGTATGCGTGTGACTCTGCGCACATATAAACACGTGAATCAATAGAATTATATAACAGGAATATATCATATATCAGTGCGTTGTGGCGTGCAGCTGTATATATCTATATATATATATATCTATCTATCTATATATATATATATATATATATATATATATATATATATATATATGTATTTATGTGTGTGTGTGTGCGTGTGCGTGTGTGTGTGTGCACGTGCATGTATGCGTATGTGTATACCAGTATACTGTAGTTGAGATATCTATGAATGAATTACCAATGTATATTTATTGTTTTATACCTATTTATAAAGACATTCACGGAGCTCAAATCAATATTGCTCAAGGCCGAATGTACTAACAGAAAGACTGTGTTGCATCAAACTTACAAGCGGGAAGAGCATTGCCTATCTTGAAAATTTGATAACATTCCCTAGCCTTTGAATCTCCCTCTCTCCCTCCACCCCTTTCTCTCTCTTTCACACTCTATCTATCTATCTATCTATCTATCTATCTATCTCTCTTTATATATATATATATATATATATATATATATATATATATATATATATTTGTACATATATATATATATATACATGAGAATTACAATGATATGTACCCGTTGAATGCCAATGTTTCGTATCGAACACACTCATTAGCAACTGGCACTATGTCTAGTCTAGTAATTATGAAGACAAAAAGACCATTCTCAATCTTTTTGTATTCTTACAAACTGAAAGATACATTATGAACTCCCTCACCCTTTCTCTCCCTCTCTCTCTCTCTCTCTCTCTCTATATATATATATATATATATATATATAAATATATATATATATATATATATATATATATATATATATATATATATATATATATATATATATATATATACTCAAACATACACACATAGATAAATAGGAATGTATATTCCTAATGCGCCAGCATATATATTTACACACACACACACACACAAATATATATATATATATATATCTATATATATATATATATATATATATATATATATATATAGATAGATAGATAGATAGATAGATAGATAGATAGATAGATAAATCGATTGATAGATAGAAATAGAATGTGAAGTAAATTATGTATACGATAGGATGCATTGCTTACTTGGATAGGTATGGGCGAAACACTCGGATAGATAGATAGATAGATAGATAGATAGATAGATAGATAAATAGATAGATAGATAGATAGATAGATAGATATGAATGAATGGGCTGAGATAGATAGATAGATATATCATGACTGGACTGGAATAGATAGATAGATAGATAGACAGATAGATAGATAAACGAGTGGTATTTGGATGGATCTAGCGTCAGCATTCCAGCGCGTTCCGATCCTCCCCCTTCCATAATCGTGTTATTCTTACTTGCAGCAAAACCAGCAGCAACATTTATTAAGCATTTTAACCCCTTCCCATTCCTTGTTCTCCCCGACCCAATCGTCACCATTTCATCCACCCACACACAGCGACGCCCCACATCCTGACCCCCGTTCGTCTGTCTCGCTTCCATCCTACCCCTTTCTGGACTCTCCTCGCAAGCCCCTCTACTGAGGACTCTAAACATCTACACCTCTTCCCATTCTCCCGACTCCATCTAATTTATGCAGGTTACGTCCAGGGTTTGTTTATGCGATGAATTCCATCATCTTTCTGTCACTGTCTTTGTCTCTCTGTTTCTCCTGTGCTTTGTCTCTTTTTATTCTATTTCTCCCTGTTTGCCTCTGCCTCTCTCTCTTTCTCTCTCTCTCACTCTCTCTCTCTCTCTCTCTCTCTCTCTCTCTCTGTATTTCATTCTCTCTAAATATATATATATGTATATATATATATATATGTATGTGTGTGTGTGTGTGTGTGTGTATTTCACTTTCTTACATTCTTGCAAGATTCTCAATACCCCTCACACCTTGTCTTTCTCTCTGACTTTCTTTTTTTAATCTCTCTCAATCTCCTTACTTCTTAGTCTTTCTTTCTTCTATGCATCATTCTGTTCTATTGACCATCTATCT
>OY735204.1:52746361-52756361 GCA_963457665.1 Thysanoteuthis rhombus | reverse complement strand
AGAGATATTTAAACGGCGAACAAAGACAACTACAGATGCGTAAACAAATTCACCCGCACATAAATAAAAGCCTGTCAACATACACGTACACACACACGCACGCACATGCAGGTTCACTCACACACACTCACGCACACAACGCACACATCTTCATTTCTTAATGGTTACATTTAGATTAGACTATGAAGTTAAAACATTTGGCAAACCACTTTTATAGTCCTCAGTTTTCCATTCTGATATATTAACAATGCAGGTTTGGGGGAACTGGGTACCAATTCAACATAAATTTACTTCGCAAACTGAACCATCCCTAAAAGAAACCAATTGTGGTGGTGGGGGTGGAAACAGTTTTTTTTTTCTTAATGGTAAGGAGTGCATATATAAATGTTCAGTCCTTTAGCTCCATTGGTGTGGCTTGTATGCATGATAAATGCCTATCCAGATAGCTAAACCAACTTGAAAACTGAACAAAACTTTTTTGACAGTTTCAGTTGACAGTTTCTAAAATGGAGACCGATTCAATATTTTTTACATTCTGGTTTATACATTGGCTCACAACACCCACCCACACACACAAACACACACACACACACACACACATATATATGTTATATATATATATATATATATATATATATATATATATATATATATATATATATATATATCCAAACGTGTGTATATATATATATATATACATATATATATCCAAACGAGTGTATATATATATATATATATATATATATATATATATATATATATATATATGCATATGTCACCAAATACCAATATGTGTGTGTGTGTGTGTGTGGCATCTTTCAGTGTATGTGTATACACCAGGCATTTTTGAGTGTATGCTCATGTACAAATATGTATACCATCCCCATATGTATATTTATGTATAAGTATGTACATGTATATATGTGTGTGTGTGAGTGTCCGTGGGTCTGTGTGTGCATGTGTGCATGTGTTCATATGTATATGTGATTGTGCGTGTGTGAGTGTACAAACACATGGAATAGCCCCAATATTTATTCACTCGCAATTTATAGGAACTTCAATCAGTTATGTGTTGGGGAGAGTGGCTCAACATTCACTTGGTCTTTGAACTGCAACTTAGACTCCCGGTGTAAACAAGTGCACCTTTCACTCTATTTCAAGAAAAAGTTAGCGATATTTTTTTCCAAAATCCTGTTTAGTAATCATCATAATGACTAATTCTTGTCGAATTGTATTTTTTATCGGCTCCCGTATTTTCTTATATTTCTTATCACAGAGTCTGAATTTTCGATCAGCAGACATCGATCACTGCGTAATCGGAATAATTATGGATGATGGAAGATGACATGAAAATAGCATTGAATTAAAAACAATCTGTAACCTGTTTCAATTGCGCAAAAGTTGTTTTGTTTTTTTCGTCTCCAACTTTGCCTTTTCTTGCTATCAAACCCTAAATTCAAAAATCGAAAGAAAGTAGTGCTATGATCATTGCAATATGCAATGTTTTGGTGCCTATTTAATTGAGATGAGCAACGTATAAATAATACAACTTTATTTGGACAGGTGTTTATTTCGTCAGATCATAGAAGGCATACCTGGTCTACACCTTTAGATATGAACAAAAACATAGCGTCACACATACGGTGTATAACAAAGCAACGCATAGATATATATACATTTATATACATATATATATATATATATATATATATATATATATATATATATATATATATAAATATATACATATGTGTGTGTGTATGTGCATATATATGTGTGTATATATATGTATATATTATTGTGTCATCCACAGACAGCTGTTTCGTTGTATTACAACTCTTCAGTGTGGCTATAGACTATCCATTTTCCCCATCCAGTACCTAGAGGTTGGATCGAAACCTTAGCCTCAGACCCAGAGGCTGGTATCCTCTCTCTGTTCCAAAAAATGTTGAATTTAAAAGATATTTATGCATATATATATTCCCCATTCACCAGAGCGCTCTATTCCATGTTGGATAAGCATTAGGAGTGTCAGATTTTATACTTAATGATTATAGGAAATAATTCCCTGAGTTTACGTCCAGACACTCCAATAATAATATATTATAATTTCGGAAGGTTTAGTTTATTACATAATAAAATAGAAAACCGATCCCCCACTTTATTGATCCCCACCTTTAAAAGCAACATTTTAAAATAGTATAAAACCTCCTTAAAGTAGGCGTACATAATTTTTCTTTTAATACTATTTTATTTAGAAACACGTTTGGTTACAAATGAAATCATGAAATGTGTATTTAGTCAACACACTCAGATATAAACGAAAACATAGCGTGACATATTTTGAGTGTTACAAAAGTAGCTGGCCATTGCCTCCTTAAACAATCCACCACACGAATGTCTATATTCATCGTTGGTAACATTTGTCAAGGGAGATAACTATTAGATGCAAATTGTAGAGTATTACCACACACGGACGCACATATATATATATATATATATATATATATATATATATATATATATATATATTTATATATAAGTATGAAATCAAATACATACAAAAAGGTGTATATAACGGAGTAGCTTTGAAGGAGGAGACGCAAGGGATGTTTTTACTCGAGAGAGAAATTTAAGGCCATTGAGTGGATGGAATTTTGTTTTGTAGTCATTTTTGACAGCATGAGTAAACTATATATATATATATATGTATATTCAGATCGATCGATAGATAGATTGATAGAGAGAGAAAGAGAGATAAATAAAAGATATGCATGTATAGAATTTATGCACACAGATGGATAGATGGATAAATGGAGAGATTCGCTGTGGGTTTGTGTGTGTTATCTACAAATCCTATAAACCAACCACGGTATCTCTACTTTCTTTGAATGTTATCATTACCAATATATCCATATACACACACACACATACACATATATATATATACATATATATATATACATTTCTGCTGCAGTCTCATTTTCTTTATCTATTTTTCAATTCTATTTACACTGTCTAGGCCAAATGATACATTCATCGTGGGATGACGGGAAATCATTTCAAATAGAGTTCCAATATAATATAACGAGAATCAAAATCATTCTGTCGGATTATACACACACACAACACACACACACACACACACACACACACATGCATATCCAAGATTTATCCGGAGGTGTGATTGGTGTTGTCGGTAACAACGATATTGGCGACCCAAGTTCAAGCTTATGCTCACTTCACATTAATGCCCTTCGTAAAGGCAATAGTTCACCTTTCCCTTGGCTATGGTTAAAATAGTAGGGTACATCGGTGTCTTTCTTGCGTGGGGAAGGTAACAAGTCTAGGTAACATAAGTAACAAGTCTGGTTCCTAAACCAGTGAGAGGAGCCCTCCAAAGGTTGTTCGAAGCTCAATTTCACGCCCTTCCGGCAGCTTTAGCAAGAGTATCGTTCTCTGCTATTCTCTAAACGATATTAGCAAGGCCAAGAGGGGAATTCTAACGACCGAGCATCCCAATATCCCCGTACGCTTCGCCCTGGCATACGCCCTGGAGCATACCTTCCATTGTCCGTAGCGATAGAACGGGGGCCATTGATACGGGGAGTGTCCATTCATTAAATATCAAGCTAACTTATTTCAAAGTACTACTAGTTTTTAATGAATGATTTGTTTCTGTATGTTGCCATTAATAGATGCATTATTGGTTAGAAGTATTGATTTGTGGCAAATCTAATTTCAAAGAATTTGTTCAAGTTTTTGCGATGATTGCCGTGTTTAATGGTGAGCTGCATAGGAACGTTGGCCCGATTGCAAACTGATTTTTTTTTTTGAGCATTTTTTAAGTTAGCACATTTCTGAGGTACCTTTATTCAATATACACATAGTTGAAATGCAACGTTTCGGCCAATTTCAGGATACAATCAGATAAAGAGAAGTAGTATTTCAGTAGTATATAGATAGTGAAAAGAAGCTGTTAACCCATTACCCCTTGAAACAAATAAAGAAAATGTCCGCTATACCGCTGATTGTGTTTAGGTTTGTTGGTTTGGCAAGTAATCGATAATTCTTCCAATTACTGAATATTGTTGGTAATACAACATATTATTAAAACACCCATTACAACTCAAAGAAATCTTATTTCCATAAAACGAAGTTCATGCGTAATTCTATTAACGCTTGCTCCTAATATGGTGACTTATTCAAATGAATTCTTGCACTGCCATTCATTTCCGCTTTGGGAGAGGGATAAATATCCTTATTGCAAGACTTTAGGTAGTGATTTCATAAAATGGTTCTTTGCAGGCAATCAGGTGTATTAATCTATTTGATTTTTTTTTCTTGGCACCGTCAGTTTTTTACAAGATTTTTTTCAATTCAAATTTTAACTAAGTTTACTTTTCAACTACATTTTAATCTATAAGTTCCTTTTTAATTGCAAATTCACCTCCGGACGTTCACCCTCCGGGATTGATCAAATAGCGCCTATCGGAAAATTAAAAGAGAAAAAATACTCAAGTGAGATTCTACTCCCTTTGTAGGGGGGGGGACTAATTACGCCCGCTTGTTCGAACAATTGAGCAACCCAGACTCAACCAGAAGGGAGAAGTCGAAATGGCACTTTTTAACCCATACTCCTCTCCAGTCAGTGGCCATGTTTGTTTATATTTCGGTAATTTCAGATTTTTTTTTCTTCAAAAATTCAAATAATTCATTTTTCAGTTAGAATATTATGAATCATTATTTTCATTTTACAAGTACATTTTACATTTTGTACCTGAATTATCGGTTGCATTTGTTTGCAACTTTTAATCAGACCGATTACATTTTGACTGTGACCAAATAAGCGGAACGAAGTAAATGCAGAAAGACGCCTTGAATAGATCTGAACCAAGAGTGCAGTTCATGCCTGCTCTATCTGTTGTGCTACCAAGGTTCAATCAAAAGGCAGACGTCCAAATGACACCAATAAACCCATCGGCGGCCATGTTATATTTATATTCTGATATTTTCAGTTTTTTTAGTCACTTTTTTTATCTATTTCATAAGATTCATTTATCTATCCATTTATTTATTGAATATGATGACTCTTTCAAATAATATATCTTTTAATACTATTCTAATTTGAAGATTAAATTCAGTTAACTCCACCCCCTCTTGAAAACATCATTTGAAAGTTCCCAAAATTGCCTCTTTAAATTATTAGTTTTGCCATGACGGCAAAATCTATCGAGCCCATTTTTTCAAGCTATTGACACTCTCTTGGTTTCAAACATATTCTGGTAAATCATTCCACTAATTTATTATTCTTTCGCTGAAATGAAAAAAAATTCAAAGTTTGACAATTTATCTGGTCTACAATTAAATTATTTGTTCGGTCATCTAAATTAAAAGAAACGTTTTGCAGAAGTTGTTCGATCCATTTAAAGTTTTAAACGATTCTACAAGTCTCATCTAACTTTATGCTGCAGCAATGATGTCATACTTAGTTTATCTAATCTTTGCTCATTGTTAAAACTTGATTTGACGTCAATGGTCCTAGTAAAAGCTCTTTTTACTGCTTCCACATCCAAGACAGTCCTCCGATGACCGAGGTGCACTTCAATTACCTGAACTTGACCGCAACATTCGATATTATGCCTTACTCAAAGATATATTTGCCATTTTCATTTCGTGCAGTTTCGACAATACAGTATTTCCTAGAAGATGTGGTAAAGAGATCTTCACCCGTGGTATAAAAGTGTATATACGGTCGTTGAAATTTAATTTTTCATTGAAAATGACACCATAGCCCTTTTCAGTCTAACACGTATCCGAATCTGATTTCAGAAACTCATATTTATTTTTTTGTGTTCGATTTTCCGACGTGAAGAACAGACCACACCTTTTCCCCTCATTGATGACTCATTAAGATCACTTAAAATAGATGTATTCTCCTTTGGGTGCGCTACCTTTTTTTTTTACACTGTCTGCGAATATTTTGATAGCATTTTTAATACTTCGGGGAAGATCATTTATGAACAACAGAAATAATATTGGACCCAACACGTAGCCCCACGGGACCCCAGATATTAAAACCTTGGCTTCAGACTCTGAATCTCCAATTTTAACTTTCATATATCTATCACTCAGGAAGTTTCTTATGATATTAACCATATTTTGGGAAAATCTAATAGCTTCAAGTTTAATTATTAAACAGTTGCGAGACGGAGACTAGAATGCCTCGCTAAAAATCAAAATACATCAAATCAACAGTCACTCGCTGCCAAATTCTTATGAATTAATATGAATCATTATTTTTATCGTTTTATTTTGGGACTATTTTTTTACCTTCATCATAAATTTATTAGTTACTTTTTTATTGGATAAAGGTAAAAAGTAGTCAACAAATTAGAAATAAAAATTATGATTCATAATACTTCATGATATTAAAATTGATGAAAAATGAATTTTAAAAAAGGAATCTATCTTATTTGTATATATTTCACTCCAAACATGCACAAACACATACACACGTAAAGTCACACACGCCTATAGTACATATATGCATACATACAAATGCGTATACGTATACATGTATATAAATATATATATATATATATATATATATATATATATATATTACACTATAACCAAAAATATGTGAACTAGTCACAAAAATACCCCCAAAACTACTAACAGGCGGTCTAGATGAAAATCAACCAGACATATAAGCAGGCTTTGCAAGTTGCTATTGAACAATAGACCACCTGCGTGCAATAAATCAACTAATCGGAAAGTCATTGGGAATTTATACGAAAATGGCACTGCAATAATTAGACAACATCACGATACAAACAAAATAATGATAGAAAAAAGGGGTAAAACAAGGGGATACAATATCACCTAAATCATTTGCAGTGAGTTTTGAAAGGTCGTTCGGAAAATCGACCAGGAGTGGACGGGGATAAATATCGATCGAAAAATCGTTAGAAGCAACCGAAAAATTATAAAACATGTTAACTGATCTGAATAGGGAAAGTAAAAAATGCAGGCTTAAAGATGAATAGAACAATGACAAAAAAATTATCAACGAAAAAAAACCCCAAATGACCTAAACAATAGAGGGTGAAGTTCTAGACGAGGTTGACGTATATGTTCAACCAGACCAGGTAAAAAGAGAGGGTAGAGAAAGACCATGAAAGCTAAATATATCGATGCATAAAGATCGACTGAAAATCACATTGTATGACTAGAGATACATTGAAGAACATCCAGCCCATAAGCGGAATCTGGGCATTGAAATAACGGACCGAGAACCAACTTGAACTGCAAAGAGAAAACAAGTCTAGGGATAACTAAAAAAAATTGAAGATCAACATGGATCAGAATGAATACTAGATTGAATGATATCATACAATGAATTAAGCAACAAAAAGGAGATGGACTGGACAATAAGCAAGAAGAGTGACAACGGATGGAGTAAAAAGTTAATCGATAGGTGCCTATGGGACAGTGAACGCAGTAGGGAAAGATCAGAAACAAGTTGGGCAGATGAGATTTAGAGGGTTGTCGGAATGACTTGGCAGAGGTTAGCCCCATTGCAATTGTCATCAGAGGCAATGGGAAAGGTGTTTGTCAAGGAGAAGACTTATAATGGCTGATTCCTGGTAAAAATCAGAATGTTCAAGATGAATAAGCTCACTCCACTTGGAATAGGTCTGCTAAACCACTTATAGACATATTCGTATACACACGCACACATACAATCACACATACACATACACACACACACACACACACGCACATATATATATATATGTATATACAAACTTTATAATATCTAGGGATTGATGCAACTGTATACCAATGTATAGGTACTAATGCAAAAGGTTGTCCGGATATACATACATAAATGCATACATGAATACGTACACCTATACATACACTCAGAATCTCGGATGATTTGAACAGCTTGTTTTCGATATTGCACGTCCTTTTGCCGCTGCTCCTTGTGAGCAGTACATTTGGTGGGCTCGCCAGACACATGCCCAATATATATTCTGGGAAGTCCATAGCCCCACACAATTATTACCTAAATTTTGGTCAGAAAATTTCTCTGTATAATGTTCGATACATGAAATTAACGTGGAAGGGGTGGGCCAAGATCATAGACAAAAAAATGGAATGATGGAGAATAAAATTTCAGTTGTGTGGAATAACTGCTCTCTTGATCATTTTTTGTACCTAATGCATATATATATATATATACATATATATATATATATATATATATATATATATATATATATATATATATGTGTGTGTGCGTGTGTGTGTGTGTGTATGAATATGCAACTATAGATATAGATATATTTGTAAGTGTGTATACGTGTTATCTTCTTTTGTGTGTTTGTCCTTGAGTATATGTGATGAGAAGTTTAAGAATATGTACGTACATCCCAAGAATATTCCACATAACTAGGTCCGTGCAGTATCAAAGTTGTATAAAAGTGCATATATATATATATATATATATATATATATATATATATATATATATATATATATGGTTGATCAGTTATGAACAAAATCTGATTCAAAAGTATTACAGAAGGTGATAGTGTTGAAATGTAGATATTTCTTGGGTAAATTAAATACCTTTTCATCATTAATTGACGGACTCGTTTATGTACCTACGACTGTACCTGTGAATATGTGTACTCGATATACACACACACACACACACACACACACACATATATATATATATATATACAAGCGCCCACGAATGTGTGTCTCATTATATGTATACATAGATATATATACAAATATACAAATATGTATACACACAAACACACACAGATATCTACATACACAGCATACACACACACACACATATATATATATGAATATATATATATATATATATATATATATATATATATATAAGCGTATGTGTATGTCACTTTCAGTGTACATATATTTATATCTACAGCTATGTAAGTATTTGTGGCATAAAAGTGTCTCTTTTGAATGTATTTATCCATAACCAGCGTATTTAGAGTCTGTTTAATTTGCTACTTTAAATTTGCACAAGTTAAGCTAATACTTTGATATATATATATATATATATATATATATATATATATATATATATATATATATATATATATATATATATATATATGTGTGTGTGTGTGTGTGTGTGTGTGTGTGTGTATTTGGAAGTATTTTTTTCGATTGATACATGTGAATGACCTGTGACCTCATACAAACATACGTATGCACATACCCCCATATATGCATACAAGCATACATATGCGTTTACACTCACACACACACACACACACACACACACACACACACATATATATATATATATATATATATATATATATATATATATATATATATTTAAAATGTTGATTGGTAGTTACTTGTTTAAACCTGCTGTGATGCATTTCAATAATGAATCTTATAAATTGCCTGATAATCAAATATGTCATACCTCATACGGCAGAAAGTCTACTGACACTGGCATTCTTTCTAAAACAGTACATTCATTGTTTCAATTTACAACTGAAAGTTAGAAACTCTCTAACCCAGTGAAACGTTTTTCTTAATTGTTGAAATGTAAATCTTGGATATTAAAAAGCATGCAATAATGTTACAGAAAAAATCATAATAAGTTTATTATTGATTACAATGAAAAAAATGAGTTTTCCAGTCAACGTTCACATTATCTATCTACCTATCTACCTATCAGCACGTGCAGATCCTAATCCTTTATTCTGTCATCCTCTCTCTGTCTCTCTCTCTCTCTCTCTCTCTATCTACCCATTCCCTCTCCCTCTGTCCCACTCTCCATCTATCTATCTACGCGTACAAATCCAAGACCAATATATCTATCAATTCATTCCTAATTTCTCTCCTTCCCAGCCATCAATCCAAACTTTCTCTTCCTCTCTTTCACGATATATATACATATATATGTATATATATTTGTAGGGGGCTA
>OY735204.1:52693861-52741361 GCA_963457665.1 Thysanoteuthis rhombus | reverse complement strand
AAAAATGCTGATAATATATATATATATATATATATATATATATATATATATACATATATATATATATATATATATATATATATATATATATATACATATACATATGTATCTATATATATATATATATATATATATATATATATATATATATATATATACATATATATATATTGTGAAATATGGACCTGATATTTTTACGATCCTGATGATTTATATTCTTTATGTATCATATTGAAATCTAAATTCTGCGTGTATATTACTTTTTTTCCTGATGAATACATATTTTCGTAATCAACAAATCTATAATTGCGATAATAATTACCTCTTTACCAGTTGTTATCTTAAAAAAAAAAAAACATTGTTTAATAAAGATATAGCCAATATTATCGTCACAAATAAACGTCTGTGATTCTTTGTCTGTATATACATGTGCATATGTGTGCATATGCACGTATCTTTCTCAATCTCCCTCTCTCTTTCTCATTCTCTCTCACTGATATATATATATATATATACATATATATATATATATACATATATATATATATGTATATATATATATATATATATCACATACACATATATAAGTATCTTAATGTGCGTAACTTTCTAGGTCTTGTCGTGTATGTTGCATACAAGCACGCACACATGTTTACGCACAGCACGCACGTGTGTGTGTGTGTGTATATATATATATATATATATATATATATATATATATATATATATATATATATATATATATATAAAGATACGGTTGTATGTAAAGGTATGGCGATATAGGTAATACATGTATATGCATATAAAATGCATGAATATACGTATTTAAGTTATGTTTGTTTTTGTACAAATGACTGTTTATCTATGTGTGATATATATAAAGGTGTAGTTTGCATTCCTGCCAGTCTTCAACTATCCACTAATGACGATATGCCTCTTTTTTTAAAATTTTCCTTTATGTTTAGTGATCACAAATTTAGTTGAGGCACGAATTATAGCTTCTTTGTAATTGAATATTTTATTATGGATATGAAGCTCGAAATGCTCCAAGACATAAACTCTAAGAGATATGTCGAGAGAATAGACCTCGAAATCCAAATCCCCCAAAACACTGTCCCAGTCAACAGTAATTTCCGGGCACGTCACTATCACGGAGCATTTCATCCAGTTCACGTGTGGACCAATTTGAAACTTTTCAATCTTTCTTATCGCTTTATGGTGGTGTGATATGATTGCTGTTGGAGTCTTGAAGACACACGTGATTGGTCTTTCATATTTCCAGATCTGAACCTATTGAATCAACGCTGAACAGTTCGCACTATTGAAGTACCTGCCCAAAATGTATTTGTTGACTTTATCAGCAATTTCAGTGACGTTATGTCCTCCATTGAATTTGCACTTCGAAAACAGCCGGACTTCTTTGGTAGACAGCATTCTGTTGAGGGCTTGATCACCTACAATAATAACGAATTACTTCGCTATTCACTTTGAATCTTCTGCAAAAATTGAATTACGTAATTGAATCTTCCCCTTTTAGCATGATTCTCTATGATGTAAAAAATGTTACACTCCATTCATAACAACCTGATATCAACGATTCAATTCGTCATACACCTCTTGCGACCAGATACATTACTTCGATATTCCATCACTTTTCTCCACCATTTCGGTCTTCTTGTCGTGATTCGCAATTTATTGCACAATAAACACCGTATTCTTTTTTCTTATATATTTTACGCAATGTTTTACAGCCTCAGCTGAAAATATATTCGCCAATTACGCTCAAACCATTCTGGTTGATTCAGCACCAAAGAGAGAATAGCCATTCCCAAACTTCTGGAACAGTTTGAGACCTGCTCTAACCCAAACCCAAGTTCTCTTTGTGGTTGTCAAAAATAGGCTTTTGAGACAACATCAAGCAAGAATCCTTTCTCCTGAAAATCAGTAAAGTCGTTATACACCATACTCTTCATTACAGAGCGTTCAATATCTATGCTTCACTCATATTGTCAAACTCTGAGAACAATAACAATACTCACCTAATTTAAGGTAGTAAAGTTACCAATACTTAACCAAGAGACAGACCCGTAAGCTGAGAACCATGCAACGTGCACATGAACGAATAATGCTGGGCTTCACATGGAGAGACCACAAAACAGCACAGTACATCAGGGAAGAGACAAGAGTTAGAGACATCATAGAATCCATAAAAAATCTCAAATGGCAGTGGGCTGGCCATGTTGCAAGAATGGCAGACAATCGATGGACATCACGACTCACAACATGGATTCCCCGAGACCACATGCGCAACCAAGGCCGGCAAAATGTTAGATGGAGAGACGAGCTAGACAAGTTCAGGAAATACTGGCTCCGTGACGCCCATGATAGAGGAGTGTAGCAAATCCTGGGGAAGGTCTATGTCCAACGACGGACGCTAAAAGACTGATGATGATGATGAAAGTTACCAATGTTTGTCTGTCCTGTCAGGTGAAACCTAACCGATATTCCCTATCGTGCTTCGAAATCATAACCAATCGATCGGTTAGCGGCTCTCATACTGACTGAGCCATACTAACAAGTCTTACGTATCAGCAAAAAATTATATCATGATTTCTTTTTATCTAGTATACATTCAACAAAAAAGTTGCAGTAATCATCTTCAGTCGGTATAAGAGTAAGAGTGAAATTTTAGCCTGTAGCAGCCAGGCTTATTGATATGTATTAGGGTTAGCTTAGTGAGGAACAAGGCTAAATTTTGAGGTATGCTGGGCGTAGCTGCATCAAACCAATCTATCTAGTGAGACTACTTGCTCAGTAAAGTAGCATTTTGAAATCTTCGTTTTTTTAAATGGGAAATACATATTTATTTGAACCACGACACAGACCTCTTTCTTGAGATTTGCTGGACTTACATAAGTTGGTCCCAAGTTTATATTGAAGATTGCATATTTAGAGAAGAGGTTTGCTTCATGCCAATTTTGAAGTGGGTGGGGGTACCTAGAAAGTTAATATTGGATACTTGTATAGCAATTACTACTAAATATAAAGCAGAGAGGGACCCTGTTTATAAAACATGGAATTATTTGTATCATATTCTGTGCTAAAAGTAGATTTATACTATAAATGGAGCAGTCAGTTATTTTTCGGGGGAGGGGGATAAAATTTCAGATATTGCAGTCTGCGTTTACCTTACATAGTCAATGGGTTCCGGCCATCCGTGGTCAGACACCAACGATAACATGTGTAAAAAAGTACACCCCATTTCATTAAAAGAAGGGGGTTAGTGGGTATGCCCTGACGTCTGCGGCAATATCACGAAGGAGATAGACAATTTTTTTTCACTCTGTATGTGGATCCCGATATTGCCGAATCTCCTCTTAGTGGGAAAATGAGTAAATGTTCACTTTAGGCTGAGCTATAGGCAGTGGCGTACCGAATGGAAAGTGCAAAGGGTGGTACAAACCCCCTCAAATGCCCTTTTTAGGGGTTGCTAAATTAGCCACTCTTTGGCTAGATCTGGTTGATACTTTTCCAATATAACCGATAAAAATCCATGATAGCCGATTAAATCTGGTAAATTTGGTAATGGTAAATATTTAATTTTTGTTCTGGAGTCTGGGTATCTTGTGATTTTATTTGATAAGTAGGCTTCAATGAGTATATATATATATATATATATATATATATATATATATATATATATATATATATATATATATATATATATATATATATATATTCATGTATGTATATATAGTACTTGCCATAAATATTTGAACGAACAGACATTTTGCATCTAATCGCTTGTTGAGAGTTGACATCAGTATGTTACTCAAGAAGAGGCATTTTTTGCAATCAACATAACTAGGCATTCATTTAGTCATGTTTTATGGTTCTTTATAGTACATTTCTAAAAAACGTTTTTTTGATAGAATTGAATTATTAAATGAGATGGAAACCAGTTTCATTTTTCTATTTCTCTAAACTGGTGATCAGAATCGATCAAGGAGATTTTTAAAAAGAGAGAACCCTCATTGCTATATGAGAGATTTGCCAAACTAGAGAAATAAATTGGACCCCCCGTTCAATATCTATAATCGCCCATGAAATCTTAGGTCATAAAAATGGTTTTGTGCTTGTTAAAATACTCATGATCAGTACCCAATAGAAAGTAATGCTCATTAAAAGTATTTGAACAAACAAACTGTTTTTATTTATTTCCATTGATACATCTGCGAAAATATCATAGATAAATATGATACAAGATTAAAACTTGCGTGTAAGGAAGATATTGGTATTCTCTATCATAAATCTAATTTAGCTTGTTTCATCCGCTTAACCAACCATTCGTAATTTTTCCGTTCACCATAACACTGTATTTATCGCAAACATCTTTTTCACTTAATAATCTCGATTAAAATTCCAACTGATTCCATATTCACAATTTCATGCAGGGAGCGTAGGGTGAATAAGAAAATTATTGTTATGTACAGTTCGAAAAAGATCTTCAATTATTCAGAGGTATGAGTTTTGAATATTTGTACTTTGCAACTAACTAAGCAAGAACCCAAAACGAGGAAAATAGTCAAGCCACATCATACATACTGAGGAAAGTCAGTTTCTATTTTATCTAAATCATTTTTAGTCCGGTTAATTCATTCCAGCCATGTTAATGGGGTGGGGGTGGGGGGCTAAAGCTTGAAAAAATAAAATTCAAAACCAAGCGAAAAATGATGTATGAAACATATAAAAGAAACAATGGAAATAAATAAAAACGGTGCATTGTTCAAATACTTCCGAGCATTACCCACTGTAGGGTTCTTCTTATAAGTATTTCTGATTTTTATGGCCTTAGAATGCAGTGGCCACTTTGGTTTTTGCACCGTAGGAGATTCAAATTTACTTACTTGTTTGAAACTTCTTCCATGTGAGTACACTTTTTCAATCTCCTTCACCAATTCTTAACAGGATTATAGAAAAAATAAAGGAAATGATTCTACTTTAAAAAAAACATTCTCCGGAAATTTACCATTTAGAAGCACAAAACATGATTATATGCATGCCTTGTTGTGTTGATTTTTTGTGTAATTTCCTTGTTTTATACCCTGATAACCAAGCGTTGATAAAGAAAATTCAGCTGAGCTATAGCTAATTAATAACTAACCATACTTGACAGCAATAATTCATTTGATCGGCATGCCCACTTTGTCGGCAAATTGGAGGTTTTTTCCATCCCCCTTCAAGATAAAAAACATCATGTACGCCCTTGTTTACAGGGAGACATAATAAAGAAAAGTGATGACAACTCAAGTCTCGATCTAAGGAATCTAAGACAACACTTTTAAACTGATCCAGTGTCATTCATCCTCAAGTCTTCATTACGAAATTCCATTCACTTGTCTTTAGATATCGTCATGTTTTTGATCATTTTCATATGATTCTCTCTTGAGTGAAATTTCATTTCGCAACATAAGCAAAAAATATGCACTAGCTTATTCTCCGAATGTTTATTCCATTCAACTTTCTGAATATCTTAAGAATATAAAGAGGAAACTAGGAGTGTCGAAAATTTATTGGAATTTTACTCTAATTTTTACATCAAGTAAAGTTAGTAATCCTCCTTAAGACTTTCTTCGATTATGTCACTAACGAAACCTAATTTCGTCAGCCATTGAACCTGGCATTGTCACACGATATGCCAAAGAGCGGGACTGACCAAGTATTGCTCACTGAACAACAAGTAAGAGTTTGTACCCGTTGTGGTCGAGACGTCTGGCTTGATTGGCCCTGAAGCGTCGAGATTCATTTTCACCCGATTCTAAGGCAATCCAGCTCACCTTGAACAGCGCGAAACCGCCTGGATCTACAAGCGTATGTTGATGGCTATCATCCTCTGCAGCACATTCTCTATCAACAGACAATCATCATCATCATCATCATCATCATCATCATCATCATCATCAGTTGTTCAACGTCCGTCGTTGGACATAGACCTTCCCCAGGATTTGCCACACTTCTCTATCGTGGGTGTCGCGGAGCCAGTACTTCCTGAACTTGTCTTGCTCGTCTCTCCATCTAATATTCTGCCGGCCTCGGTTGCGCATGTGATCTCGGGGAATCCATGTTGTGATTCGTGATGTCCATCGGTTGTCTGCCATTCTTGCAACATGGCCAGCCCACCGCCATATTCTGATCTTACTGCCCGTCGTTTTTATTCATTGTTGCATTGTTCACAATAAATTACTTAACGAAAGTCTTCTTTTTATTCAAGTTGTGAAAGACTTGAAACATGACGTTTTCTTTTCGATCAAGTTTTCATTGTGGAACGCACCATCCTCGAGTCAGATGTTTGAATCTTGTTGGAGTTCCGAAATAGAACTTATTGGCATTCACTAAAGTTAGATTAGAGCAACACAAAGATGAATGAGGAGAAACTGAGTATGAAAGATTGTGTTGCGTTCACTTTCCAAGTACTATTTTTTTTAAACTGCTTGCCTTGAAAATCCATATTCGTCCTTTCTTGACTAAGGCAGTGCAACGAACCCTGACACCCCAATAGTAATGGTCTACGACATCACACTGGCTGACTAATCACTACTCGACAGTGAAGTAGATCTGATTGGTGTCTGGATGGGTGACAGCAGGGATCACCAGGGACTGCGAGCAGGGACACCTACTCTAGGGGGATGATTACCATGCTCACCAGACAGCTACGTGATCTTCTTCTTCTTCTTCTTCTTCTTCTTCTTCTTCTTCTTCTTCTTCTTCTTCTTCTGCTTCTTCTTCTTCTTCCTTGGATCTCCCCCCTTCTATTGTCTCACTATAATAGTCGTGTTTGTTAATAACTTTGAAAAGAGTCACCAGTATTCCACCATATCTCGTCCAGACAATTGAATTTCTTCTTTGTTTTTGATGTTGTCAACACATATATTTGGCTATCCATTCTTCAAAAGGGAAATCTTTTTTTTCCGGGAAAAATATAGCGGTGGAAAAAAAAGCTGGTGATTAATATACTAATCGATTGCTCTGTTTGGTGTATTGATGGTTACCTCATATTGTAGATTGCGTCAGTTACCTAGGTTGGAAGGTTCTGTGTACTTGTTCAAATAATAAAGTCGATTCTTACCTACTAATACATGTTTTGCCCAAACACACACACACACACAACTATATATATATATATATATATATATATATATATATATATATATATATATATATATATATATATATATATATATATATATATAGTTGTTTGCTTGTGTCCATCCTTCTGTGGGCACATCTCACCTGAAAAAAGAATAAAGGGTTCTTAAATTTGTATAATAACATTTGTAATATATACAAATATAATAAGCTTGAAAGAGTGTGCATGGTTTGCTAATTTGCATACATTTTGCATACCATTTCTTGCAATTGTAACAAATTTTAAAGCTAGCATTTTTCTATTAGCTTTGTATAAATATATTATATATTTATGATATTTTGTCTCATAAAGTTGATTGAGAATACTCTAGAACAATAAATGATTATTAAAGAGTATTAAAGGAAAATATCGTGATTGACCTAAAGAGATTTCGTTAAGTGGAAGATGTCTAAGTCATGGGCATATGTGTGTTGTGACTTCCGATTTGAGACATAGTTTTGTTCAGCAGTCGAAAATTGAATAATTTCTTTTGGTTTGCCATTTTAAAGTAAATGTTCGTTTACTCATTGTTTTTTAATAAATTGTAGCTCCATCTTTCGTAACATTTCGAATATTTGAGTTATAAAATTGAAATTCCTTCACTTACTTTTCAGATAAATTCATGGCTGATCTTTCGTAATCTGACGAAGATTTAGCGATGAATTCAAAATTGGCTTTTTTTTTTATAATTCTGCTGCTGATCTTTCATAACATGTCAAAAAGTTAACATTTATTTTTTGTATATACATAAATACGACATATCTTTTTTTTAAATCAATTAATTTCTATTTTCCACGGATTTATCGTTTCAAATTTCGAGTACTTTTGTTTCAGTTGGATATTTATTGACATGACGTAAATTTGAATGAAGTAGGATTTCTTACGTTGAAAAAACTACGACTATTCTCCTTAAGAAGAACAAACTTTAACCTTTTTTATTCTGATTTTTAATGCTATTAGATGAAACAAAGAACAACCCAAGGCTGTCCTGGCCTACGTAGGCCTGTCCAACGTTAAGCATACCAGCCCAGGCCCCAAAATATTTCAAATTCGAACGCCCAAGTTGGGAAACATTTCAATTTTCCAACACCCACATACTAAAAAATGATAATTTCCAACGTCTGGGCCGATCATCTGACAGTTTTCTAACTTTCTTTTCAAGCTCACAAAAAATAAGTTCTATTTACAATATATGTGGGCTTATCTGTGGTGTGCAACACGTGGGAAACTCTTCATGAATATATATATATATATATATATATATATATATATATATATATATATATATATATATATTATTCTTTGACGGAAACCATTTCGATCAACAAGTCAAGACAACTTTTGTGAAGCATCATATATATACATATAGTAAGAGAGAGAGAGGAGGGGAACGGGAAGATTTATTGATATTTAATGTATTTAATTGGATGTTACATTTCATAAAATGTTTAGAATTGAATTGCTCATTAAAAAAAACGACTCTTTTCTTTTTTCCTAAAATCTTGTTCAGAATCAATCAAAGACTTTGAAAATGCGAACACTCATTGCTAGTTGGAAGAGTTGCCATACTAATAAGTTTTAGTTTCAAATGTAAAATATATCTATATTCATACCTACATATCTGAATTGAAAAAAAACATTATTAACTATATGTATCTCAAAATGTGAAAATTTATGATTTGATATACAGTGTTGTTTATAACATGAAAGTATTCAATACAAGAACATTTAGTTGGCGTAAAGCTTGGAAAATGTCGAAAACATAGATTTGATACACAAAAAAAACAGGTTTACGTTTCTGCGGGAAGATGCCCAAAGGGCAGAAACATAAACGTGTACGTATAGCGAATTCATAATTTCACCAAATCTTATCATAGTTGGCATATATATATATATATATATATATATATATATATATATATATATATATATATATATATATAGTACAAATCGGGTTTGCAATATAGCATAATATAATGTAATATGAGGCAATGTCTAATATATGATGGATTTATTTAATTTTACCTGAAGAGGCTCAAAGAGGGAAGAAACATAAACTTATTTGTGTAGCAAATCCACTTCCCATACATATATATGTATATATATATATATATATATATATATATATATATATATATATATATATATATATATACATAGTTTGTAATATATTTTCAATTTGCAAAAATACAAGAGGAAAGAAATAGGAAACAGATTTTATCCGTGGTTAATGTTTAATCACAGTGCTCAATATCTAACAAAGCAAATTAAAAAATATACATCGATATGTACCGTTGAATGTCAACATTTTGTGCTCAACGCATTCATCAGCAACCAGCAATACTGTGTTAGCCATGAAATGTTAGCATTCACTGGTTATATATCCTTGTACATATACATCCTAATATATACATACACACACACACACACACACACACACACATATATATATATATATATATATATATATATATATATATATATATATCAGCTTTTTACGTGTGCTAGAGCCCCGTCCACTTTCACTTGCGGAAAATTTGGAAATATTTCAACCACGAAACAGACTACTACACACAGACACACACGTCCATGATGAAAAACTTTGTTCTTCTTCCTCCCAATGTACAACTATTATGGGCGATACAGGTGCATCAATTCACGTGTGTTTGCTTGCTAGGAGTTATCCTTTCAGACGTGAGCATCGTTTTGTTTTTGTTCTTCGTTTTTGTTTTTGTTTTTTGTTTGTTTTTTTTCTCTTTGTTTTTCTTCTTATTCATGCACCATCACTTACCCGGATATACCTTTTCTCTAATAATAAATATTTAATCTAAAGAATGTGATCCCGAAAAGCATATTATCCATTGTTCCTGAGAAAAAGGAGTCAGAGAAGAAAGAAAAATGCATAATCCAATGTTTTATTCACAATATTGCCGTAACGTTATCTCTTCGTACGTCATTCGCATTTACGTCATCGATATCGGTACTGATGTACCAAAAGCAAGATCACGTAGCCTGTAAATGGGGATTTATAAAATTAACAATGAAAACATAACCAAAAAAAGCTTATCACTGGCTTACATACATACATACGTGCACACACACACACACACATATATATATATATATATATATATATATATATACACACGCACACTTACATATATATATACATGTGTATACACACAAACATATATATGTATATATACATTCATAGATACATACATATATACATACATTCATGTGTTTGTGTGTGTATGAAATGCTACTTTGGAGATTGTGGATTTGTGCAGAATGTCTCATTGGAAGTAGTACCCATGTTTACTGATTCTATACTTTCACAGAAATGATACTGCTCACAAAAGATAGCAACAAAACTATGTACGACGTACGGTTTATGGGCTTCTAATTAGGCTTTTGTCTGTTTTCATCCTGGTTTTCACTTCTTTTTTATTATTATTATTATTATTATTATTATTATTATTATTATTATTATTATTATTATTATTATTATTATTATTATTATGATGATGATGATGATGATGATGATGATGATGATGCAAATAAAACATATTTGAAGGTATTACAATGTTAATTATTATTTGCAAATGTATATACTCAAAGTCACTTTCAGGCTTTTTGCGTTGGTAATAAAATCACTACTTATAAAGTCACGAATAAAAAGACACCTGCATGCTTGCTCAAAAATATACACACATTATCATTACCTGGTACGACGCATAGATCTGATATAAGCTTTTGTAACTGTCTCTCCCTCTCTGTCTCTCTATCTTGTTATACATGCAGTTAGTAGTTCTAGATCTTTCGACCTTTATCGGTCATCATCAAGCAAATGTTGATGGCTGGATTTAAAGAGTAATTATTTTTTTTTTATTATAATTGTATTGTAATAATAATATTAATTACGCTAGCAAAAACCAACAACTTGAAAACATTTCTAATTTCTACGTCATTAATAAAAATTTTGTATGCAAACTATAAAAATCAACAAGAGAATAGCTACGGTGTTTGACTTTTATTCATAACAATGTATGTTTAAATGAAAGATAGCTGCATCGTTATACCCTTTTAATATATATATATATATATATATATATATATATATATATATATATATATATATATATATATATATATATGTATATATATATATGTATATATATATATAATTATGCTTGAGAGGTGCCATACTGTCTGTATGTCTATCCATCAGTCAAGCTATAGAAAACGACCTAAACATGGGTGCAGCCCAACTAAATGCATACCCACTGGACCTAGGAACGTTAAAGGTAAAATGTTTTCTGAAAGAAAAAAAAACATGTTGTGCTTTTAGAGTAGGCTTCTCTTCACAATTTTCAAAGAGAACTAAGTAGATTGTGATTATTGACTGCAAGCCAACTGCGACCAAAGAATTAATGAAAATAAAACTTCCCTAGGTTATGGCTTACTGTGGATCTCGTAGGTTTGCCCTTGGCCTCCTACGGTTGGGACCGGAAGTGGGGTGCTAAGGACACGTACCTCAACTGCCATATGGTTATTACAGCACTGATCATTGGAACATGAGGAATAGTTTTTCCTTCATGCTAGTTTATATAAATGAACAATGATAAACAAACGAATAGAAAAAAATTAAATAAAATTTACGGGGAGATGGTGAGATGTATAATAGGGAACATATGAATACAAGTATTAAGTGATTCGTATCCATTGATATTTGTTTTGATTATTATTATTGTGATTCTTGTTTTGTGTTGCACTCATTCAGAGAACTTGTTTACTTTGAAAAACAACATTTGTTATGCTAATTTTTACCTGGGATCGAACACCGCATACTTGCACCAAAACGGGCTCACTTCGTTAATGATGAATGTTGAGAAAGGCATTGCGTAGTCGGGTTAGATCAGTCCATAGATTTGGAATTTGGTTGTTATTTAGAATTATGTTAGAATTATCTTGACATATATCATTGATAAATATCCAGATAAAAGAGCGGTTCTGTGGAAATTTTAGGAGATTAGAGAGACTTTGTCTTGTGAGAGGAACTTTTTTTTTACACTTTTCGGTGTAGATTAGTCAAACTTTGTTAAAGAGATAAGAGAAAGAGAAAAAAAGAAAAGGGAAAAAACGAGAAAAAAAGAAAAAAGAAAGAGGACGGTTTGTTTGTTTTTTTAAGTGATTTTTCGTTTATATCTTTCTTGTTTTATATCACTAAGTTAAAATCGTTAGATTCTTTGGTTGTTGTTTTTTTAATATGCAATATGGATCGGAAATAAAGACGTAGTTCCCAACGAGAGTCGTATTCGCACCTCGTATTCTGATAGCACGTCTTAAAACAGATCTATTAATGCAGATTCTTTGTCTGAGAAATTTCGACCTATTGCGTTAACATAACTACTTCACATGACTCTGTCTTGAGGATTATCACACACACCCTCAAACACGCAACTGCGAACCTTTGCAGAAAAGAACTGAGCCTCATCAACCCGGGTCAGAATGCCCCTTCGAAGGGACTACAGACCTTGGAACCTTGCCCCTATCATCTAATCGCGGTGGGCTATGGTATACAAGCCCTTGGTGTAAAGGGGGGGGGGCAGCCATCGAGCAGTACTGAGGTCTATTCTATACACCTCTCCTGCATGAGCCATTTAATCTCCCCCCACTTGAATCTTCATCTGCGGAACCAAGCCATGATGATTCTAGTGAGAAAACTTTTGATTCAGTTCAGCTAGTTGGACAGTATTTTAATGGGTGACCGCTTATAAACATCAGGTAAAATAAACAGCTTGTGACCTAGTGCCAGATTAACTAAAGCTTAGGACATGAAGGTGGCCGCTTGAGAATATCAGCCACTGTAAGTAGCTTATAGTCATGAGGCACACTAAGCAAAGCTTAGTAAATAAAAGGTGCGGAACATGTTACAGTAAGTTGTTTGTAGTCTCGTACTAGACTAAGTAAAGGTTACTATATAGTGAATGATTGCTTGGAAATACTAGGTACTGCAAATGATGTTCTACCTTGTGTCGAACTAAGTCATTTTTTGTATATAGAGAGTGTCGGCTTAGGAAAGCCTAGTATCATAAGCAGCTTGTGGCTTTGTAGTAAACTGAGTTATGCTTTGTATAAAAAAGGGATAGATAGATAGATAAATAGATAGATAGGTAGATACCCATCCATGCAGAACCACTTAAAAACCGAAGAAGTCCATGTTGTCTGTGCTGACAGTTTTGATAGACCTTTTCTAATATAGATGAGTGTTGATATAAAAATGCACCTTGACAGTGATGGTATGTGAGATATGAATACGTGTCTACGTGAAACTGAGTGATTGATTCTGACGCGTATACTTACCAGTCTTACTCTATGTTGACACGGGTGCGTTTGTATGTGTGTGTGTGTGTGTGTGTGTGTGTGTGTGTGTGTGTGTGTGTGCATGTATTTGTAAATTTGTGTTTCAGTAAGGAATAGCATTTTTGGGTGGATTTGTTTTTCGATTTTCCTTCACTGAGAAATAAATACCAAGCCCCTTGGATTAGATCTTTAGTTTTAGAAAGAAAAAAATTAAATGAAATAAAAAAAAATTCTAAAAAAGAGATCGTGCAAAAGTATGATCATCAAAATAATAATAATAATAATAATAATAATAATAATAATAATAATAATAATAATGATAATAATAATAATAGAGAAAAAAGAAGAGGAAGAAGAAGAAGAAGGAGAGGGAGAAGAAGAGGAGCACTTTCCTTAAATAATAAACTGAACTCAACATAATCCATCACTCTTTAAAAAAAATCCCTGATTAATATCTTTGTGTCATATTTTCTTAAAAGAGATAATATTATATGATGTTATTCAATTCGAACGATGCTCAGTTTGTTTTTGATTATTTTTTTGGTTATTTTTTTTTTGGAAAAGGTTTTCCCAATCTTTTTCTCTTGAATATATTTACCAGTTAGTTTTCTTTTTATCTGCTCCTTCACTTCTGAACTGAAAGGTGTGACCATGAGATTTTATTTTAAATTCAGTTTAAAGAAACTGCAATAAATATGATTAAATAAAATATCATTTATCATTGCGGGATCTGGAGAAATAGAATTATAGAGAAAGATAGTAATGACGATAAGGTTTTAACGCTATTGATAACTGAAAAACAGAATGATGATGACGATGATAATGATGATGATATTGCAAACTGAATTATAAGTAAGTGCAGCGAGCTGCTCGAAAAGAATACAAAAAATACACATGACAGCGTGGGATCAACCGTACTCTGGGAACTGTGCAAATGAATTGGATTGAGTCATATGAAAAATTGTCAGCATAAAGTAAATGCTGTTGTACAAAATAAAGGGTGGAATAGATTGGTACTTGTAGGATCATACCTACCATCACATCAAAACGAAAACACCAGGCATGATAGTCGTGTGGGGAAATGATGCCTGCCTAATAATGGACGTGGCTGCGTTAGCAGACCAAAGGGTGAAGACAAATTAAAGGAAAAGAGTGGGAAAAAAGTAGGACCTAATCCAGTGACTAGAAAAAACAACTATGGAACATGAAAATAGGATCCTGTTCATGATAGTTGGCATACATTGAACGGTGCCGAATTCCTGGAATCAAGGTTGAATGAATTATGGATTATTGGAAGAATTAAGACTGTCCAGGCCACATCAATACTGTTATCTGCGTAGATGCTTAAAAATGTATCTACAATATATATATATATATATATATATATATATATATAATTAAGTCATTCATAGACAGCTGTTCTGTTGTATTACAACTCTTCAGTGTGGCTATATACTTTCTGATATTCTATCCAGTACCATAAGGTTGGATCAATGCACCGTTTCAGACCCAGAGGCTAGCATTTTACACCTACCTGTATGCAGAACTGGACGGTCGGTAAGACCGAATTTAAGCGATATATTTACTTGCGTACAATGCTCCATTCAGTAGAGTGCTCCATTCAAGAGTTAGAAGAGTATTTCTATATAGCTTTTAATGAACGAGTTGCCTTATTTAAAGAGTGCAAAACCCTGAACAAAGGAGCGTTAATTGTAATAATGATTAATAATTGAGTTATCCACAGATTGCTGTTTCGTTGTATTACAACTCTTCAGTGTGGCTATAGACCACCGAATATTCCATCCAGTACCACGAATTAAGATCGAAACCTTCGTTTCAGACCCAGAGGATATATATATATATATATATATATATATATATATATATATATATATATATATATATATATATATATTGAGATTAGAACCAACAAAAACAGATTTGATATTCACATGACTGAAAACTCAATAGAAGTGATACGGACGATGAGTCATGCTTGTTGTTTTGCTTACTAATTTCCATTGTTGAATATGTTTTTGTATGACATGGGTCATACATTAAAATCATAGTTGAAAATGGTGTTCGATCAACACTTATGGGGTGCCATGTTAATATAGCTCTTATTTTTAAATCCCAGAAACTGCTATGTGATAAAAAACTGATAATCCCACCAAGAGAAAATTTAAAAATAGTACTATAATATCAACGTATGTGTAAATCATTAAGACCAAAACACTGAAGAAAATCACACAAATTACATTGACAGATGTTGGGAAGTGACTCAAATGACACAAAAAATTCTGACATAATATTCAATGTGTTTAGTGTGTGAAGCTTCCAAGAATATACATATATATAAAAAGGAGGAACGTTTTGCTTAACCTACAACCTTATAATGCTTGTCCCTTTCAAAGGATGCTCCCAACCCCACTGCCGATACACCATTCTCAATGTTTTTTTCTCTTTTCTGGATTGTGTTTTTGAAGTCATTTTTAGGGTTAGCGTGCACGTCTTGTGACACATTTTTTTTTCATCTCTCCTATCATCTTGAATCGACCATTTTTTTCGGATGGATTTCAGCTTTGGGAACAAAGAGAATTTAACTGGGGAAAACCAAGACAGTACAGTGGCTGAGATTTGTCTCCTGCTTCACCACAGATGTTTTGTTTTGTTTTTTTTCTCCTAATCTGTCTATAAACGCAGCACAATTCCGTGACAACACGATGATTCATCAGTATTTCCTTTTGCAATCATGTGACACGTACCTTTTCTATGTGTCCATCGTCGATCGACGTGATAGGTCGTCCAGATTTGGCATCGTCTTTGGTGGATGTCCATTTCGATTTGAATAGCTGGTACCGTTCATGACATTACTTACAACTCATACAAATCTCTTCACAAGCCTATTGCAACATTGGAAAGGTATCCGAAAAGTTTTTTTTCCCCAAATTTGAAACCGAATTTCGCACAAACATGATAGTCTTCGAGATCGTTCACTGTTCAACTAGGGAGGGGGACCATCACTCGTATTACACGCACATCCATTATGGCACGTATAGAAAAAAATCAAATCATGATTTGATGCAGTAATAGTTAATCCATTGTTAATACTGATAGAAATGAACTAGTCTTTTACTCTTTGTAGGATACGTTGATGGACTATACGGCTATATTTTGTAAAGGTTATGGCATAATCAGGGGAAAACAAACATACATGATTAGCAAAAACTTATATTTGAGTATAAAAGACTGTGATGAAAAGTCAAGGGGTAAATGAAAAAAATAGGAAAAAATCATTAAGAAAATAGCATCTCCATTTTGAAAAAATAATTTAGTGTAGCAGCCCTTGGTCATTTTCACCTGCAATCACCTGATTCCAGAAGGATCACTCATTTGTTTGTTTTTCTTTCTGCAAAATTTAGGAGTGATCAACTTCCAGTTTCAATCTTCTTCCGAAGATCGTTCAAGTCTTCATTATATTCAAAAGTTAGGCACGCTCTCATGCATTTTCTATTGGATTGAGATTTGGTTCATGAATTCCTGTCACTTTTTCTAGCTGTATGACTAAGTGCTATATCCGGGCGTCTGATTCTCAACCGAACAGAGGCTGTCGAAGTTCTTTATAGACTTCTGCAGTCACTTTGGGCCAACGACAGCTTCAGTCATTTAACTTTTGATCACCCTGAGAGACACAACCACCGAAATCAAAAATGAAGAGCTGGAGAGAGTAGATCACAACATCTATCTAGGATAGCAAGTCTCCACGAAGTCATCCAAAGAAGAAGAAATCAAGGAAGAATCACACTAGGTTGCAAGATTTCGGTTAAGGAAGCTTGACTTTCAAGAACAATAAAAATCCTACGAGTCCTGAAAATAAGGATAAAAAACTGAAATATCTTACGAATAGTCGCCTATGGAGGTGAAACTTGGAACCTAACCAAAAGATTGCCCCTCAAAACTGAAAACCATACAACGTGCACATATGAGAATCATGTGCAACCTCATATGGAGAGATCATAAGACAGTACAGTAAATGAGTGAAACGGCAGGAGTCCAAGATATCATAGAAGCCATTAGAAAACTTGCATAGCGATGGGCTAGACATGTTGCAAGAATGCTGGACAACCGCTAGACATCCTGACTCACAAAGCAAATCCCCAGAAACCATATGAAAAACAGCAGTTGACAGAAAGTAAGAGTGCGTGACGAGTTAGATCCTGAGTTTCCCAATCGGATTAGTGATGGTTAATAAGCTTGTTACACTGTCCTTACCACCGTAATGGTTTTTATCCGCAATGTGTGCCCAGCAAATGTTAGAATAAGCTGTACATAGACCCAGAATACTGAAGGAGAATGTGCTTGATATTTTGTCACTGTAATTGGGCAACTCATTACAGTAGTAACAGCCAGCATCACAAGATTGTTAACCATTACTGAAATGATTATTTCATCATCTTTTCGTGAAATTACGTATACAATATCTTGTTTACAAACGCCCAATACACATGTGCCTGACATCATTTCTATTTAAAGACGAACTTTCAGAAATTGCCTATATATAAATATATATATATATATATATATATATATATATATATATATATATATATATATATGTGTGTGTGTGTGTATGTGTGTGTTTGTGTGTATATGTGTGTGTGTGTGTTTCTCTCTCTCTCTTTATATATATATATGTATATATATATATATGTATATATATATATGTATATATATATATTTGTATATATATATGTATATATATATATATATGTGTATATATATATATATATATGTGTTTATATATATATATATATATGATTGAATTTAGAGCCATATTTATGACCTTCTAATAGATATCCCTGTTATTAATTTCTTTCTCCCGTTTTCCATACGGGTATGCACATGCACGTACGAACGATTTTCATTCATATTTCAAAGATTGCTTTTTCTTTCCTTTAAAAATAACCCATGCGAACATTTTCGAACGTTCGTTTTGCATATCTTAACCGTGAAATAACAGATGCAGAAACAAAATATCACGATAATTCATTGAACACATTTTGTTATTCAGTCGCTTGTCAACGCTGAGTATATATCCCAAGGAGCATACATTAAGTGCAATTAATTCGTAGACACGCCTTGCTGGTTATGCAATGTGCATATGCTACCGATTACTTATCAATTTCAAGAAACTTCTCGTGTATTCCTCTATCTTTTATCTATGTTTTACGGGCGTGTATTTGGTGAATTGTGGTAGGATTTTATTTGCACCATGATTCATCTGTTTCATGGGTCGACAAACTTTCTCGATAGCGGGCCAAGTTAGAAATGTGTTTTTTTTTTTAATATCTTACTGGCCAAAGCGGATAAAGAATAAAATATGTATCCCTTTGTTATAAAAGATTGATTAATTCGAGGCCACAGCAAATATGAGATGTCTGCTCTATTTTTCAAGATTGGATTTTATTGTCCACTAACCAAAGATAGATTTTTTTTAATACAACAAAGCCCTTTTCGTATGAAAACAATAGCAGATCAATAAGAAGTTGTAAAAGTTGTGGAAAATATGATAAGTTTTTTTTCAAGTACATCAAATTCATTTCGTAGTCTGCTGGAACATCATTGCCCACTTATTGACAAATCTCCGTTTCTTGGATTATATTGACTTGATCTGGTCTTCTGAGTTTTATTTTGGTAATCTATCTCAATTTCAACTGTCCTGAAGTATTTTACTTCAGTCTGCTTTCTAAGATAACATCTGTTTTATGTTTAAACCATTATTCGCGTGATCGATTCTTGGTGATTTGCACAATTCTTTTGAGATTGATATTCCTGCCCAGTCATGTATGCTTTGTTTCCTTATTCTTATTATCAACAAAATCATTCTAAAAAAATAGATACTATATTTTTATTGCAGAAGAAGCATCATAATGAAAAAATGCTATCTAACATCACTGTAAGATGTGTTAATGTGTTAAAAACCATTAACCAAAACTAGAACAAAAGCATAACTAAGACTGTCAACATATGTTTCTTCGATTTTGAGTGATTCTGGCTGACCTGCCATCTATCTCTATCTATCTATCTACCTTTATATATTTGTGTACTTGTTTATGTGTGTGTTTCTGTCTTTGTGTATGCGTGTGGGCGTGTGAGCGTATCTGCGTGTGTGTATGTTTGTGTGTGGCGCGTACAGGCTGCACCAATGGACATAGAAGGCCGAAAAGTCAAACATTACAACTTACTATATCTAAATCATTCTCATTGTTCTTTAAAAATTTCCTCTTCGAAAATAAGTTTTTAATGGGGCCTAAATTTACAACGTAAATTTTTGCACAATTGATCTCTCAGTTCGTGTCCGGTAGCATTTACTTACGAGAAAAATCGATTTTTTTTATTGATCACAGCTCGTTAAAAGGCAAAAGAGCATCTCTTTTTCATTTTTTCTATTGATCATCCCCAAGACGGCATGCTACCAAAAGTCGTTGATTTCGTCATAGTTTCTAATGATTGACTAACCAGACTTGTCTATTGTTTACGATTCAATTATAATTGATTTTTTAAAATCTATTTAAAAAATCCTCATTTCAGTCCTAACCTGCATTTTATCCTCTACAGATTCAAGGAGTCCTGCTTTTAGTCAAAAAATGAACATTTATCCGAAACTTTCCAAGGTTGCACTCAAAGCCTTTTAATATGACACAAAAATAGTAAAAAAAAAATGTCTTTTTTTTGTCCAACCTTTTTAGCAAAATAGCAACAAACACGTATTTCACGTGCATCTAACCGTACTTTTTAGAAAAATAAATTGCTATATCTATATAATACTAACGGTCAGGCTTTGTTTATCGATTTGTGACCTCTTTGAAGCCGAAACAGTAGCTAGAAGGTACTGAATCAAGATACCCTTGAAAAGCACTGATTTGGTGAATGCCAGAAATATTTGGCTGATTTTCAACTGAATAACATGGGGTCTGCGTTCGTGCTCAGCTCTATCTAGAGAGTAATGTACGACACTTTTTTTTTTCCAAATACATGAAAATTAGGTTTCGTTTTGGTTAGATCAGACAGTACTAACTTTCTCCTAAAGGGTCAGCCAACAGGTTGCAATGCAGTCTGGTATTTAATAATATCAGTTCAATATGTTCTAATGCCAGAGCTTGAAAATCAGCATTTGAAGTTCTGGCGTTTTACATAGGTCCCAAGATCAATCTACGGCACTCATGAGAAATGCGTAACTATTTCAGCCTGGAAACAGGCTACAGAATTAGGATGATAAACTATAAAAACTAAATAATTTTTATCACTGTTCCATATCTGTATTTGATGGAAATGTTTTCTTCTACAATAGTTTACATGATAACATGAAAATTATCTACATGAAAAATACCCTTACAACAAAACCACTCATATTGATATTTTCATCAAAGGTCAAATAGCTATCCTTCCAGACTATTACTATTATAGAAAGTTTGATCACCAATTGACATTCCATACATCTGATATAAGCAGAGTGTATAACTATGGATACCTATCGTAGCGCAATCATTAGCAAGATTGTCTCACAGACTGATTCGTGAGTGTAATGAGATCATTACTCCACTTGGAGCCTCACTACTGAGGCTAAGAGAAAAACTTTGTAAATAATTATTGCAGCGTCCAACAGGATTGTCTTGCAGATCAGTCCGCCGATGTAGTGAGTTCAATCCTAAAAAATTCCTTGTGATAGACCAAGGCAGTATATAAATGAGTTTGCAGACCGTAGCGTAATGTTTCAAAGACTTGTCTTGGAAACCCTACAAAAATAAAGTTTAAAGAGCTGCAAGAAAGGTTAGATATAATGCTGGCGATCGTATCCATAATCATCGGAGTTCAGCGAACAGCTAGAAAGATTTGGTTTTGCATGCAACGCTGCTCTCGTAAAGTATATATCTTTTTAACATCAGACCTCCGAATTAGAAACGCCTGGAAATGTGTTGGTTTTAAAATGTTTTTAAACTTTCTAGGATATTTTTTTCTAACGTGAATGGTCTTCCCATTGCTCTGATATTATCTATTTTATGAATTCTTTTATTCATTTTTTTTCAAGCCTCGTAGGAATGGAACTATTTTTAACATAGGATTTGCTGGAAATTACAGACTCATGCATTTTGAAAATGCCTAAAAATCAATTATTAGAGAGGGTCCTGTCCAAAGACTTGTTGAGTTTTGGCACAATACTTGGAAGAGCATCGGAGATTTCAGATGAGTTATTTGATCGCTAGTATTGAGTAAAACAAACCTCTCACACGATGAAAACAATAATTAAAAAAATACTATGATCATTCATGAATTGTTACACAAGGATTGAGGGGGCCAAGTGACAGCAGGTCTCACGCAATCCATCGGCATCCTTTCTAAATTTAGCTAATTTTGTGGAATTTACTTCATTTTTTATATGCAAGCATATTCAGACACTAACACACGTCTATTTATACGCATGTACACCAATAAGTCCATACTACGGATAAAAGCATTGGTTTTACACAGACATCTATTTTTAACATAATCTCTCTCCCGGTTAATGGGCACGAATCAGTGTTGAAATATCAGATGAACATTCAGCTGATAGCTACGTGTCAAGTGACAAGCATATTGATCCACCTTAAACTCACACACGCATATATATATATATATATATATATATATATATATATATATATATATATATATATATGATGCCCCAAACCCCGTGCTGTGCTCAGTAATCTCCACCTCGCCCAGATCTGTGCGCCCACGTTGTGATTTGTAGATCTCCAAAGGTCCTCCGACAAAAAGTTCGATTGGAACGTCTTCACTGCACAGGAGTTTTGGTTACCAACACAGGAACAGTTATCGTTCCAAAAAATGAAACGACGGCAATATAACATAGAAAAAGAAGTTTCTTTGGTGACAGGGTTATAGATTCGTGTCAACCCTCCCAGTTGACTTAAGTGCCACGTCTGGTCACGTAATTCTAGCAAACGTATGCTCTATCGATGTTTGCTGACAGCAGGACATGGCTAGCCTTAGAAATGGAATCTTGGGACTGTCTGGAATTTGGTCGACTTCAAGCCAGAACTTCATGAATCGGTTTATCGGGTTGGAGGAGGGACAGCCAGGTCATTTAGCACTGGATTGCTACACAGGGAAGGGACTTTTGAAGCCAACTTTTGGCAAGGAACTCTCTAAGACTGACCAAAGAACTCCCCAAAACTCTTTTGGGGGCCTATTTTTCGCCCCTATCTGTCGAGGAATTCCGAATAGGATGAGCTGTGCTATTAACCAATGCCGGAACAATTCTGCAGAATCGACAAAACTAATGTCTCCTATTACGTGATTTGGTTGGCTGAGGACTTCACATCGCCACGTGACAAGACTGTCAAATCAAAGGAGCATATCACATCCAGTTCTTTATTATTATTATTATTATTATTATTATTATTATTATTATTATTATTATTATTATTATTATTATTATTATCATTATTATTATTATTATTGGCTGCTGTGTACACATTTATTTGTGACAACCTCCTGTTTTACATTTCAAACAAGCACAAAGGACAGATCCATTTATTTTTCGATTACAAGTGCATTAAACCTGATCGAATTGTCTCTGTATTGTTTATTTTTCTATTTTTTTCTGTCCAAGGAATCTATCACAGGGGGTCTTTCTGTTCACATAGCTTGACCAGATGGTAACATATCTATGGGAATTTATCCATTCCTGATTTCCCTTGTGATCCTGGGCCCAGGCTGGGAATCTAGATGATTGTTCCAATTTCCCTTATAATTCATCTAGCAGTGATCCATGGGCTTTTTTTCAAATCCCAAATGACCTGTGACCAGCTTTATCCACACAAAAAGATACATTCTTTTCCACTTTTTTGCATTCTTTATTCAGCCACTTAAACCATCGTATTATCTTTTGAAAAAAAACATTATGTGGTAGCAAGGGCTATCATTCGAGATCATGCCAAAGGGTTGTATTCTTGTATATTTAGTTTCACGTAAGAGAGACAAAAATAATTTGACATAAACAATGTCAACCACACTGCAACAACAGGAAAAATAAACACGTTCTGCGCAGTATTAAACAAACGGAAGCCATTTTTGTTATGATCTAACATTTTAAGACAGCGCCTTGAATCAAGCATATTGTCTGGAAAGAAACCATCCAGAGCAGCAAAACTATCATCGGGGAGGTTGATCAAGGTTATTTTCCAAATCATTTTGATAGTGAATTCGCTGTCGTGTTGCAAAATGTGTCAGGCCTGATATTCGACCGCCTTTGAAACCCTGACCCAAAGCAAAACGTCTGGAATGGGCTACGAAGTATTTGGAGATCGACTTGAATGTTTTTCTTTTCATAGACAAGTGCTGAGCTCCCCTTCGAGGGTGGTTGGGGTGTGGGCTGGGTTGCAAATAGAGAGAAGCGTCCAGTACCACTGAATATCAGAAAGGTAGCGGAGGAGTTATGTTTTCGGTTGGAATTGTAGACGATTTGGCTGGGCCTTGGCGTGTATCAGATACAGTAAAAATGAGTTCCCAGGCTTATATCGAATTTTTGAAAGGCAATTTTCAGCCTCGGTTTAGGAACAAATCTCTCAGCCGAGGTACAAAATTGATCTTCATGCAAAACAATGCCCCTTTTTGTACAGTTCGCATGCAATGATCGCCCACCTGACTATAACAGGTTTCAAAAATGATTGATTAATGGACTGGCGACCATCTTCTCCAGATTTCAAACCAACCCTGGAGAGGAAGGCATATGGAAATGAGCTAGCGAAGAAGACATAGAAAGCTATTCTGACTAGTGTAGAATCTATTACAACTGAATGAATTCGAAATTCCACTAAATCAATGGATGATCGACTAATACACGTCTTTCACGCGCAAGGATCTTTCATTTCAAAGTGAATTATTTGTATCAGAGTTTTGTTTTTCAAAAACACATGCTATAATTTTGCATTCACGTGTAAGAGTTTTTATACCTTGTTTAAGCTTTCTTAATTCTACCTGCGTGGTATTTAATGACTTAATAAATATATATTTAGTGTATTACTGTGATTTCTACACATTCTGAAGAGTTTGGCACAATGAAAATTATTTATAAGAAAACGTAATCTGCTAGTTAAATGGTCATTACTTAGCCACTCCAGACCCTCTTATGACTTAAATAAATCTTGTTTGAATCATGGAACCTGTGTCAGGATTAAAGAAGCATTGGGGTGAGAGCTCATTTGGAAGGCTTGTCGGCAAATCATGTTGAAATCATACTTGTTTATGTCTTTTCATTAATAATTGGTCCAATAGGCGGTCCTGAAACTGGCCTTTTTTAAGATATTTTCAAAGGAATGGCCAGTTTTCTCAAAGTGTGTGTTCCAACACTGGACAGCCTTTTCAAGAATTGAAGAAAGAAATTCTCAATTACCTCCCTGACTGCATTGCACAAAACTCATCCTCGTCATGACTACAAGGAAATTTTCTTATTCTTCTAGTTGATGAGAACTGATCAAACCTCCATTCGAGATCAAACCATTTCGCTAAATGAATCAGTTGATCTTTGCAATGAAGATCACCTTTTTCCAGATTCCAGTTCGTACCAAATGTGAAATGAAATGAGGCTATGTACAACAAAAATGACATTGACGTACCTATGTGAGCATTTGATTCCGCACAAATATCAGACGTTATATCGTTTTATGTTGTACATATTCTAGATGGATTCAAAGAGAAAACTGATTTAGGTTCGTAAAATGTCGATCAGTTAGCAATAATTAGAGATAGCAATGACCACCAAACATACAAATAAAAAGACCAGTGAGAGCATTGAGAAGTTGTGGGTTTAAGGTAGATATCGACTAAAATATAAAAATAGTCACATTCAGTGTAGATGATAATGCGTACAAACAATTTTTCGAATATAACCAGACATCTATTGATATAGATATCAATTCAAATCACCCAACCACCATTTTAAAACAAATTCCATTGACATTAGAATAAATAATAATTCTTCGAGCAAGAAAAGTTTTGAAGAAATTAGAAATTTTCAGAAGTAAAATTTTTGAATTTCTAAAAGTGAAAAAAAAAATTACATTTTACTGAAAACAAAAGGAAAACAAAAACAGAAAGAGAATTATATGGTTCAACTTTCCCTTTTTGTAAATTAGTAAACATAAATATTGTAAAACTCTTTTTAAAATTAATTGACAAACTTTTCCATCAAAATGGCCCCTCGAACAGAATACTCTATAGAAAACCATCAATATTAGTTACAGCAGCATAAATAACAACAATGAAATAATTAACTTATTCAAAAACGATCTGAAACTCAAATAGTAGCAAATAAATAAACAGAAAACGACTGTAATTGTAAAAACTAAGATACATGTCCTCAAAACAATCATTTTGTAATTGAAAACAAGATCCACAGCTGAGCAACCTGATTTTTTACTAATATATTGGAGCATCTAGGAGTTGCTGGAAATCTTGGTATTACAACCACAAGAAAATTCTATATGAAAACCCACAAAATGACACCGCACTTTCAAAATACTTCTGGAACAAAGAACAAAAAGGTCTTAATCTTCTAGTCAAATGTTCAATACTTAGCTGCTCCAGACCCCCTGATAACTTTGCTGATAGATTTTATTTACGCCTGGAAGGAAAAAATTGTATTATTTAAGTACAAAAGGAATTTGTCAAATCAAAGTGGTGGAATGCTCTCTGAATGCCGTCATAATTAAAAATTCAAAACGAAACCAATATTGGAGAATTCAAAATAAAACATTATAGAAGAAAAATCATTGATATTATTGATTTATCAATTCTTTTAAATAGTCCAGCTTTATTATCGTACTGATGTCAATATAAATCAAATTTTAAATATTACTAGTGATTTTTGTTATAGGAAACTTTTAATCATTCTTTATTGGAGAACTTCTATTAATTGTAATATAGAATTAACACTTACTCATTTATCGATTTGATTTATAAAAAATTATGAATTTCTAATTTTAAATTGAAAATTAATTCGTGATAACATAAACTTTATCTTATATACAACATAAAATTTAACCTGAAGAATTTGAGAATTACCTCATGCGAATGACAAAATAACAATTTTTAAAATTGAATCAAAAATGTTGAAAAATTTCAGAATATTTTTTTCATTCTCGTGACGAAGTTGTTTCGCCATTCTTTTCATGGGCGAAATCCAAGTAGTGGAACTGATTTCGGTTGATTTCAAACAATGCTTTTTAACAGTAACTTTTGGAAGTAATTAGATTAAAACAATAAATAATTCATCACTCTTTGCAATCAGTTGAATCAAGAAGCACGTGTTGGGTAATTTCTCTATAAAATATTCAGCAAATATATATATATATATATATATATATATATATATATATATATATATAGTGATGTATATGTGTGTGTAAGTGTGTGTGTGTGTGTGGGTTCAGAAATAATTTAGCTATTTTGAGATCATATAAAAACCAATTCAAGTGCCATGGTCATCAATTTTTTTGCAGGTGTGGCCAAAGAAATATTCATTGTTGTCAACTGGAAATAGAAGACTGCTATGAATTTTTTTTAAATATCTAGTTTAAAAAATCTGGAATTCCGAACAGAAAATTTATTTAAAAGTCTCAATCAGTTTTGCTACATTTTTCCAGAAAAAGAGATGATCAAGTTTTTGTCCTCTGCCCATCGCAGACATTGAGATGATGTTGAATTTGGAAATCAAGCAAGTAAAGGGAAGAAAGTCCAATACCAGCCCCAAAAACCCGAGATTCTCTTGATTTCCGAACTTTACGGTATTTTTAATGCCTGTTTAGTACGAGCCTCTGAGATTTTACACTAATTATCTCCTCTTTTGGCCAAATCTGGCAACCCTGAACCGAACCAAAGCGCTAACCGAGTAATATTTGACGGATAGTTGCAAGAACAGGACTGGTATTTTGGTGGTAGGAGATGAAAGCACGACACAAGAGAAATAGCAGCACATTGTTATTCGGTAAAGAAAAACAAATTAAAACTGACAATTCACGCGATTTGGTAAACAGACTGCAAATTCATACTCAGCAGAATAACTCGAAGAAAAAAGCAAATACTACATTTTTCTAATTCAACTTGTTTTGGGAGTTTTGATATTTTATTTTAATCTGATTGTTAGAAAATATTTTTTTGTGGCAAAACTCTTCAAGGACGAGAAAAAGAAAGCAATGTCTTCATAAAATCCAATTTTAGACGGAAGAACTGCTACATAGCATATGACAGAGCTTCTTAAACTATTTCGATGTTATTCTCCCTCGAGTCTTTATCACAAAATTTGATTCAACCCCGAATAAATTTTCTCTTGTTTTTTTTAATCATTTCCAATTTTTCATCCTTGTGTAGAATTATATAAATAATTCATTTTATATCATGATATCTCCTCTAAAAGGTTGTATTACAATACGCTCTGAAAATAGCCCGCATCTTTGAAATTGAAGAATGATAGCTTAAGGGAAACATGAAATTCTCAGAACCTATGCAATTGAAAAAATTGTAGGAACTCACTTGACATTTTAATGGCCATGCTTCTTTTCTTTTTTTTTTCAAGTAAATCAAGTTTTTTATCCTTAATGCTTCACTCACTCTTCATTCATTCCTTTAAATTACCATTTTTAACGCCAATGAACGATATGGGAACAACAAAGTAGATGAATCAAAGTGCCCGAAACTGAGATGCAACCGGAACAGAGTTACCTATCTCAATAAAACGACTGCATCGATTATACAATGTAAAGTACAAACAATTTAAATTTGTGCATTTTCAGCTTAAATATAAAGTTTGTGGAGTACGGAGCAGACACTTTTTATCGTTTAATCAATTAAGAAAAACTGGGTCAAACGAATGCAAACTCAAACTGATTCAGTGAATTTCGGAGGAGAAAATCTTAGGAAATAAATAAGTTGTTTTCATATCATAGATTTGATAATGCATTGGGCTACCATGATACTTAATGCTCATTACAGTTTGATGAATTGACAATGTTTCAGTCTCTGTGTCAGAACAAGAAAATTATCTGTTTAGAAAGATTAAATGATGGATTCTGCAAGGATTGAACAATGATTTATTTAACAAAAGCAAAAGACTAAAATTTGTTTCAATATGTTTCGGCAACGATTCAGTATTCGAAGGATTTTCTGCACCAGTGGTTACAGGATTTATGCAATGGTCACTGACAGAATAAGGTTATTATATGTATAATGTCGATGCATAGCTGATGATTTTACGATAAAAATGCATTGTCAATAATTGGAAGCTAATAAGATCCAATACTTGTGCCACAAAGAATTTTTTTCGCGTCTTCACAAAAGGAAATGTACAAGTAATAGAATGATTTGAAAAGTGGAAGTTTAGGAAGTTTGTCATTCTATGTCAGACTCTTTCACTCTCCCCCATCTATCTATCTATCTATTTATCTATCTATCTATCTATCTATCTATCTATCTATCTAACTATCTATCTATCTATCTATCTATCTGTCTGTCTATTTTTTCATTATGCTCATATTGGACAATTCTTACGACGGACATATGCATTTGGAACAAGAAAAAATATTTTTGTGTGCAAGGGAGTTGACCAGCTTTTAATAGCATGACAATGCCTGTCTTTCAGTTGCAAATACGACGCAGCAAATCATCATGTGTATGGGGTGGGAAGAGGAAGAAAAAGAAAATGTCATCGATTGGAAAGAGAAGAATGAAGAAAATGGGAAAGAGAAGGAGGAATAAATTGATAATAATAATAATAATAATAATAATAAGAAGAAGAAGAAGAAGAAGAAGAAGAAGAAGAAGAAGAAAAAGAAGAAGAAGAAGAAGAAGAAGAGAAAGAGACCCATCCCATAGAGATTAGAAAGGCGATATCGAGTCAAAAGGGGAGTGTCAAAACAGGTAGCAGAGTAACTTGGGTAAAGAATCAAGTCTAAAACTATCACAATTAAGATGTAGACAAATTGACTGTTTCAGTCAAACCAATTTAGATTCTGTCAAGAACTAGAGGAATAACAACGTGGATCAGATAGAATTCAGGGGTACTAGTTCAAGGGGAATGTGTCTAAAGCCCTGGATGGTGGAATAGCAGAACATTTGCAACAATGTTTGATTGAAAGAAAGGTACCAGATCGCTTGACAACTAGCAGGACTGCCATGCTGATGTAAGACAAGGCAAAAGAGAACAAAGGCATCAACTATAGGCTCATCACCCGTCTACCATTATTATTGAAGTTACTTACCGGTGCAATAGCTGATGACATCTATCTTCATTTAGACAAGAATGAAAATTTTTGCCTGTAAACAAAACAGTGATGAAAAACTGTAAGAAAAGAAAGGTAGGGTTGATATGGATATACTAAAGAGTGGCATATAGTATGCTATCCCACTCATTAATCTTGAAGTCCTTACAGATATATGGGGTAGCAGAAAATGCCATTACACTTTTGTCCGAAAGTATTACGAGGTGACAAACGACTCCATCATCTGACAAAACAGAATTGGCCCCAAAACCCTGGATAATCCAACCCATGAAATGAAAGTATCATCCTCAGACGTAGGAAGATTTATAAGCAGGTAGGAGAGGACTCCTAAGTATTGAGAGGAAAACAAAAAAGAAGCTTGTGTCTGTATATTTTCAACACAACAGAAAGGTAACTTCGCTCAGTTATGAGTGAAAGGATTTCGCCTTCAGCCGATGAAAGTGTTTAAATGTTACCTGGTAAATCACCGTGGCGCACAGAAGACGAAAAAAAGTGAAAAGTTCAGGGGATGGATTAGGAAACTGTGGACCTGATTTTTGCTGCACAAGATCAAGCTTTGAGAAATAGCTAGATCAAGAGTAACATTGATACAAAAGACATCAGAGAAATGTAGATTGTGTGAAGAAAGAGAAGGCTCTGTGGAGCATTTCATTAGAAAGATTTGAAAAAAAATGTCTCACAATCAATGTAAACAACGCCATGAGAGTATAACAGGATTTTGTGCATATGAAGCCCTGTCAGAAGTTTGGGTTGATTTGAAATGTAAAATGGTATGACTACTCACTCGAAAGCTTGATAGGAATGATAGGATGAAGACTAGGGTGGGATTTCAGCATTAGAACACATCATGTGGTATGACATAGAAGACCTGATATAGTGATAGTGTTCAAAAACGGGAGAAAATATCAGATGATAGATACTGCTGTTTCTGGGGACGAAAAGGTGGAACAGACAGAGACTAGAGAAGATTGAAAATCATGATGAACTGAAGATAGGGATAGAAAAGATTTAGAGTATGGCTAATGTTGATGTAGTTCCGATGGTAGTTGGAGCCCTTAGTATTACATCTGATAATTTGAAAGATTGGTTGGAGAGGTTAAACTTAAACAGTAGCTCTGAGCTCTTGTACGAAGCGACTTTGCAAGGAACTGCAAAATTGATCAGAAATTACCAAAGACCAAAGGTTGCTGCGTGCAACTTGCTCCCTGGGAAATAGACCAGAATCCACCATAATCTAGATAATAACTGTTATAATAAATAATTATAAGAAGAAGAAGAAAAAAGCATTTACAGTGCCTGTCTTAGATTGACAAATAAACACAGATTTGTGGACCCCCAGTGAGGATCGAACACACAACACCATTCTGCAATGCTAACCTGTAGCGTAATTATCCATCAGTATTGATTTGGATACAAGAATGTAGAGACCAAAAAAACTATAAAAATCAGTGTATTGATGACTTAAAAGGTGTTCTCTCTACAACTCATCGTTCATCCATCCCCAATTCTTGAAGCGTGATAAATTTAATAAGCCTTCACACCTCCAATGACACCATATTTAATTGATGCAGCTGAAATTCGATAATATTCGTCAAAAATGTTTGCCTCGAATCAGAAAAAATATATCTATTAAATATAATAAGTAAAAATCGAACAGCAAAAACAAATTATGTTGTTTTATAAGCATACTCTCCATCCCCTCCCTTTATATATATATATATATATATATATATCACCAATACTATATATGTATATATGAAGGTATTTATGTACATATTTATGTAAATTAATATCCATAGATATATTTATCTATATATATGTACATAATATATACATATATATTTTTATACGTATATATACAAATATATTATACATGCACCTTCATAGTTATATATCCATACACACACAAACACGCACAATGTTACGTAGTAAATCACTGTGACACATAGAAGACGCGAAAAGTGAAGAGTTTACGGGATGGATTACGAATATATATATATATATATTCACACATACATATATATATATATATACACGCATACATATATATATATATATATATATATATATATATATATATATATATATATATATATATATATATATATATACATATATATATATATATATATTTATATATTACTATATTTGATTTGATAAGGACTATGGAAATATGAGAAAAAAGTTAGGACTGGTCAATAACGCTAAGCCTCAGAGTAAATTATGTCAGATTCCCAGGTCATGTGATTTCGGTCGATATGTTTGTAAAACCCATTCCTCCAACAGATTCACCAAAAATCAATTTGAAATTTCATTTCAACATGTTTTAAACAAAAAATGTTTTAACATTTTTATTCATACAGTTTTTGATAATGCTGATAGGTCAATGGAATTTTCGTGGTTTCATCAGTACCTAACTCAGTGAGTTTTCCTCAGCAAAATTAACTTTCTCCAGAATACTTCTGAACCAGACATACTAGTAAAAAAGTGATTCTCCACAATTTGTTATGTTTTCAGGTTTCCATAAATTTATAGCGTACTTTTGACGAGATACAACCATTTTTTTCTTTTAATATAAACAGTCTCCGATATCAATATTGTCAGGTAAATCACAATGGGAGACAAAATTTGAATACTGTGAACTATGGCTTCTGAAACTGTTGAATGATTGACCCAAAGGGCGGAAGATATTATTTTGGGGATAAATGAAACTGCAGGTCAACGTGTGGCAGGTGACTTTATTTACCCCAATAGTTATACATTTTTTAAACTTGATGAATTATTTTTTGTGTTAAATATATACAATAAGAAGACATTTTATGAACCTAATCTTATGTTCTGAAACTGTTGACCTTTGTAAACAAAGAAAAAATTGCAAGTCATGTGTTATTTTTTGTCACACTAAGTTTTTTCCACATATTTGAAATAACCAGAAATGAATCGACTCCAGCTACAGAGAGAGTAAGGTGAATGTGATTGAAAAGAAAAATGAAGTTTAGCTGGGGTGAATTAAATTTTCTTTGTTGATTATTTGAAGGTGAATATCACTGGAACAGGTCTGGTTAGTTACTCAGTAGAAACTGTCACATGATTAACGACTTTTGGCTGCATTCCATGTTGGGGTGTATTGATTGAAATATTTGAATGAAGGTTAAGTAATGTATGATTTAATTCTTCACCCTTTTATTTGAAAGTTGATCATTGGAACGTCCAAATTTGAATAAAAACAAACATACGCTTTGAATGATGCAGGAAATAAGTTAAGGGATCGATTTAGCATAAAAATATATTGTAAATTGAACTCCTCTTTAAAACCTTTTTTATTTTGTTTCTTTTTTTTTATATAAAAGGAGTAGATTTCATCTATATAGATAGATAGATAGATAGATAGATAGATAGATAGATAGATAGATAGAGAAAGAGAGAGAGTGAGGGAAGGACAGTTGAGCATAGAGAGAGAGAGAGAAAGAGATAGATAGATAGATAGATACTCGAATGGAATCCTTAGAAAACTTAACAAACATGATAATGATGAAAGCTTTTCAGAATATTGTAAGTGATTTTGTGCTTCACTTGATGCCTCACTGTTATGTCCTTATATCAGATTATGGTAAGTTTAATCGAAGTAAATTGAATAAATATATATGCATACATATGGACATACATCATATACGTGTATATCTTATGTGTACAAGGATGATGTAAAGATAGACACATTCATAGATCGATGGATGGATAGACGGATAGATAGACGGGTTTTCAAACCTATATAAGTAACGAGAAAGAGTGATAGGAGAACCAGAATGATACAGTGATAGATAGACAGACATTGAGAAGGTTTCAGATAGATAGATAGATAGATAGATAGGTCTTCGAACCTATATGAATAAAGAGAATGAGGGAGAGAACCAAAATCATACAGTATCAGTTTCAGATAGATAGATAGATAGATAGATAGATAGATAGATAGATAGATAGATAGATGAATAGATTTTCAAACCTTTATAAATGAAGAGAGTGGGAGAAAGAACCAGAATGATACAGTGATAGAAAGACAGACACTGAATCGATTTCAAGGAGATAGATAGATAGATAGATAGATAGATAGATAGATAGATGGATAGAGAGAGAGAGAGAGAGAGAGAGAGAGAGAGAGATTGACAGAGAGAAAGACAGAGATACAGAGAGACATAGATCTTAAAACTTATACGAATAAAGAGTGAGAGACAACCAGAATGATACTGTGATAAAGAAACATACACTGAATCGATTTCAAATAGATAGATACATATTCAATCCTATAAAGATAAAGTGAGTCTGTGAGAAAACCAGAATCATACAGTAATAGTTAGACACCGGGTCGGTTCCACGAAGATAGATAGATCGACAGATAGATCGATAGATAGGAAGATAAGAATATATTACGTTAGCTCGCAACCTAGATAGATAGATTCTATTACAATTGCATTCAATTAAACCTTTCCTCCAATCCACTTTGCCACGCAATGTTTCTTCCTTATCTATTAAAAGCCGCTAATTTCACCTTATTATTCCGCAAGCTGTTTTCATGCAAATAATTGATTGAAAAAATAAATTAAAAAACAAAACAGAACCTACGTAAATCATCTGACTTTTGCTGACATTCTTTCAAATGTGCTTTTGTGTCTGAACACGTGAAAATGCTTTTTTCACTCTGTTCTCTTATTTATCTTGCGAGTATTTCACCTGAGTTGGGTGTTTTGGAAGTAATAAATAAAAAAGAAGTCGAATGAAAGGTGCGAACAAAGACAAAGGTTAGGGAGGGAAAGGCTTCGGTTCACCGATAGAAAAGGGGAAAAAAAATCGAGTAAGGATAACGTGAGATTTATTGAGATTGGGAAAGAAAGTTTTGGTTTTCTTTTTCAACTTGAAGTTGCGAATTGCCCGGGAAACAAAAATTATGCTGGAGAAAACGAAACGATACATGCCTGGCAGCTGAAAGGTCAACCTCCACTCCTACAGGTCTGGTCAGTTACTCGATGGAAACAGTCACATGACCAACTTCTTTTGGCAGCAATCCATGCAAATGACTATCCCGGCTGAAGAAGATTGGTACCTATCTTGTATTTTGTGTTTTGTATATATCTTTGTACATATGTAACACGTGTCAGTTTGGCTCAGTCGGTAAGGGAGCCAGCTACCGATTTCTTGAGCGTTATCCCAAACTTCGGAACGGAAATGTTGATCTTAAATATCAGATTCGTTTAATGCGACGGGGCAGGCAAACCGTGACTAGTTTCATCGTGATCAGCCTTTTAGGACCCGTCATTGACCTTCACGTTTTGTCTCACATCTCTATCATAAGCGTCACAGAGCCAATACTTTCTGAACTGATATAATTTGTCACGACATTTTTTTTTTTTTTGGCCTGACACAGTCTCGCATACAGTATCTAAGGATCCAGAGATTGTCTGACATTTTTGCAACATGGCCAGCCCATTGTCAGTTTCTTCTAATGGATACTGTATCTTTGGCCTCTGTTTTTTGTCTCATATATTGTGCTCCCTCTTTTGATCTCTCCGTGGGATGTTGAACATGATTCTCTTTTTTGAACGTTGCATGATTCTCAGTTTTGAGGGTGGATCCTTTGGTCCATATTTCAGTTTCATGGGTGCATTGGTTGTATATCCTTTTTTAGGCCTTTTTAGATTGCTCTACAAAACACTTGCCAACTTAGAGTGTTTATTCACCCGATTCCATCTTCTTTTGAGGAGTTCATGGAGAGCTGTAGTCCTGGTTTACTTTCTGTCAAACCTGCCTTTTTGATTTTGATCATTGAGTCTTTGTTCTCAACATGTTTATCGTACAAGAAGAATGTAGATGACGAGCGTGCTCGAAGAAAATGGAGACCTAACATCGGATTGGGACAGAATTGTCGAACAAAAACCCACTGTTCTTTCAAGTAATGGGATTCAGAACAATGAATAAGATGTACAAGTCACGAGTAGCTAGTTCGATGAGTTCCCAGAAATTATTCCGTGAAAGGTGAAACAAGTCATCAAAAAATAAATAAAGGGAGAGTCACCTGGACTTGATAATATAGACATACTTAAAAATCTGGTAAAGTCATTACTAGAAAACTATCCTGTGTATTAAACTTAAACCCCCACCAAGTAAAGTCCCGGAAGAACACTGGGACAATGCAATTATAATGCTATTATATGAGAAAGGAAAACCGAAAGATATAATCGACTAAAGGCCAGTAAGATTAATCAACAAACTTTTTTTATTACTAACCGAACCGCTAAAACGCTGGATGAAAACCAATCGGGGAACAAACTGGCCTCAGAAGAAGCTACTCTACTACTAACAATCTACATTCAGAAAATAAACTAAAAGAGAAAACAGCAGAATATAAACTGCCTCACGTAGCGTTTGTTGACTTGAGGTTTTCAGCTCAATGGAAATCCACGGACGTATTGATGCTATCATACAACCAGTAGTGAAATGATCACTCCCCTGAATTAGGTGAGGATTGTTCTTGATCTTGTGATTGTTCTTTTTGTTTAGATGGAAAAGAAGGTCAACCTCGCTTTCTAATTTGACTGAAATTTGACAAAACAAAACCCGACGAGAATCGGAAATAAAAGTGAAAACATTTGAGGGAACAAATGACAATGAATGGAGAAAGGGCGAGGAAAGAAAAGGGAAAGATGAATTAATAGAAAAGGCAATAAGGGACATAATTCGGGAGAACTGGGACGGAAAGAAGCATAGTTTGAAGGATTGAAAGCGAGGAATGACCGGAAAGAAAGACTAAGAAAGACAGAGGTAATAATAATAATAATAATAATAATAATAATAATAATAATAATAATAATAATAATAATAATAATAATAATAATAATAATAATAATAATACAAACCACACCACTGATGTAATGGGCGATGAGAATGCGAGAGGAGGGATGAATACCCGAGGACGCTCACTGTCACACCTCCTGCGATAACCACAGCACGATTGGTGTGAAACTGTGATCTGCAACATTGCTGTGGACTGAGAGAGAGAGAGAGAGAGAGAGAGAGAGAGAGAGAGAGAGAGTAAAAAGAAGCGTTAGAAACTTGAGGAGACAAGCTGTCATCAACTTTCAAGCGGTGATCACCCAGCAACTGGTGTGAAAATGCAAATAGTAATAATAATAATAATAATAATAATAATAATAATAATAATAATAATAATAATAATAATAATAGTATTAAAAACTTATAAACATCCAGGCATAAATGAAAGCTAAGGAATACTTCTCAGCATGGAGGAGGAAAAAAAAAAAGAAAATACTATAGATGAATAAGACTAATGATGGGAACAGAACTAAATTTGAAAAAATAGAATACAGTCCCTTAACACGTTAGCTAGTCCAGCAGTCCAATATAGTTTCATTATTATCAACTAGAACTTACCGGACATTCAACAAATGGACACAAAAACTAGAAAAGTGCCAACAGCATATGAAATGGGCCATTCAAAGGGAGATGTAAATAAACCACCGGCATTCAATTGGAACTCTCGTACATGACACTTACCATCGGTCTTCAAACCTTCATCCAAGCTACCGATGACTCAATGATAGAACTGGTGGATAAAAAACATGAGTAGCAAAAAATGCACTCATTTATAAATAAGGAAAATAAGCACAAAAAAGGGAACTCGAGGGTGAAAGCAAACTAGAGGCTGACTCACCAATTAAGGCACTTAAGGGTTGTGAGGAATAAAGCCGATCGGGAGAGAATTGAATTACTACGGGCTCAGTAGCAAGAGATACTACTCCATGACTATTACCCACTTTGTACCAAAGGAGTTGATGTTGATCAGGATAAAACCCATCAGTGGTTGCAAAGCTCTGTATTGCAGGCCGGAACGGAGTTTTTCATACTGGAAGACCAGGCCAGAAAAAAAAATCACGAAACTACCCGGGTAATGTACTATGTACTGTGAAACGGTACAGACTCTAGATTCGGACTATGTGATGAAACTATTATCCATATAGTAGCAGAATGATCAGTCTTTGTAGGAAATGAATATAAGATGAGACACGATAGAATTGGATCGTCTTCAAACACTACGACGCCCCATATGCACGGAACTAGTACGAACTTCGGCCGAAAGCAGTCCCAGAAGCAAAAGTTGTAACTATATTAAGGGGTTTCAGTTTACATATCGATAGAACAATAAACGCAAACAGACCTGACATTATAGTGAAAGACTTCAAAGAAAAAACTCAGTCTCTCTATAGATATGACTATCCCAGCCGATAAGAACATTTTCCTCAAAGAATTCGGCCAGTTCGCAAAATATAAAGATCTTGAAGTAGAAATCAGTAGAATGTGGCAACTTAAGACCAGAAATATTACCTGCTAACTAATAAAAGGAACCAGTAGATTTGTCGACAACATACCCGGAAATGCCGAAAATAGCTTTTACCTCTACAGTGCAAATGATTAGAAAATGATTGTCAGCATGAATGTTTGTACTTCACCAAGCATACATCATTTTACGTATATGTAGAATTATGTTAATGAAAGTGTTGTATTGTCTGTGCATTGACACGGGTGTATTTTGATATAAAATTGACAATTACGAAGAAAAAATACATTTTTCCACCATACAGTGTAGAATAAATTATGAACCAAAGGAATAGTGAGAAGAAAACTGTAAAGATTAGTTGCTTAGTTCTGGTTTGTCATTACTGCTCAGAGACATTTGATAAAACCTTTCAAGAGCCTTTCTCCTCGGTCTTAAAATCTTGACCAACTCGCTCTTCCTTGCACACAACCTCAAAATAGTTAATGATTCTTGAGTTCCCATAAATCTTCAAATGTATTCAAGTCAGGAGATTGACTAGGCCTCTGAAGCACCCCCACCTTGTTCTGGACAAACCATCTGCCTATTAATTTGAATGTTTGCTTCTGGTCGTCTTCGTGTTGAAAGATCCAATGCACTTCGATTTTCAACTGTTGCACTGGAGAGAACAAAATACTCCGATAAACCACTTCATCCAGAGTCCTTCTATAACGTGAAGAGACCCGTATCTTGGAGAGAGAAACACACTCAAACAATGATACTGCTACCACCGTGCTTTACATGGTGATGGTAATTTTGTCTTTATGCATGACAAATTGGTTTGTGACCATATCGTCCAACCAAAGAACGTCTTTCCAAAATGTATTAGGATCTTCAATAAGCTCACAGGGGTACATCATCCAACAACCCCCTCACTTTATCCCAACAAGTGTTTTCGAGAGGTAGATTTTAAACATTCCTGTGTAGTGAATTACTAATAATTCTTTTAACTTATGTCTCACATCGGTTTCTAGACGAACTATTTGTAATAATGCACTCAAATCATCTTGGATCTCTTTTCGACTTAACATTAAATTCGCTTTGACTTACTGTTGAGAGCACTTTTACTTTAGTCATGACTTTCCATTCGAAAGAAGGTGAAGTAGTGAAAGGCTATAATGATTATCTTACCTTAGTGAAGTTTTGATTGAACATTCCAAAAGTTTATTGCAGGTGGAGAAACATCTAAACTTGCAATCCTTCTTGGAAAAAATTTGTAGTAATTTTTTATAGTGTTTCAATACTTTTTCCACCTCTACTTTTGTTTATATTCTATTCTGCATTGTATTTTTGGAAATATTTTTTCCTTTGTTATTGTTAACTTTATATTAAAAAAACATGACCTGGTATGAATTCAAAGTGAATATAACCATTGGGATTTGTTGAAAAAATATTTTTCAATCGTTCAAATACTTTGACATCCCCATCCTATATATTCTCAATCACATATGTACCTACAAACATGCATATATAGTTTAAAATATATACAGCTTTAAACATAAAACATTAAAAAAAACTTTTTCAAATGTTTTTACGTCTCTTCAGTCACGTATTTCTTAATATCTGTTAATGTAATTTTCCTCAGTGATTTCTTTTTTGTTTTGAATATACTTTGTTATAACAGTACAACGTGTATATTTTCTCTTGTTGGGATCATCAATTGTTTACCATGTAACTGCTACAGGGATTTTTTAAACAAAAGACTTATATTAACATGGCATCTTAGCAGTGTTGATCAAAGACCATCTCCCTCTCAGCTATGATTTTAATATATAACCCATGTAATACATGTAGTCTATTATTCTATACATGGTATTATCATAATGTATTGCATATGGATGTTATTTCATACTACACATCGTATAACTTTTTCTAAAATAAGGCTTACTTACGTAGGTTCCAAAAACGTATAAAGCGATGAGGGCTCAGTAGGTAAAACAACAGATGTGACTCGTTGCCTGTGTTACTTCTATTGAGTGTTAACCTATGTGAATATGATATTTATTGTGTCAGGTTCATTCTCAGACTGCATGTAAACCAACCTATGATATCACTAAATGTACATTAAAAAAATTATTCGGGTTGATTCTGTACCAACATATTCAACCAAAGAATTTGACAATTTTTTCCTTTAAATCCAAGTTAATTCCTCCCACGTCGTATACTATCTTGCTTCCAGCAATTTGTTTTTTTTTCTCCTTTGAATTATCACATAAACTCTATCTTATCCTTATATACATGGTTGAAAGGAAACCAAACAAATTTCTTGCCGGTAGTAATACCTTCCATGGGCTATTCTTTATATATATTAAAATATATATATATATATATATATATATATATATATATATATATATATATTAAAATATATACATATATATATATATATATATATTAAAATATATATATATATATTAAATATATATATATATATATATATATATATATATATATATATATATATATATTCACTTATCTATAAGATACCTGTGAATTTTTGTCAGTAATTTTTCAAACCCTTTACGAATACTCTTATGTAGATACATTTACAATCACAAAAATGTGAATGTATACACTCTTGTATATATTCACAATAGTAAAACTAATTATATAGACAATTACACAAATCCACGTACACATATGCCATTCTATCTATTGTTTCCTCATACAAATATACCTATATATTCAATGTGTAATACAAATCTCAACAAAGATGCTTATATAAAATATACGCACTAAGCAAAATGTTTGTCTATACCTTTCTGCACGTACGTATTCACATTAAATTTTTCATGGAGACAAATCAGTAAAAATTGTGTGCATATAATGGATATATATGAATGCACACACATACACAAATATATATATATATATATATATATATATATATATATATATATATATATATATATATATATATATATATATATATATGTGTGTGTGTGTGTGTGTGTGTGTTTGTGTGTATATATATATGTATGTGTGCATGCGTGATCTTGTGTTTGAGCGTATACAAGTCTTTAAAGCTAAATGCATAAATTAATCTACAGATGTATCTGAATATGTATATTTTACTAACGTTTTTATTCTTTTCTTCGTTGGATTTTAAATTAATAAGAAATAGCTGCGTACAAGTAAAATGAATTTCCATTATTTGCCTTGAGGGGAAATCGTCTTTTCTGGCATGATGGCAGTATTTCTTTTTAACTTTTTTTTTTTTAAAACTTTTCCATTCGCAGTCTTTTTCCGACTTCCACGTTTCCCCAGCGTCTGAACGTGAAGAAGAATATATTTATGTACATAAATAAAACTTGCTGATAATTTTGTTTTTCTTATAACGGTGCAGAAGTGCAATTTCAACTTTGGTGCATGTCACAGCAGTTGTTTTTTTTTTCGGAGGGTTTGTGTTATTCGTGGATTCTGCTCTTGAACAAATAATGATTTTTCCCTTAAAGGGGCAGGTCATTATTTCGTTTGGCGTAGGTGGAAACGTGAACAAACGCCATAGATGTTGCTGAAAATATCTCAAAAAGGGTCAACTTTTATAATGAACAGTGTGTGTCCTTTTCTTTTTTTCTGTTCCTTCCTTCGAAACAATGGATTTTACCACTTGAAGGTAATAATTTAGTTGATAAAAATATCTGCTACACTACTTAAACAATTTGATAAGAGTTCAAGTCCATTTTGAATGAAATCTCAGATGAAATTGATAAGACTTTTATCATCACAATCAACACTTTTGAAGTACTGAACAATCCATTCTTGAAAAGACATAACGTGAAGGAACCACTCGAACTCACTAAAGATATGGATGGATATTCTCGCTAAATGCATTGCATTTTTTTTATTACAAAATGTACATTCAGTTTTACTTGAAAAGATTTTCAAATTAACATCTTTTAAGTGGAACAGAATGCTAAATCTGAAACATCGAATGAGTATTCACTTATATTATAAACGCTCTACCGATGGTATTGAGCATCGTTTTGAATACAGATCTACTCAGTATATATACATCTGATCACCGTATATCAATCATAGTTCTCTTACACACACACACACACACACACACACACACACACATACACACACACACACACAAACAAACTGTCCATTACAAGCTTATGCAATGCTCTTTCAACCCGGGAATAGAACACATTCGTTGATGGGGAATATATGCATGAGTAAATATATCGCTTAAACCTTACTGACCGTCCAGTTCCGTGGGGCAGAGAGAGATGCCAGCCTCTAGGTCTGAAGGGAAGGTTTCGATCCTACCTCGATGGATGGGATAATGGATAGTCTATAGCCAAACTGAAGAGTTGTAATACAACGAAACAGCTGTCTGTGGATGACACAATATATATATATATATATATATATATATATATATATATATATATATATATATATATATATATATACTCTCACAGCAACTACTTTCTGGAAGTTCTAAGGAAAGCATAAGCTGAAAAGCCAATAAAGTTGAATTAATTCAATTTATTCCGACTGCTCAATACCTGCATTTTATGGAGTGAGGCATCATGATGATAATAGTAAAAGTTGGAAACCTTACCACAGTGTTTCGCGAGGAACGCTCATCAAAAGTGATTTGGAAGCACAAAGGCAAGGAGGGAATTTTGAAAAGTTTGTTATAAGTGTTACTTCAGCATCATTCAGGAAAAAAACCAATCAGATTTCTTTATTTTCATTTTAGAAAAATACACAGGTCCTTGTAGCTAAGTTGACAGGAGTAGCTCACTTTTACAAGCTGACTTAGGTAGTTTACAGTGGTAACGGATGATCACGTGTCTTCACATGCTGCTTCTTATTCCATTGTACTCATTTTCAAATTGTTTTGAAGTGATTATATAAAAAGTCATTGTTCATTCTCCCATGTGCAGTCTTACCTTTATGTGATTACTATTATGTCTGTGTATTATCATTATTTGGATATTTTCTTCATAGGGTTTCAATAGTAATTGAACTGGTGTTATTACTAGATATTCATTGCGTATTTTTTTCTTTCTATTTCAATGATCATCATGTGTATAGCTATTTCTGGGTGATTTTTTAATCTATGTTTTTCTTCTATTGTTGATATTGATAGGATATTCTTGTATTTGTATCAAATCTATAATATACATTTCGATCGGTCCAATATATTTGTTAGTGTGTGTATATATTAGGCATTTTTACACCGGTTGCCTGGTGGTCACAGCTGAAGACTGAGAGAGAGCAAGTGTCCTAGGGTCTTCAGTCCTCCGCTCAACATGCTCATAGTCCACAACAGGGCTGTGGTTTACTGTTTCACACCAGTTGCCCGGTGGTTATCGCTGAAGGCTGAGAGACAGTGAGTCTCCTCAGGTCTTCACCCTTCCTCTCATCGTATCTCTCCCTAACCAATCACTGCAGTGCCGTGATTTGTACCTCTACCACCATTTGGGTGTTTTTTTTTTCTTTTCCTTCTTCCTCCTCTGTTCGGCCACTGCTATCAGTTTTGGTCGTAGATCTCAAATTTCTACCCTTTCCTCACATCTGTTATTCGGCAGGTTCTCCTCTTTTTGTGTACGATAACTAGGTCCGTTCTTCTCGCTCAGATGGGGTGGTCCGTTCGGATATCAAAGTCCCAAAGTAATTTTGGGGTTCCATTCTACAGAGTTGTCTCCGGTTTCCCTCATAGCAGCATCCCATTCTTTCGTTCGATTCCCAGTGTATCGCTGCTGCTACTCTATCATGTCTAGGTTTATTCTCCTTCTGGGCAAGATGACTACATTCACTAGTTATGTGGTTTACGGTCCCATCTCTTGCCCAACATTTACAGCACTTCCTGTTTGTCTGTGTTGTGTCGATTATTGTTTTGATATGGTTTGTTCTGATAGATTAGTTTTGAGCTGCCATGATGAGTGATTCTGTTCCTCTCTTCAAGTTTCCTTTTCGTAGCCATATCCTGGATCTCTTGTGTCCGTCTTTTAAATTCTCCGTATAGTTCCTTCTGTTCTCATTTTTCTTTCCTTGTTTGCTGTGCTGTTCCATTGTTTTTTTTTTATATCTTTGTTGTTCATTGCACTGATTAAGGCACTCTTTACGATGTCTTCAGTGCTTGCTTGCACATACTTTTCTAGACATGCTTTGGCCCTCTCGACATAGTCCTCTATGCTGATGAGCCCTCTGTTTCCTTTCTCTTCACGCACAGTTTATCCACGTCATGTCTGGGGTTTAAGGCTTTGTGCATTGTCATAAGCTTCCTAGTTCGCTGGCCAATTGACTGGAGTTCTTCCTTTGTCCATCCAAGGAATGGTCCTGTGTATCTCATTACCGATAGTTCATTCCTTTCATAAGGTTACAGCTGTTCAGTTTGGACTCTAACATTTTTTTATCGACTAAAGTATTCTCATCTTATTTTCTCCTTCATTTCTTCCTGTTTTATCGTATCTCATTCGAAAAATATCAGGTATTTGTATTGGTTTTGTGTGGTCAATGGTCTTATCTTCATGCTGTCAAGAAGTTCGATTCTCTCTGCTACGGAGAGCCTTTCTTTGTGCAATACCATTATTGCCCATTTTTCTATTTCAAAGTCTATTCAAACGTCATCACTGTATTCCTTCACTTTGTTGATTAACGTCTTAAGTTCTCCCCTCTTCTTTGCGAATGATTTTATGTTTTGCGTGTAAATTAAGAGCTTGGCTTCTTTCTTTGCTTTGGAGAATTGGTATGTCATATCGTATGCTTTTTCATGGACTATCCATCCCATTGCAATGTTCTTTTTCATTTTTCTTACTACTTTTAAGATCATCCGGTCGATTTAGAGCAAGTCCTTCGCCCCCGTTGGTCCCCATCCATTCCTCTTCTTCCCATGGATATATACATTCCTTCCTCTATCTTTTTGGTCAGGATTTTGAGTGGTAAGCAAGTGCTTGGCCAAAACTTACTCGCCAGGTTCCCTTTTTCAGGTAAGGTTGGTCCTACCTTTGGTCATCCATTCTGATACTTCACCTTAATTTAGGCATTTTGGAGTTAATGGGTGAGTCTGTCGTGTAGTGTGATGAATTTCTTAAACCAATATCCATGGATCCTGTCAGGTCCAACCGCTTTCCTGTTGGCTATTCTTATCAGAACCTGTTCCGGTGGGGTTTTGTATTATTATTATTATTATTATTATTATTATTATTATTATTATTATTATTATTATTATTATTATTATCTCTGTCCTTCCCAATTTATTATGAAGTGGTTACAAACAACTTTGGGCGAAACAAGGTTGACATGATGTTCGATTCCATTCTTCCCGACCCAAAGTTTTATTTTCATGTATCGCAGTTTTTTCGTTTGCTTGTTTTCTTTTTTCGTATGTGTTGCAAACTCAGCCTTCAAGAACAAAAAAAATCCCATTAGCTTTGAAAAGACATGTCTACAACCAATGCATCTCCCTGATAGTCACCTATGGAGCCGAAATAGAGAACTGAACCAAAAGATTAGCTAAAAAACTGAGAATTATGCATCGCACACGATAGAGAATCTTGCTTAACATCACGTGAAGACAGGACTCGGAGAAATGATAGAAATCATTAAAATAAACAAGATAAAAATGGTTTGGCCATGTTGGAAGAATGTCAAAAAAACCACTGAACATCACAAATCATGGCATGGATTCCTGAAGATCATATCTTACATTGTGGCCGAAAATACTGACTCAACAACGTCCATGATTAAGAAGTCTGTCGAATGTTTGGGAAGGTTTATACCTTACAGCCGGTATTTTTCCAGTCCTAAATTGCCATACATTTTGTGATCTCAATATCCAGGTCTTTGTGAATAGACAATCTTTCAAACTCTTCTGAAGATATATTTTTTGTTTGTTTGATGGAACAGTTTATTAATAGAATTATTCATTATTAATTCAATCATTCAATTAATCTTAATCTATTGATGATAATCTAATAATAGTCATCTCTTTCTAGGGGTTGGCTTTGATGGCCCCATTTGCGTGTACTAGGAAATTCCATAAGATTGCTACATCTGATGTTTCAGCTTCGAGTTTCTGTTGTTCATACAAATGTACAGTGTATGGTACACCATAGTGCTTGCAAACTATCCAGTGGATGTACTGGCCTACTTTATTGAGTCTAAGTCTGTATTCATTGGGGTCTACAACATAACACAGATATGACGTGGTTGATAGTCTCAGCTGCGCTATCACAGAACCTGCTGCTGAGGTTAATGCCGTTTTAATAACAAATGCCGGGTAGTTCCTGGTTTAAAGACCCTGGTCTTGGGCAACAAGAATTGAACCCTCTATTTCGGTTTCATACATCAGCTTTGTAGCTACTGATGGATTCTGGTATTGTGTACATCAGCATCTTGGATGCAAAGGGGATACTGGCTGGGCAAAGGGTTTCGTTCCCATTGTTTCCTTCAGCATTGATATTCCCTGCCATTTGGCTGTAGTTTTTTTTCTAATTTTATTTGTTTGTAACCTTTGTAGCAGTATGCATTGGGGCTTGTTGGTTCATGTTTATCTCATGCCTTTGATTCCTGTACAACCGAGTAAGGCTTTTTTGTTATTTCATGGCTTATTACCAGATTCAATATCGAATTGTCACTTGCCAGCAGATATTATTATTATTATTATTATTATTATTATTATTATTATTATTATTATTATTATTATTATTATTATTAATAGTAGTAGTAGTAGTAGTAGTAGTAGTAGTAGTAGTAGTAGTAGTAGTAGTAGAAGTATCATAGCAGTAGACCGAAGAACAGTGTAGTTGTCAAGAAATATACTTTCTTGCCTGCAATTTGGTAGATTGTCTCTGTTTAGGGTTTAGTACCTGATTATCAGCCATTTTTTTTTTTTTGACATTGCTGAATCTATGAGAGCGGCACATGTGATTTATTTATGAAAGTTGACACGAAAACAAGGCAAGATCATGCGAAACGTAGAAGCAACGAATTCGATAAAAAAGAAGGGAGAGATGAAAATAAAAGAGCCACAATCACGAACAAACACGAACACATCTGGAAACGCTCCAAACACGCGCAGGTACAAACTGATTCGTGAGCTCGAAATGTATTCTTTATTAGCAAATAAATGAGTCTATTAGCAAAGCAATATACTTAAAAAGTAAAAAGTATTCGAGAATAAAGTTACTATAGCTAATTTGATATTGTCAAAGAATTGAAGAAGTAAGTTTTGAGTTTCATTAGTCGGGACTGCTGAACTTCTTT
>OY735204.1:52686361-52691361 GCA_963457665.1 Thysanoteuthis rhombus | reverse complement strand
TTTTTTTACACCGACAGCTTATTCTTTACCTTCCGATCTGCGCTGTTAACTGGATATCGTAGATTCCCAGCGTAAGTTCAGTTGTGTTTAAAAAAAATGTTTAATCACTAAACACTGTATTAGATTTGCTTTTCAAAAAAAATTGGGAGGAGGGGCTTGATTTTGGGAGTGGACACTTTTATTACGTTTCACGTTGCTACTTTAGTGCTGACCTAGACCTTTACTTCTTGTCAGTTGTACGAAAGTACAACTTTAAAGTACTTAGGTTATTTCTGATGTGAAATGAATTATTTCAGACATGTTTCTCCTTTTTATCATGTTCAGATAAATCTCTGTGTTTTTTGAGAACTTATTTCAGGCGATGGATGGTACAATCGATGGAAAGTAAATTTCCTGTTCAGTATTATGTTTACGTCATAGATTGTACCCATCGAACCAAAAGTTTTTTTTCACAACAACTAACACAGTCAACAGAGCAGTTATTGATTGGAAGCACAGCAAAATCTGAATACGTTTTTTTTTTCTTTAACTGGTAACAGAAGCCATACTCTAAAAATTAACTAAAGAATTGAGACGAAGGTAAACAGTTGTCAAAAGTTGGTAGATAATGGTTGACAGCAGGTTTCCTCAAACTTTTTTCCATTTGAGACCGATGAAACCATGTTTTGGCGACCCCTCTCTCAGTGTTATCAAATAGGAATAGGCACTGATCAAATTAGTTTTTAGTCGTAATCATACTGTAATTGACCATAAAAACAAGTTAATCCCTAACCTGCGAAATGAATAAATATTATCTACGGTGTTTACTGCTTATTATGGGGAAAATACCTTTTTTTAATGGATAAAATGTAACGGAAATGAAATGTGTATTTATAAAACTTTCGAATAGCATTGAGTCATTTCACTTTAAGCACCAACAAGAGTAAATATCTGTCCAGAGATAATGTATTTTTTTTAATTCTTAACATTTTCGTATATCCTTTAAATCTCTACGCAATCCCTGGAAGCGATTCAACCCTTAGCCGGAGAAGCGCTGGTTCTGCTTCATCTGATAAAAATAAATTGACCTGTTCCTGTCAGTTGTTGTTGCTGGTGCTGGCGCTGATAACTTTACCACCTTTTTTTAACACTGTCAGGTGTTCACAAAAATAAGATTACAGACAACTTAATTTATATATATATCTATATATATATCTATATATCTATCTATATATATATATAGAGAGAGAGAGAGAGAGAGAGAGATCAGCTGTCATGAGTCAACTCCTGAACAAAAGCCTTCTCTATCTCTTTCCATTGAATTTTGGACTGCTTGAACTCCATGTCTTAGCAGTACATCTTTCAATCCAATCTGTCCATCCCGTCTTTCGCTACTGCGTTTACTGTCCCATTGATACCATCCAGTTATACTTTTGCTCAATTTTTTTTCATTTCTCCTGGCTGAGTGACCATCCCATCTCCATTTTTTTTACCTAATTATTTGCATAATGTCATTCAAATAAGTCAATGTTTTTTTTCAACCTCTTCAAGTTATCCTCGGCATTGCTTTTCTTATTGATATCTGTGTGATTCTAAGTTGGTTCTCAGTTTGACGATTTCTTCTGTGAGTCATAACTGGTATTATGTATTCATTGTTTATGTTATATCGGCAACATCCCTCTCAATACGTCTCTGTTAACACTAAACTCTTTCCAGCCAATCCTTGCACGTCGTTTTATCTCACTAACTTTATTAGCTGACCTATGTAAGTGTGTTAGTCAACCAATTCTATAGCCTTTTCCTCTATTATCATCGTCATTTTTTAGGAATTTAACGTCTAATATTCCTTTTGGCTTTGTTCAGTCCATCTTTAATCTTTCTTTTTTACTTTCACTCTTTAGATCACTCAACATGTTTTGTGATTCTTTCGATTGATCTGGCGTCATTTAGAGTCAATATCGATTGGTTTAGATATTCTCCATCAATATTTACTGCAATTCCAAATCAGCTTCCCGAAAGATGCTCTCAAGGCGTACGGTAAATATTTCGGGTAATACTGTATCCCTTTGCCCCCGTCATTTTCCTGTCTTTGTTTTGTTTGTATCTTTATTTTGTTCAATTATTGCAATGGCATTTTGTATATATTCTTGTTGATTTGCATGTACTTAGTACTGCTATACTGTTATTGGCTGAAGGGAAAAACTGAAAAGAAGTAAGATTTGATGTACTTATGAACGATGCTTTGAACACCATGAAAAATGAACAAGTTCTTCAAAATGCTCACTTCTGTACTTTACAGCTTCAAAAGATCCGGCAATTCATCGATTGCAGCATACACAATTTGTTTTCGAGAATTGATAGCTGCTTTCACCAGAGAACGTTTAAAACATTCCGAATAGGGGTATATTTTGCTTCAAACAATCGTTTCAAGCTCTGGCCACTGTTTGTAATCCGAAGTTTGAGACGTGGACTTCTAGTGGGCCAATCTTTTGAACGATGTTTCTGTGCGAGTTTTGAGTCACTTGTCTTAAGAGTTTGAGCAGTATTCTGTTAGAATGCCCGATTCTCTCAATGGAACATAGTCTCATTAAGATATTAAACTTTGAAAAATATCGTTGACATACACATGAGCTGTTGTTTGACCCTTTTCTCACAAAAATGAAGTAACACCTTGGTAATTCACTCCCCTATCACACCATGACTGTGGTGGGGGCGATAGCCGAACCGAGCTTTCGGGTTGACTTCAGAAGTTTCCATGAAGATATGTACTTAGGCTAGAAGTCGTCGAATATGATTATAACTAATTTGATCCTTCATCTTAGCATGTTTTTTTTTTGTTATTTTTCCAAGACAGAAAATGTCTGGTTCTAAAAAGAAATAAAACAAATGATTTTTAGATTTAGAAACTCTCCCTTCATTTTTCCAATGAAGTGGATAAATACTCCTCTCAATATAATTCTTATTTAGGTTTTGGACAGGTTTCCTCGTTGAGAACCATCTTTTCGTTAAGGGTCCTTGACAGAGGTTGTGATGATGGCTGGCGAGGATGTTATAAAATGTAACGCCGGTTGGTCCCTCAAAAAGCACAGTTTAAGAGCAGAAGGTTGAACAATCCAAGCGAGACGAGGAGATTTAACGGAATTTCAATCATCGAATATTTTACATCTGAACTTATATCTCGTCGACAATTAATGTGATTCGAAATTCAATTTAACGCTTACTGTTTTCGTTTAGAACGGCGTCATGTTTACGCAGATTGGGGGCTGTCCTCAAACGTGGTAGGATTTTTTATCTCCGGGATTTGGGATCATCGCAACGTGCAATAGCTGAACAAATTAGACTGAGTGAGGCATTCGTGGATAATTATTTGCGTAATCTGGAATAATCACAGAGCCTTGAACGACAGTGGTAGATCCAAAAAGATCCCTGATTGTTATTTGATGGTATTTATCAAATCACTGCGGCGGAACCCAAATCAGTACGTGGCTCGCCTTCAGGCAAAAGCAGGGGTTCAAGTTCACAAAGAGATCATTGGACGAATGAATAGGAAGTCATGATTCTGGCACAGAAAAAGATCGCAGTGTCCAGCTCTGGAATAGATCCATGAACAACACGGATTGAAATTTGCAAGTCTTCTTCAGACGCAGGAGGAAGGATGGCAGAGGTGTCAGGTGGCTAACTTGATGTTAAACCTGGATGGCCCAAATGGCCCCCACTGTTACCAAAAGAAACCTTTTCGAAGAGTGCTAGTGGAGGTGGTGGTCTTATGATTTAGGCTGCTGTAGGATATAATGAGGAAATGGCACTCCAGTTCAAATGCGACAGGGCACATGAATCTTCTAAGATAGGCAAATATGGCAACTGAATGTGTTCTAGTTAGCGACACACAGTTCATGTTCCATCAAGATAATTCTCCTTTCTATACTGCAAGTGCTGTCCAAGGATTTCTCCAAGAGTATAGTGTTGAGGTTTTTCTTTGGTTGGTCAACAGCCATGATCTCAATATCATTGAAAACGTATAGAAAAGCTTGGCATAGAAGGTTTTCGAAATTTGGGAAGCAATTTGATTCGTTGCAGTAACTCAAAACTGCCATCTTAGCAGCTTGGAATACCCTGATGAATCAGACTTTTCAAGTATCTAGCAACACTGGTTGTCCAACAAAGTATTACCAATATGAATCTTCTACAAAGAAATCCAAATGATTTCCAATAAAACGATAAAAAATTAGCCATGAATTTGAAGTTTTATAGAATTTTTCTGTTAATGGATTGTTATCTCTGATCTAAATTGATTCCACCCTTTTTCAAAACATGTTACTGGAGATAACTATGTATGTAACTTAGGATAAGGCTAAATGTACTAATGATTTAACAGAATATTAGAATAATATATTCATATCTACGTACTTAATCAGACATACTATGATATACGCATTAATTTATCTATCCTTTGGACAAATATCTACTGACGGCCTCAGTTCAGTCCGTACAGACAACTGAACGTCTCACGTCCACGGGGTGCATACGAGGCAAAGCGTATGCAGATTCTGAAACGTCAAATTGTTAGACTCCTCCTCTCAGTCATGCTGATGTTGTCCAGACAAAAGCAGAGAGCGATTCGTTTAATATTAGCCTGTCTACAGAAGCAGCTAAAGGACCTCCAATTGGGCGTCAACCCACCTTAGAGGGGTTCTGGCCCCTTACTTTTTATAATCAGAGTTGTCTTTCTTTGAGACTTGTTGCCTTCTCAATGCTAGAAAGCGCGATCTCTCCTGCTATTTGACCAATAGTTCGGAGAACAGATGGATTCGTGACTTTCTCAAGGGAATTAGCACTTGGTGAACATAAGCTGTCCCGTTACCGACCACGCAAACGTGCGTGTGTGCGTGCACAAAGATAGATAGCTATATAGATGAATCTGTTTTTAGATTTTTATATTTATTCAAAATGGTTAAAAAGTTGTAAAGTTTATGTTAAATGAATGTACTTGAATGGCCTTAGAACTTGCTCTTGAAGCACTG
>OY735204.1:52633861-52683861 GCA_963457665.1 Thysanoteuthis rhombus | reverse complement strand
AGAAAATAGTTGAAAAACCCTTACGTTTGAGGTCCAAAATGATTATTATTTGGTGAATGATTCTCGACGTCAAGTAGACGTCATTTATTGCATCATATTTTTTTTCATTGTCAAGAGAAATCAATTTTCTTTTAATTAAAGCTTCAATCGAGATTAATAGAATTTAACACGTCAAAGGAAACGGCATATTCAATTCTTTTTTTCTTTTTGTTTCTATTTACACATTTGGCTGTCTGTTTAATTTTAGGATTCATCTTATTGAGAACGTTTTTAAAGTATTTCACAATTTATAAACGCTAAATAGGATTTACGCACAGAAACGAAATTTATCAAAAAAGAAAAAAACTGAAATTCTATAATCAAACTCCAGTCCAATCGGAAGCAGGTTGTCTGTCCCGTCACCTTAAACCAACCGATTATCTAAATTTACCTTTCCCTACTGTGATTTGAAATCGCCACTAAGTTATCGGTAGGCGTCTCTCTTACTGAATTGGTAAGTTTCACATGTCAATGTTTGTCATATATTTTTTTATTTATCATATACACATTACAAAAGTTGCAATGATCATCCTCAGAATAGAAATAGAAGTGGAGTTTGACCCAGCAGCAACTGCGCTTGTTAACAACTTTCCTGGGTATTGTGTATGGTAATTTTAAGTATAAGTGTACTTCTTTCCATGAATGTATACATCCGTCTTGAAATATATAATACTATACATAGACTCAGGAAAAAATCAAAGGCCTAGGAAATGGAAAAAGATCGTTAATATTACACAACGATTATTTTTAACATGATATCCTTCCTTTCCGAGGCATCTAATTCAGTGGAGAATGCTGATAACGTAGATCAAACATTGTGCATCGAAAACGTTAGAACAATAATAACTATAAAGAAAGTTACTGACTCATTGATCTAATCTTGAATATATATATATATATATATATATATACATATATATATATATATATATATATATATATATATATATATATATATATATATATATATATATATATACAATAGAAAGTGAGACAGACTCAGGAGTAAGGATGTATGGAGACTTTATTTCTTGGTTGTTTTTCATACAAGTTGAGGATGGTCTGAATATCAATAGAAATAATAATACCTCATCTGAAAAATTCAGAGGTATATGATGACTTTGTTCATTTATCATTTAATCATTAAATGAATTAAGTGAAATTTTATACATATTCCGGCACTTTAAAATCAAAAATTGGAATCAAAGAGGATGATTCCTTTAGGGTCATCATGATGTGTGAGACTATGTTCTGTCTGTGGCGAAGTCTGTCTTAGTCTGTGGCAAAATAAGATGGTAGCAGTTATAGAGAGTTCTAGAGAGTCCAAAAGAATGTCAGGGATGTAGTGTTAGATTGTGTAGGTAGGTTGGGGATAGTGCAGATGGTGGGGTGAAGGGGTCAAGTAACTTCATATGTAGAGTTCTTAAAAGTCGAGGAAAGTCTGCTGGCCCTAAGTAGTACAAATGAGATACTGTACAAAGGTTTTCGTGGGTGGGATCTGTATGACTGCATGGAGTTCTCGATATTGGATATACATGAAGGCCAGTAGAATATGGATGTGAAGTTGTTATAAGTGGGAGGATTATGTTATCAAAGATTTGACGATATATATATATATATATATATATATATATATATATATATATATATATATATATATATATATATATATATATATACATACATATGAACTAGATAGCGTTACAGCTTCAAACATTAAAGACATTAGCAACTTTTTCCAAAAGAATATTTTCCGTCATTTCAGACAATATTTTTTCTGTCAATTTTAGACAATATATATATATATATATATATATATATATATGTATATTTATACATATATATATACATATACATATATATATATATATATATATATATATATATATGTAAATGTATATATATATATATATATATATATATATATATATATATATATATATATATATATAATCTATGCATGCATGTAGATTTCAACTCATCAAACGATGTAATATCAAAAAGACAATTAGAAAAGTCCACGATGATGTTACACACGAGATTTTTTCATTCTGTTAAACTTTTGTTAGTCTCAGTTAGCTTCTTCAGAAATGCCTGTGCATACAGATGGATATATATGTATATATATATATATATAAATATATATGTGTGTGTGTTTGTGTGTGTGTGTTTGTGTGTGTGCATGTGTGTTTGTGCACGCGAATATGCGTCGTTTAATGACGAGTAGGCGAAGGAAGCAATTACTGCACATAAGAACTTTCATATGAATTGATTTCCGGAGTCGCCAATATTTGTTTTTTTTTAATAAATTTCTTTTATTTTCCCCCTACCTTATTTAATCAGAGTTAACCTCATAGTTTTCAATGCTCTGAAATACATTTGAAAGTATGCACTTGATGATACTCGATTCGAAAACCCAAAAGAAAAAATACCAGAATTATTTTTGAAGGCATACTTACATTAACTCACTCTCTTTCTCTCTCTCTGTCCCTCTCTCTCTCTCTCTCTCTTGCTCTCTCTTACTCTCTCTCTCTCTCTCTTACTCTCTCTCTTGCTCTCTCTATCTCTCTCTCTCTTGCTCTCTCTTTCTCCCTACGTATGTGTGTTGATTAGTGAGAGAATGAGATAGTAGGTCTAAAGTGACCGTTTTGAACCACGAACCAGTTGAGCCGGTTGAGTGCATAAGCAAACTAAGAGGCTGCTTAGGATCTGGTGACCACCAGAGGGCTCTTAAATTGCAGTTTAGGCCCTTATATCAAATTTTTCGAATTGGCAATGGAGGGGGAATAAAATTCAAATTCACCCTATGGCCCCATAAAGGCTTGGGTCGGGCCTGAGGTTGAGTATCATCATCATCATCATCATCATCATCATCATCATCATCATCATCATCATCATCATTTTAACGTTCGTCGTTGGACGTAGACGTTCCCCAGGATTCGCTACAATTCTTTATCATGGGCGTCGTGGAGCCAGTATTTCCTGAATCTGTCTAGCTCATCTCTCCATCTTGTGTTCTGTCGGCGTCGGTTCCTTATGTGATCTGTGGGGTTCCATGTTGTGAGATGTGATGGCCATCGGTTGTCTTAAGTTTAGTCTAATAACTACCGAATGTTCACGGTTTCTTTTAAATGACTAGTCGGATTTTTGTATGCCTTTCACACCTGTCGAAGAGATATATGTATTCGACCGTCTGTTTGTCTGTCATTCAGTCTGCCTGTCTTCCTGTTTGTCTGCCCGTCATTGATATGAATGTCAATGACATTTTGTGGATAGGTAGAAAATGGGATATGCAAAAGTTAGTTAAATTTTGATTGAGATATATCTTCCCATTTCTTTGTTTTGTTTTGTTTTTGTTTTTTGTTGTTTTGTTTTTTGTTGTTTTGTTTTTATTGTTTTGTTTTGTTATTATTTGTTTTGTTTTTTCTTTCATAAATCTATTTACTTGCTGTATGATTTCCACCCCGGCCATAATCTCAAAAATATCTCAAGAAGTTTTGTGGAAAGATGAATAATAGATTTCGAAAGAAGAGATCAAATTCTTGGGAATATCCATGCATAATTATATCCCTGACGTTGCATTTATATAACTTCACCGTAAAATATCGCTTAAGTTTCACGTTTGTTCACACGATATGTTTCAAAGTTCTCATTGAATTTCAATAAAATTTTGCGCAAAGGAAGAGCAATCGGTCATGGAAGAAACGATTGAATCTTGCTGGTGGTCCCATCCACAATCGATTCCTCTGAAAATGGCGTTCGAAGATGTATGTGCTCTCTGAGTGCTTTTTAGTTTGATTGTTTTTTCTTTGTTTTTGTTTTTTGTTTGTTCTTTTATTTTGTTAATTCATGATGTCTGCTTGCATAGAGTGTCATTTAACATATATATTCATTTATATTTGTGCATTTTACTCTGAAGAAACGTGTGCTAGAATGTTGTTACTCTTCTCCTGTCAGTTTGTTTACACATTGATGTCAAGAGCTTTCAAGTGTAGCAGAAGATAATTATTGTTGGGCAAGGTTTTAAAAAATCAATATATATATGAGCGCCTTGAGATATTTGCACAAAACATTGAATGAATTATTAGGAACCAGAAGTATTTATAGAATCAATCACATAGATTAACTGATAGGTAAACAAATATAAACACAGACAAGGCAACAATATAAGATCGATAGATAGATAGATAGATAGATAGATAGATAGATAGATAGATAGATGGACAGACAGACAGACAAACAGATAGATAGATAGATAGATAGATAGATAGATAGATAGATATGAACAGACTGAAATGGTATGAACTGACTGAGATAGATATGGAAACAGATGGATCGTACGATACATAGATAGAAATATATGAACAGAATGATATAGATATGAACAGGCTGAGATAGATAATTATACACAGATAGATAAATATGAACAGAGATAGATGTGAATATAGATCGTTTGATACATGGATAGATAGATAGATATGAACCAATTGAAATAAGGGGCTTTGATACATAGAATGACACAGACTGAGATAGGTAGATAGATAGATTGATTGATTGATAGATACATAGATATATTTGAACAGACTGAGATAGATTGTTCGATACATAAATAGATAGATAGATAAGTATGGACATAGATATGAACAAACAGATATATATGAATAAACTGAGGTAGATCATTCGATACTCTGATAGATATCGCAGATTTTATAAGTAGATGATCGTACTGATTCTTATAGAGATGTACAGAGTGATAAAAGGTACTACTTTGTCATAATATTTCATGATTGCCCCGTTATAAACTAAAATGTAATCATTACCCTCACATGTATATTCATGCTATTAAAATGTATTTTTAAATGATCTATCATTCTTATAGTGTATCTTTATCAACTATTATAACAGAAACGGTTGAAAGTAATATATCCACAGTTGTTATTATCAATAAAAATTACCTGTTGTACTGCTACCGGTATGCCTACAGCTGTGCCCTGTGTCAGTATGTTTACACCGCCCAGGAATACTTTGAATAGTATTGCTTTGATCAGTAAGGGTTCTGGTGTATCACAATCAAGTTATTGCTATACAAATTTATGTTACTAAGTATATGTTAAGGAAGCACTTAAAGTTATAGATTCAAACGGGGTGTTTTTTTTTTGCACCAAGATTTTGAAACAAATCAGCTATATTAATCAAGGTATATCTGTGATTTGAAAAGTTAACGCAAGGTATTGTTGACCAGAATTCTTCTATTAGTTTCGAGTAAGGAATGGAAGTGAATCGCCAGCAAAGGTAACGGTAGTAGCAGTATTTGTAGTTATATTGTCATCAGTCAGCAAACGATTGCGTGTACACACAGCAGCGCAACTATTTCCTGTCCGTGCATTTATATTACCCTCCTCTTTCAGCCTGTTATGTCACAGACAAACTGGCTGCTTGCAAATCATAATAAAGAATGTTCATTTTTACAATCTGTCGACATTTCTGTGGTCTACTACTATAACTTATTTCTAAAGGTTCAGACTTCTGAGAGATGAGTAATATCAGTTATAGTGAAGTTTTTGTCCCTTTGCCTCAATTCAAACTTGTGTCCCCTTCTTTTTAGGGTCCTGTTAATTACATAGGAAAATGAGTGAGGAAGGAAAAGTGAAAGGATGGATCATATGAAGAGAGTGGATTGTAATCAGAAAGAGTAACAGTCGTACCTTCAAACAACCAGAATAATTCGATATAACCGTATAATTATATTTAAAACTTAGGGTACTATGATATACGTTATACCTGGTGCTATCCCAAAGTTTCGGGGATTTGAACCGTTACGTGAAACGAAGGAAGTTAACTTCATGAGAAATTGTGTAAATAACAGGAAAGGGGTTATTCTGAAAGAGACGATAGAAATTCGGTGATAGGATGAATAACATATTTTTTTTATTAAATTCCTCGAAAATTCGGTAATCACCTTGTATATCGAAACATAAATAAGAAGCAATGAGATCTGAGGGACCATGAAAGCAAAATAAAAATGCTGCTCTTTGAACACTGATGAAAAAGATTATAAAAAAAATTTCATCTTAATGGCTACCATCATTTATTTCATATATCAACCACAATGACTTAAAAATGTTTCATCACTTCCGGGATTCCTTACATGAAGGGCTGCATATTCAGATTTTTTTCAGATGTGTAAACGGAAAAGACCCTTCAGCGTGTTTCCACGCATTTAATGCGATTATTAGGTATCCCCTCTGCATCTACAAGTTCGAAAAACAGTAGTCTAATGATCTTCAAGTTTAGTGGCAGGGTTTAGAAAAAAAAACCCGGCTCACTTTGTTTTTAGGCTATAGTAGAGAGATTCTACTTTAGTTTTTATGATGCAGACTAAAGAGGAAAAGAAGTTGAATAAAGGTTACAGTTTCTTCTGAAACTGAGTCAAACAAAAAAGAAGCCTTTTTTTCATTCTTTCCTGACCGCTCCTTATGGTAAGATTCACGTAATCACATAGTCTACTAAAGTCGTGATTTGGTTGAGCGTGTGTCCTCATTCAACCATAAATGCTGCTGATGTTTCTTTCGACAATGCCTTCCTAAACCTGTCGCTTAATACGTTACAATGTGCTTTCTGTCTGTATGTCTTAAAAACGTACCCTAATTCTTCCCCACCTAATGCACACACTGGGGCAACAGGTTCTTTGAGCAAAAGCACCAACTTGAAATAGACTTTTGCTCTTATCGAGTTTTGAACGTGCCACCATTTTCTGCCTTGGTCGAACACACTTGATAACACTAGATGGCACGCCTCGGCTTTGAGACTTGATGTCACGGTGCAAAATACAGGATACATACGCATCATAATTACACTACGTCATATTTGATACCATCCGATCTTGCATCATCCTCTTGTCATATCTGGTATTAAGAGCAATATGCATCAAAATTCGATGATAAATTTTGTGCAATTTACTAGGTTACATGATAATTGCACCAGTCCGTGTAATATCGCAAGCCGTACGTCAATATTGTATGGTACCCGTCTGGTTAATACGAAACGCGCTTAAGTAGAAACGTGGCATATGTTTATCAGGCAATGTCGAATGTTGATAAGTAATTAGGCAAGTATTTTCTGTCCTCTTGATAAACAGAGAAAGGAAGAAAGAGAAAAAAAAGAAAGAAGGGCGTAGTGGTCATCCAAAATATCTTAATCATCTACGATACAAAGTGGCGTAAACAAGACGTCGATGACAGCGCTATTCAAATCTCATCATAGGATAGTGAATTAAATTTGTTAATCTGATTTTTTGCAACGTAGAAATCATTTTAAAATAATCTTAAAAGAAACATTACAAAAAGAGAAAGGAACTCGTGGTGGTATTTGTGAAATTCACCTAATAAGCCTCCCAGAAGCCATAAAATGTTTCATGTTATTGTGAAACCCGGTCGGTAATTAGAAATTCGGTTTCAACTACCAGAAAAATAAGTATTTCAAAACCTTGTCATCGCTAATCTTCGCATGGGCACACGTGTGCAAATTAATTATTTATCACCCAATGATACTGTAGGATTACTTCAGATGTAACAGCATAACAAAAAGAGAATGAACTCTTTGAATTTCAACGAATTCCGTGGAAACTAACCGTTTTATCTATCCATGTCCGCTGTTGTCGGAGATTTGAGAGTGACTTTTTCGTTATCAGATTCAATGGAGTAAATTCTTCATAATATGTCATTGAACCAGATCAATATATAAAACTAACACTTCCCTTTTGTGACTTGGGATCAATACGAAAACAAAACAATGGACACACCCCCAAAATCATAAGAATAAAGAAAACATTGATAACTACGCTTACTTACGTCTGCTAATAAAGTTGGAGAAAGACAATATAATTGCTAAAAAAACGATGAATAACGATTGGCTGCAAAGCATTTGGTACGAATACAGACATACTGGTTAGCACTTTGCTAATGTGCTAAAGACGTTTAGTATACAATGAATGCATAATACCAGCTATGATTCACGGATGCAAAGCATAAGAATTAGCAAAACGAACTAAGAACTAACTCAGAATGCCACGGGGGGGGGCATGGCAAGAGTAATATTGGGAATAACCCTGAGAGATGGACAAAGATCAACATTGATCCGAGTGAAGACTAGAATGAAAAATGTTATAAAAATGATGAAGCAACCAAAATGAGATGGGCTTGGTACTTAACATGAATAAATGACAATCTGTGAAGCAAATGGTTTACCGACTGATGTCCATCTGACAGTAAACGCAGTAAGAAAAGACTACACACAAGATAGAAGGATGAGATAGAAAGGTTTGATAATGAGTACATGGCAAAAATCAGGGCAAATCACCGTCATCGTAGGAGGATATGGGGAAAGGCTATTGTCTAGCAGTTGACATAATGGTTGATACTGATATTGGCGTTGATATGCATCTCTCTCCAACTCCTATGACCTAAGAAAATCTAGTCTGCTTCTTAGAAGATTTCATCTTTTCTTCTATCTTTCTTCGTCCTTTCTCCCTCATTTCTTTCGTTCTCGGTCTTTCTATCTTTCTATCTATCTATCTATAAGCCTCTAACTGTTCGTAATTATTTCCCTTAGTTTCTTCTATGTTTATCTATCTATCTATCAATATATATATATATATATATATATATATATATATATATATATATATATATATATATATATATATATATATCCATCTATGTGGATTCTTTTGCCTTTTATCTATATCTTTTTTTATCACAGTCTGACCTTGTCTATTATATATTTCCTTTCTTTCTCTTTTCTATTTTGATTTTGTTTGCATTCCTAATTATTCGAAATAGCCGTAAACCGCAATTAACAATTTGCGTCGATGGTGAGAAGACTTTATTTTTATGAATAGAACTCCCCGTTTACGTTGATAACAGATTTTCCTGGATGACTTGATGACAAATTTGTTGGATTATCTCCCTTTGTATTTCTTTTCTAATTCATTCGCTATATTCTTTTGTTTTGTTTTTCTTCTTTTTAATGTCCTTTTAGTTGTTTCGTATTTTTCTTCTTTTTTTTCTTTCTTTTTTTGCACCTTTCTTTCGTTCGTTCATTTATTTTCTTTTGTTTGTTCGTTTTATTTTTGGCCTTAAATCTGACTTTCATTATTTGTTTCTTTTGCTGTAATCCACTTATCGAAGTGAAACAACTGCGCCTTTCATTTCTTTAACTGCTTTTACGATCCATTTGCCGCGAACATTCCCCTAATTCGCTTTGCTCTCCTCAAAAGAATCCAGTCATTTGTTCATTACAGATAAAGAGTCGTTGAGAGAGTAAAGCAAACTGAAGACATGAACATAATAACAACAATGATAATGAAAGAGATAAAAAGAAGAGAGAAAAAAAGATACACGGAATGAAAAGCGTCATCTTTTAATGCAATTAAGGTGTGGATTTGAAAGACAAAACAAGACGTATTGCTTCATGCCCAAGGTAAAGAGACGTAATGAAGAAGATTTTGTTTGTTTTCTTTTTTTTCTTCGGGATTAGCCTTCTTCGAACTGTGTCCTTTTAGCATGCGTTAAAATACATTAGTGCCTCACAAGAGCATGGAGGATAGGAACAGTTTTGTAATCTCAGCTGTATTGAGATGGTAAGAGTGACAGTGATATCAAACCCAGTCCGATGTATCCAGGAAAACTTGTGCAAAAAATCAACCTTGTTAACTTTGTTATTGGCGAGATGGTTTTGTTGACTAATATTTGGTCTTTTCATCACAGGTGGCTTTCGCAGACCGCACTGTAAGCAAAGAGAATAAGAATAATAATGGACGACAAAGTGAGCCTATATCAAATGTGGTTTTGAGAATGCTTAAGAAGTCAGGAACTCAGTTCCCTCTTAACAGAGTGCAAACACACTTTTTGAAACCAGCTGACAGAGGTATCTAATGTGAGAACGAAACTGAAAAAAATGTTAGAAATGTAAAATAAAACCTCTTTAAATGTAATCATACTCACATTGCATTGGAACTTGCAGATACATTTTTATCAACTGTGATGTACAGTACCAAAATTGTCTTAAAAACAATTTCAATTCAATATTTGCACAAGCCTTAGGAGCGTACTTATTTTTGAGGGGAAAAATACACAACATAAGTCCAGGGAAGGCCTATGCCCCGAAATGGACTATAGAGACGATGGCAATAACTATAAATTATGACAGATAAATCGATCTGGCGTATTAGTCGACCTCAAGATCTTTATTTCAGTCTTCAGATTTTAGGCCTACATCTACCTTATAAGCTCCTCTCTTGCTACTACAGTGATAAATAATAACACAAGACAGCCTATCTAACATCGTACATAAACGTGACCAGATGTTCGATAAAGTTATTCAATAGAGAGTACCAGCAATGCGGAAAATCACTGACGGCGCCAAGTTCTAGGCGATGCTTAACATGTGTCTAAGACAAGAAGACTCCAGATTCAAATGGAAAATGGATACATTAGGGGGAACATGGGTCAGGAGGCCAGCAAAGAGGAAATAAGGAAAATACCAGCGTAACGTCAACTTCGTTGGTTGGCTGTGTTCTCCCTCCTTGTACTTTGCCGCTCTGTACTTTTGAATTTGGAATGTTTTGATGATTTTCCATAGGTCCACACGTACTATTAAGAAAATATTTACGGCGAAGTCGCATAAGACACTAGTTCTCATACAATCACTGAAGTTAAACAACATTGATCCTGGTCAGTACCAAGATGGGACATGAGGATGCCAGGTCCCTTTGATCTTAGAGAGATTCCCGTGGTGATCTTGTAAGTCTTGCTGAGGAGGAGACCGATATCTGTACTACACTTGGTAATGCAAGCCAGAGGTCTGTCTACCAAACAAAATAAACTATTGAGGATCAAAGAACAGCATATGTACTTTCCACGAATGTTTTCTTAGGTAGCATTCTAACATCACAACTGACAAATACGAAGATCTTCGTTCATGTTGTAATGTTTTACTTCCCATACTTCTGTGATCAAACTATATTACCCTGTTTCTTGTCTATTCAGGGGTCCTAAAGAACCTGGTGGAACAATAAAAAAGTGTACAGTTAAAGAACGAGTAGCATTGAAGTGTTGATCTTGAAGGAACAAAGACATTTAGAGACGTTGATTAACGAGGAAAAGTTGTGGGAAAAAAGGTTCAAGGCGCTATCTTTGATTCAAAAATTGCTTGAACTGAAAAATCGACTGAACTTTCAGAAGACTGTCGGGAAGTAGAATATTACGAACGGCTTTTCACCTTCGCTCCTAAATTTGCTGTTCAACATTCAAGGATGTTGTTGCACATATATTCTTGGTTTTCATTGCTTTTGTCCGTCTTTTTTTTTAATTCTCCCTGTTAGCGCGTCTTTACAGCCGTTATGTTGATATTATCCAGATGGAAATGCTGTGGAAGGCACGCAACATGAGTTTAGCTCGTCGGCTGGGATAAGGGAAACACGAGAGACGTTGCAGATATTAAATAAATGAGAAATTGGAACGGATATCAATTCAGACGTGGCAACGAATGGGCAGAGAAATGGTAGCCGAGAGTTAATCGCTCTCCGAGGAAAAAATATCGTGCGTGAAGCGTCTAGGAAGAGGCACCAAATAACAGAAACATATTCCAACCTACTGATGTATATATATCATCATCATCATCATCAGTCTTTTGACGTCCGTCGTTGGGCATAGACTTTCCCCAGGATTCATCACAATTCTCCATCATGGGCGTCGCAGAGCCAGAATTTTCTGATTTCGTCTAGTTCATCTCTCCATCTTGTATTCTGTCGGTCTTGGTTTCTCGTGTGATCTCCGGGGATCCATGTCGTGAGCCGTGTTGTCCATCGTACATATTTAAGGATTATTTAAAACTCTATATCATAAGACCTACCTTTATTACACGGGGGATTTGTCACTTGGATTAGACAGTGTAAATTCAATAGATACTATTTCATCTATTTATGTCGAAAGGTCAACAGTTAAAGGGTACCAGTTACATGAAGTTCCGATTGAGAGTGAGGGAAAGTAGAAATGGCTTTTGGTTTCTGTGGCGACGAGATCGTATAACTGTCGAGGACAAAATATTTTGTCTCCACGTGTTTGCTTTTTCCTGTCACACGCTAAAGTCGCTGGAGGTATCAAGAGAGGGAGGTGAACGATCATTGCCATGGCAGAGTGGGGAATATGTGCAGCAAGTACAGAGATTAAGCAGAGTCCGTAATTGTTATAAAAAAATGCATACGTATGATTAGACAAACAAATTCAATAATAATAAATAGAGATCTGAAAGAAAATATATAAAGAAACATTAATAAGATCAACCGTGGAGAGGCCTATTTAATTTGGATTTCTACGTTGGATCTTAGTAGAGAAGGAGAGAGTTGGTTATAAAGTCACTCAAATACATCAGAATGAAACTTTGGAGGGAATAATTAGTTACGAAAACACGTGACGTAACGGGTCTGATGTCACTCGGTTCATCTATCGAATGGAACTTGATTAGTCGTGACTATAACAATGATTGTTAAGTTTGACCAGGCTAGATCATCAAAGGGCAGTCGGTTCAGTTTTAGGTGCAACGAGGAGCTTAAGGGGTGAAGAGATAAATGAATTGATTGCAATGTTTGCGTTGTGTCACCAAAAATGAAATAAGTGAAATAATTGAGCTGTTTGCATTGAGCAACTATAAAGCTCTTCCGGATCCTCACACCAGGGAAGTTTAGTGACAAAAGTCGATGTATATGTATAGATACGGTCAAAGGATGAAAAAGTTCGCCAGCTGCAAGGTTAGTGAGACGGAAAGGAAGAGAAAGAAAGGAATTAACCGACTAAGAATACTTGAGCAAATGAATGAGTGAACACGTGCTTTCAGAACTTTTATAGACAATGGATAGGGAGGGGGGAGTGACGTTTTGTATATATGGCAAGATTTAAGGTTTGGTATCTACATCTAATATTTGATTTTTTTCATGTCTAATTTTAACTAAAATTAAAGCATCTACTACAATAGAGTACACAATTTAAGAAAATGAAGCTACTACAGAAATCGAACCTGCGACCGATGGGTGGACACTATAATGTAGTATCGCTCTTATAACCTTGTTTATTTATTGTCTGTGTCTGCACTATTGTTTCTCAATGTAAACAAGTATATGATTCAGGAACGGATACATAATCTTACAGAATAATTATGAATGTGTTATATCATTTGAAACTCAAAATGACTCCCTGTTATTACACCGAAAATGTGTCACTAGGCCTAGAAAGCGTATAGAATAGAATAAACAATTAAAGAAAATAGGGCTGCTGTTAGGATCGAACATGTGAACAATGATTGTCTGCTTCAAGTTAGCATCACCCTTATCATTTAGCTAAACAGCTCGGTGGAAAGACGTGCCCAAATAACTGTTCTCCTGCTGCAATGTTTTTTGACAAAAATTGGAATTTTTTTCCTAAAAAAAGGTAGCAATGTCATAGAAAACAGTGTTTGGATGCCTTTCATTTACAAAAAAACAACAATGTTCGTCAAAAAGTTGGAATAAAATATTCTATAAAAAATATATCTCTGAACCACAGGGAAACACAACACCTGGCTTCTAGAAAATTATTCATTTCAAAGAATTCAAGTATAGTTATCATGTGAATCTGTTTATGTACGACAGCTTACCCCCATCCCACACTCTCTATCTCTCATTGACCCGGTCTCTCTATGTTTCTGTCTGTCTGTCTCTCTCTCTCTCTCTCACTCTCTCTCTCTCTCTCTCTCTCTCTATATATATATATATATATATATATATATATATATATATATATATATATATCGTGACCAAGGCATAGTCTACTGCTTTTTTACTGTTTTACTTTTGATGTGGAAGGAAGTGTTCCAGTAAGCTTATATTTTTCAATCTCTCTCTCCCCCCCTCTCTCTCTCTCTCTCTCTCTCTCTGTCTATATATATATATATATATATATATATATATACATATATATATATATATATATATGTGTGTGTGTGTGTGTGTGTGTGTGTGTGTGTATATATATATATATATATATACAAAGGAAGACTGTTAAAGTTGTTTATCCATTGGTATTATCAAATTAATAAATCTTTTTAATTTTCCGTCACTACTAATTCTTCCTTATCAAAGCCATAGGTGTCATGACTACCTACTTTTCCTCTGTTGTAATGTAACTATAAGAAAACAGAAACAAATAATGACAAATAAAACTTGTTGAATTTTTCATAACTTTTCTTCAGTTCAACATTTTCCTAGTCTAAATACTGATTAGTATTTAGACATTACAATGAGTGCTACCCGAGTGATATAGGTTGGTAAATGTAAAAAAATACTCACATAAATAATCTTTGGAAGAAATTATTAAATAATTTAAGTTGCTCCCATTTCTCGTTAGTCCACACAGCGGAATGGAAGCAATCCATATTTAGAAAATTTACCATTACATATGATACCCAGCTAGTAATACTGTAAAGACGAATTATGTTTGTGTCTGACTATGTTTTTTTCATAGACTCCTAATCGGTAACAGTCTATTAATGGTGAAAAAATTGTATATATGGCTACCTCAACCTCGGACTGGACCATGAAAATGAGTTTAGGGTCAGCTTAATTTTTACAGTTTCTGATAAGGTCAACTATTCGGAAAAATTTGTGTACCGGTGGCATTTTCAAACGTAAAGGAGACTTACAAGCTGCTGATTTCGTAACTTGAGCCCAGGGTGAATATAGGATATGTAGCGACCTGTAAACGTCAATTAGATGTCAGATTGATTTTAATATTAAAAAAAAAATGTTTATTTTGAACCCGCTAAACGCCGGGTATCCCAGTCAGTATATATATCAGTATATATATATATATATATATATATATATATATATATATATATATATATATATATATATATATATATATATATATATATATATATATATATATATATATATATATATATATACTGATATATATATATATATATATATATATATATATATATATATATATATACATACTGATATATATATATATATATATATATATATATATATATATATATATATATATATATATATATATATATATATATATATATATACTGAACAAGAATTTTTTTTGTAATTTCGGGTAAATATACCGTAAGTTTGCCGGCCATTGTTTCAACCATCAAGTATACAATACATGCGTGTGCACAGGCACACACTCTTCCTCTCTCTCTCACACACACACACACACACACATATATATATATATATATATATATATATATATATAGAGAGAGAGAGAGAGAGAGACAGTTATAGTCATAGTTAGGTACTATTCTCAGCCTAATTTCATTTCAAGTAAGAGTCATCCAAAGAGGAATGAATCAATTGCTCGATATGTTGGACTGCATGACTACATCCCTAATTATCATTCTCCTGTAGTATAGTAGTGAGTTCAATTTTCATATATATGAGATAGTGAGCCTCACTGAGTGACACATCTTTGTGGTATGGTGTCGGAACTAAGCTAATCAACAATATATTCATGTATGTCTACGTGTGTGTGTATGTGTGTGTGTGTTTGTGTGCGTGTAAATCCTTGCTTACATGCAACTGAGGTCATCCCCACAGGTAACTGAGTCATCAACAGAAGCTCATTTACTCACACTCACAGGCACAAATTCATACACTCATTCACACACATATTTACATACACATACACACACACAGATACTCACATGCGTATACAGTATGTTTTGAAAATTTGAATATAATGAAAACAAAAGTTATCCGTCATCGGGCAATTTTGAAGTTCGAAATTTCAATTGTATTAATGTCACTAGACGTAAATTGATCTATTCCTAGCATTTTTTTGGTGTGAAACTTTAAACCAGACAAAAAAAATGAATCCAGTAGAAAACTAAAAGGCAATGGGCTGGTCATTTAGCAAGAATGTTAGACATAACGACTCACAGCATTGATTCCTAGAGATCATATTCGAAACTCTGGCCGACTGAAAATAAGATGACTTGACAAATCAATCAATCTTAGAAAGTAATGGCTCCGTTATGTCTACGATAAAGAGTGGTGAATACTAAAAGGGCTTGGCAGCTTGCTGACGCTGATGGTGATTAAAAAGTCAAATATCTCAAGATATTAGAATGCAATACATAAACAATAATTCCTCTTCATTACAATGTTTTGAGAATGTCCTTAGTTGATCACCCTTTGGCGTCAATGATCTCCTGAATACGTTGTGACATCAAAGAAAGCAGCTTGTGGCAAGTCTGGTGAGTTACCAAGCCAAGGGAATAAATTAATGAGATGATCATCAAAACAAACAGTGTATGATTTAGCGTTTTGTGCAGAGGCCAATTCTGCTGGGACACAAATTCTTCATCATCATATACTTTTCCACTGACGCAATCATGAATTGCACCTGAGTTTTATGATTTGGCATATGATCTGGCAAATTGGTGAGACTAATTATTTTCATAAATCTTTTCCAATAACGCATTTCGTTTGCTACCAACATCATCAGATCAGTTTTTAATGATACTTTCCAATGACTTTTATTCAGCAAACACATACACACTCATATATATATATATATATATATATATATATATATATATATATATATATTATATGAAATAATGGATTTGATCCACAAACACGTTTATGTTTTCATCCTGTTCAGGGAGACGATTCAACTTATTTTGATCCCTAATCGGGACGTTACTTGGGCGGGGGGGGGGAGTCTTCATTTTTCAGGGTGGAAAACTTTCGTCTACTTGTATTATGAAATAAACCCATTGCATATCGGATATCAAATTATTAATGTGTACATTGTATATATATATATATATATACATATATACATATATATATATGTATATATATATATATATATATATATATATATATATATATATATATAGAGAGAGAGAGAGAGAGAGAGAGAGGAGAGGAGGTTATAAGACTTGTTTCTAATGATATGTTGTTGTTGTTTTTTTCAATGGGAGATATCATTAGTGGTTTTGCATATTCAACTCTCCCCCCTCCAAATAAGTTGAATTAGATCCAAGCCTTGTGGAATCTTCTGGTACGTAGCACCCCAAACTAATGTTATGATGAGTGAGTGACAAGTTCCTTAGAATCCGTCTGCAAGTCAGTATGTCCATCCCAATGCTTACAGTAACACGCACAGGGAAAGAGGTGATCCTACCTCGAACTCACATATGTGATTTCTGGGGTTCAAAATCATTCACATAACTCATTTTGCCTGCGCGTGAGGATGAGTAATGCTATTTATAGCTGAATTATATATATATATATATATATATATATATATATATATATATATATATATATATATATATATATATATATATATATATATATATATATATATATAGTGGAATATGGATTCGCTACACCCCTTGACAAAATGAACAACCCCATACCACTCACAACATTCTCACCAAATTCCCTAAAACTAGAACCAAAGAACATTGATAATGATTCGCCTGATGAGGCCCGGAGAGGGCAGAAACGTGAGCTGGTTTGTGTATCGAATCCACATTCTACTATCGATTTCAAGCTCAACACTAAAACAACGTGACTTCAATAGTAAAAATTTGTATGTATTGAGCACTCTACGAAATAAATCCATTACATATCAGACGTGGCTTTATATTATTAATGCATCATTGCATTATGTTACACTGCTAGCCTGATCTGTACCATATGTACTATATATATATATATAAACTGGAGGTCGAAATGCATTTAGTTAAAATATCTACCTGTGTTTATATGGAGTTTGAATGAACCTATTATCACTTTGAGACTTGAAATTCCAGTACTTCGCAGCTCTTAATTCTATAAATAAGTGTTCACGTCTAATCAAACACAGAATTTCATTTAATATCAATGGAGCGACACACTATTGGGTAACAGTTAACAAGTTACTCTTACAGACCATTACTACAGAGTTATAAATTTGATCTTCACCAAAATATCCCATACATATGGCCTGGTGCAATAACTAAGGAGATTCAGCTTAGTGAATAATCTCATTTATCATTGATGCCCTGTGGGGCTGAAAATATTTTGCTGGTACAGTTTGCTACCGTATGAAGGAAAATGGTAAGTTTACCATGAGATAAACTTATGATTTGAATAACGTTACATTGAAAGAACTTCGCCGTGAAAAATAAACCAAATTCTTTTTTTTCTCAAATAAATACGTAAAATTAAACCAAAATAAAAGCATATGAATACATTATCAGTGAATAATGGGTCACCAATTTTATGTTTTACTTTTTATTTACTCGTTTTATTTTTGTTTGGAGAGATCGTCTGCATACTTTAAGCAGTCTTATTTTTTTTCCAACTAGTTACACAAGCCCCAGGCCGGTTTCTTTGACATCCGAGCCGTACAAATTGAATTTGAATTCATTCGAACAAATAGCTTGCTTCGATGAATTAATTATTAATGCAGATTAAGGATAACCAATTTTTCTTTCTTTCTTTCTGTCTTTCCTTTTTTTTTCTTTCTCTCTCTCTCTCTTCCATACTTTCTTTCGACACCTTTTTTATAACTGGTCTTTTCGAGAGTTTTGTAGACCCAAAGGCATAATACAAGCAATCGAAGTTAGATGCTTTGAATTTCTTCTGTTTATTTAAATATTTGCATCCTATTATTAGAATTATTTTTCTCAAAACTCCATATAAAACTGAGGTGAAATAACTTTTAGCTATGGTATGATAACAAAAAAGTTATCCAACTTTTAAATTGATAAGTGTGTGCTAAAGTTTCCTGAGAAAACTAGTCTCAAACCATCTATTCATTCTATAGTTTCCGAAGAAGGGCGCTGGGAACTTCTGCGTACATTCAATACTTCAGTCAGCGTTTTTTTTTTTCAGAACATTCACAAAATTTGATAAGAGAAATTGTGAACAAAATCGTACGACGTCAGTTGTAGGTATTCACTCATATTTGGATAAGTCTGAAACAAAGTCAAAAGTTGCTAACAATACATGGCCTGCTTAAGCACGTCCCATAGTTCCCAAATCTTTTGCTCTCGGGATTCAGAATGAAAATTTACTTGCACCACACCAATTTTTCAATCAATGATAAATAAGAGCAAAAGTGAAAACAAGAAAAATGCTACCAATGCTTGGTTCATAATAAGCCACAAACCTACTTTATAATATGATCAAATAATGCATTTGCATAAAAACATGATTTATTCCGGAAATAAACTTATAGATTAGCATATTATCTGTGTAACACAATGTATGAAGATTCTATGAGAGGTTTGAACATTTTCTGTCGGAAAATAACATTTATATCTGCTCTAATTTGAAACAAACAAACTATCAAAGTCTGATCAACACATCTTCCTCTTCTTTGGTCTTCTTCATATTAGTCAGAAAAGTCCCTGTTCACAAAAAAGCGTACATAACGCACAGAATATGGAAAGACATGGCATGGGACTTTTACGGGCTTCCATACATGAATCTTCAAATGTTTCTTTGATTCTCCTTGAATTTTCTCTTTAAACTTGCCATCGCCTCTCGCTCCATCAGCTTGGTGTGCCGTACACTTTGAGAACAATTGGCTTCAGTGGTCATCTATCTAGGGACCTTTCAGGTTTGACGTTGCCTAACTTCTCTGTCAGAGAAAACAGCTATTTCAATGATTTCGCAGCAAGTTTTAGGATTTTACCGAAATTCAAATAGTATTGACCAGCAGATGAAGATAATATCCCGAAATCAAATACATGGAAAGAATATATATATATATATATATATATATATATATATATATATATATATATATATATATATATATATATATATATTGTGAATGTACCACTATTTAATGAGTTCACAGATTCCGTATTTACTCGCTTCCCCACGAGAGCAAGATGCAATACGAGGTCGGTTCAATGCGAGTTTCCTTACTGAAAGCTCTAAAATTACCACCTGAAACTGGTGTTGCAAAGGCGTCAAGGCAAAGTGCATCCTTTGCCTTTTAGTTTAATGGGGTGGTGCTGCCCCAGTGGTTACTGATCCCCCAAGACTTGACAGGATTTTTTTTGAAGCCACTGGACGAATCTTTAAGCCTCCTGTGCTTAACAATGTCGAACCTCAGTAGACCACCAGCAGTCACCGTATTGCACCGGTGCAAAGCTACGAAAGAATGTACTGCAAGCAGATTCTACACTCTGATCCTAAGTACAAAAACTGAGGAATGCTACTTAAATTCTTGGTAGAATGTACGTATACTCTGATACTAGGGGAAGTATCTATTTTTACGAAAAAAACTTTTTTTTTTTATGGATACTATGGTAGTGATAATAATTCTAAGTGTCAAGTAAGAAAACAGATGTGTCTGAATACTAATCCACAAGGAATTGTGCAAACAAACTCATAGACGAATGGTATGAACACAAACAAAACGTTTCCCTGGAGTTTTACATCTGAGCCACTCACCAATCTAGGCAAGGTCAGGGCCTGTACTAGGGTCCCTGGTACCCTGACTTGATAAACTTCGACGTCCTTTAATATATTGTATTATCTATTTATCTTTAACAGTAGGAAAAAAAGAAATATCTAGAAATATATTCAGTTACTTTGCTCTACTCCTTGAAACCAAATATCATTAGATTACATTATAATGCATAAATATAATGACATCGTCAACGGTCATGAGAAATTACTTAGTTTCGCTGCCGCAGAAATCATTCCACTGTAAGATATTCCTGAAAAAACTGACTTCATATCAGGGAATTTTCTTGTTTTGATTGTTTAATCTGTTTTATTTATCCATATTCTCATTTTTCCCCATTTGGAAAGTCCTATCGTCCCAGACACATAACCGGTGCCCTTAGGACTTGATTCTCTGGCAAGCTAACCCCGATCAGGAGATCAGATATATTCAACATCAACGGAGAGTAAAATCTCTCAGTTAGTTGATGTTGCCGGTATTACAGTTATCAGACAGGAAGATATTGAGGCTCATTGAGAAGGAAAGGCTGGAAAACTAATAAGACGTTATCAGAGTACAATCGTGGAACATGAAGGTGACTGCTGTATCCATAATTCATAGGACACTCGGAACAGACTCAAAGAATTTTGGTAGAAAAGTGTAATCCAGGTAAAAATTAACGGAAAGACAGAGACGTGTGGCTTTAAATTGTAGAATTATAAAGAGGATTAGATAGATAAATAGCTTGGAATAGACTGAGATGGACTGAGAAATTAAGAGACATTGAGATTTCCAGATAGATATCAACAGTGATAGAGTAAGTTAAATGAACGTTTGAGATGGATAGACAGAGAGTTAAGAACAGATATGCTAGCTAGCTAGATGAATAGAGAGATACAAGAGGACACACACATATATATATATATATATATATATATATATATATATATATATATATATATATATAGATAGATAGATAGATAGATAGATAGATAGATATAGATATAGATATAGATTGATAGATAGATAGTACTAATGGTTGAACGAGTCCACGTGTGTGGCATTGAGGGGATAAGGAATACAGTCACAGCAAGACAGATATAATGGAGATACCTATCATAACTTGTTTACGTACTCAGTTTTTTGTTCCATTCATTCGTTTATAAAAATTCGCATTTACTTCAGGCAGTTCACATTTTCGTACCTGAATATGAATTGCAAGTTGTTTTTTTTTTGAAATTTCGATAATTGAACACTCCTGATTTTAATTATTGTTATTCGAAAGTTCAATTGGTTAATATTTCTTCTTTTTTTTTTTTTTCCTATCTTCCTGTCGCACTGCTTCCGTTGTCTTTTCTTGAGGACATCATTCAGAGAGCACTATGCACTTTTCTGGCCTTTCAATTCTCGCACTTCATTAAACCACAATAACGGAACGTACTCAAATTGCCACAGACAACACTAAAGGACAAATATTTCATGATAACGTCTTTCTTTTTCTGTAGCTTTTTTTTTCGAGTCATTTCCTTTCCTCATTGAATATTGTCTCGATTGTTTGTTTGTTTTTTTAATACCCAGGAGGGTTATCAAGTTCTCGCCATCAACACTCCTTTCTTCTTCTTCTTCTTCTTCATCCTTTTTTTTTTCTCTTTCCACTTGTTTTTTCTTTAATGTTTTGCAATCATTTTTTTTTCTCTATTCACCCGCTATTCCTTGTTAAAAGTCACGCATCCTATCTTTCGCTCTTTTTACTTCTCTATCAACTCTGTCCCTCTTCGTTTTCTCTGACATTTTTTTTTCTTTTATTTGCTTTCTTATTATCTGCAAATCGCATCAAGAACAACGGTTCTCGTACGACCACCGGTGTTAAGCAATATCGGGCTTGATCAATACCTAAATGGGTGACCGTCTGGGAATACCAGGTCCCGTAAAGAGTTGGATTTCATGCACATAGAGCCTCCAGTGGTGATCCCGATAATCCTCCGGAAGATGAGACTGATCTCTTTACTACACTCAATAATGGCCTCTTAAACCTTCCGTCAGATTTGGTTGCAATCTACAAATGAATTTGCATTCTTTCCCAGTTTCTCCTCCAAAAGTTCTCATCCCTCATGAAAGAACACTTTCCCATCATTTGCTTTTTTTCCTCTTTCTTCTTCTCTGTTACACATTTATTCTACGCTTATTCCGCCTTCTCATTCTTTTTTTCCTTCCCCATCGCTATTTTCCGTTTCTCCCCCAATCTAGGAAGAAACTATTGATTTTCATGTTAGAGCAAGAAATATTTACAGCTCTTCTCCTGCAATGTAGCTATTTATTGAGTGATTTTCATTTAGTTCTTATTGAAAAAAAATAGTGTTGGAAGAGGTACGCACTCTATAAGTGCTTTTTTTTTGGTGGGTATCATCTATTTTGTCATTTACCTTTAACTTCGTTTTCTCCTCTTCCACCCTCTGTGTTATGGTTACTATTGGTAGTGAAAACAGTAGTTGCGATCGGCGCCTTTCAAGTTTTGTCTGTTTTTCTCTAATGTCTCATTTTTTTTCTTGGTAATATTAATTGGTGACCCCAGACACCGATTGTAGAACAAGAGTAAAGGTTAGGCGTCCATTGTGTATAGTGTTTGGGTATTTCGTTGAAATTCATCAAAAGTTTAAAAAAGATAAATAAATAAATAGATAAAAAAATCTTACAAAACAATTATTCTGAAAAGGTCACTGAATATCGTGAAACATTAGAAATCATTCGGTCCTGCTGATTCGAAATAGTTGTTTTGAAATTAAAAACTGTAAAGCAAATCTACCATCAAATTGTTTCCTCTCTTCTTTAAGTGGATCTAGCTTGCTAACTGGTTTGCTATCAATCTATGTATCTGTCACACGTACATCCTACACTAATGGAGCTAGAGGGCCGAATATTCGGATATTTGCTCTTTTATTATGTTGCTAAAATGATGATTGAATGGTGAAAAAAAATTTGAGATAATAAAAAAACAGTTGTTTCATCTTTAATTATCACGTGGGCATATTCTGATGCATCTTGATGATTGTCAACCGACTTTCTCAGAGGGAACTTGTAGCTGACGCAGAAAAACAGTGTGCAGTTTTCATGGTTAAGGTTTTTAGAGATTCCTGTGTTGCTGGTTGTTTAGTAGCAGTAGAATGGAAGGTGTTTGTATCAGTGTAGATGAAAGTCAGGTTTTGTCTGAAAAAAGAAGGGTCTACAAGATGAGGGGACAGCAAGCTGGTGTGAAATAAGAAGGATCAATGAAAGATGGGGCCTGGATGAAAATAGTCAATTTCCAGGGAAAGGTTTTTGGGACTGTATTTTTAGAATGGAGTGAGGTGTGTTGTTTTTAATTCTTTTCACTTATGATAGGTGATATTTTCTTTTCTTTTTTAGAGGGGTGGTATATGTGTGCTCATACTGTTTCTAAAATGTGTATGTTGTGTGTTAACCGATTCTTTGTATGTTAATGTTATAATGTGTTGTTCTTATGAAATTTTGTATCAGAATCAATGTATATAATGGGTTTGCAATCTGGAAGTTTCCATACATATGGCTTGTTGTAATGCATTAAAATATAAATGCTGCTTCGATACATCTGCGTATCTCGATGTTGTGTACATTTTTTATGCAATGACCCTAGTGAAAAATGAAATTGTGATTGCGTGTGCTTTTATGTTCGACCAGAGCGTTTGTTTTTCCATCAGATTTTAGGGTTCTTATGTTTATATCGTCTTTCATTGAGATGTCTTGACGTCTCTTAGATGTAGATCTTGTTGCAGTCCTTGTATGTACGGCATAATAGTCAGCTTTTGGTGGTTGGGGTTATGGTTTGTTTTTAACCCACCCTAAGTAGGGTTCACCTGGAAGACTTGATTTATTTGGAGGATTATGGTAAATCGGCGATTTAGTTTATATCCATCAGCATTCACGCCTGTTTTTTCTCTAAAGTTGGACTTTTTTAGGTAAATCAACGTGGACTATGAAAAATCCTCTCATCACTTAATGCAGGGACAAGGTATAAATGATAATTGTATAAAAGTAATCGAGAAGATATATGAAAAGGTCAATGCAATAATTAGACTTCATAGATATACAAACAAGATGAAGATTGGAAAAGGAGTAAGACAAGGTGATATGATATCACCAAAACTTCCTAGAGTGAGCTTTAAAAACATCTTGCAGAAAACTGACCGAGAGAACTTGAGATTAAGCATTGGCGGAAAATATTTGAGTGATTGAAGGTACCGCGTTGATAATGTATTAATAGAAGAAACTGTGGAGGATCTACAAATCAAGTGATCTAGATGGACGGCAAAAAATAGGGTACAAGATGGACTTAATAAAGACAAAAGTAACGTTCAATGATAAAGTCATTGGAAATAATGTAAGAATAGAAGTGAAGCCTTATATGAAGTTAAAGGATGCATTTATCTGGGCAAGGTGATAAAGGTAGAGAATGGCGACGGGAATAAAATATGATGGCAGATAACTATTGGCTGGAAACCGTTTGAACTAAATAGGAATATATTGAAAAGAATTTGCTCTTCAATTTGAACGATATGCTTAAAACAAAACGTATTCAGTCAAAGCGTAATTCTAGTAATGGCATCTGGGTACAAAACCTTGAAACTAGCAAAACCACTCGTAAATAAACCCAGAATAGCACAATGTGTATTGGAAAGCACATTGTTTGGGAATAACTCCAAACGAAAGAAAAAGATCGACATGGAATAGTGAGAGGTCCAGGGAGAAGGATATCCTACCAGTGCTTAAGCAACAAAAGTAGCGATGGACAGGGCACAAAGCAAGAACACAAGAGGGGCCGATAACAAATTGGACAAAAAGTTAACAGATTTGTTCCGTTGGGGTAGTTGATGCAGTAGGGAAAGATCAGACTCCAGTTGGAGAGATGAAATAGAAACGTTTGCCGGGGAGACATTACAGAGATTAGTGCAATCATGTTCGTCATTGAAGGAGATGGGGAAGGCCTTTGTCCATAGGATTTATAACAGCTGCTTGTCCTGATGATGGTGATGATGATGATGTGAGAGATTTGGAGAGGGAGGTTTCATCTTCTGATTTTATTAATCAGTTCTTCCATACTACTATCCCCTTTACTTGGCAGGCAAAACAAAAGAGAATGAATAATTTTTTTTTTTTTTGAAAATCGAGCAAGCAAATTAAAAATAAAGCAATTCAATTGAAAAATTGAGAGGCAAATTTTTTTTTAAAAATCAGTGATAAGCGAACTGCATCAGTGGATATGAATCATCAAACAATTACATTTATTGCTCCAATCGCAGCAAATATCAATCTTTGAGCTTCAATCAATCGAAACCTGTCCCTCAAGAAAATTTTTGGGCTTCTTTAGTAAGTCTCCACCAAAAGCCAACACTCATAATTCTCAAGTGTGACGCCAACTGAATATCTTTTCTCATCGAAAAAGATCCCAAAATGCCGAGTCTTGATTGTTGGTTCCCAGCACAAAACCCCAAACCCTAACGAAAGAAGTGAAGGGGACTAACGTAACAAACTTGATATATTTACCATTAGTTCGGTTGGGAGTAACAAAAAGGCCTAAATTGCATTTCGGTATATAGCTATTTTTTTTCATGTCTTAAACTTTTGACGGTATTAGACTCTTCTCCGTGTAATCAAGCAAGAATCTGACAGCTTGACTTATCACAAACCCAGCTACAATGATATTGAAGACAGTTTTTTCTCTCAAACAGTCAGTTTGGTTTGATGAAACACAATTTAGATATATATTGAATATGGTTTGGAGTTAGGGTTGGGGTTTTCGTTTTTGTGGCAGAGATTAAAAATTTTGGATTTTTTTTGGCAAGATAAAAAGTATTATTTAATCAGGAAGTCGTACATCGAATTTATAGGCGTTAAGTTTGATGGGAACTAAATAAAAAAGTCCGAAAATTCTGTAAAAAGTCAAATTTCCACCAATTCAACTCAAAAAATTAACATTTGCAGTGACTGAAGCATAAAATACCATTATTTGATTTTCGATGTACATCGATACCGTTTTTCTTGCCATTGATTATAATTTTCTCGTTTTATTTTTTATCTTCTCGTTTCATTCTTTATCATGCGTACTTTAATTTTTCAACTTGCCCAGGAAAGAGCATAAGTAAGTAACAAATTATTTTTTAAACGTGTCCCGGGGTATATAATACATTGAAAGCAATAGAGAATATAATTTCGAGTGCATTTTTGTGTAAAGTTAGAGTTTTGAAATCGTGTTTTTAGTGGTCGTCTTTTTTAAATTCGCTACTAAAAGAAAGAGGAAATAAAATTAAATGCTAAAAGACACATTTAAGTCACTGCATGATTATAGCAATTGCACGGGAAGATATCTGAAGCCATTATACGTCTGAATGGAATACTAACTTGAGGGGACATTTTGTCTGCCTGTTTTGTCTCAGATAATACCCGGCCCATCTTTCAGCCACGGACATAAAAGCAGAAAATTAAAATCTAAAAAAGGTTTGATTTCTGAAACCATCTTTTTTAATGATGTCTGATTATAGTCCTTTCGCTCAGAGTCATTTTCGTTTATAAATTTAAAAGAAATTTTAAATCGGACTTTCTTGATTGTATCTTTCTTTAAATTCTTATTTTTGTTTTAATTTGATGCCTAAGCTAGCAACGTAATGGACCGTAAAATTCGCCGGCTTCCTCTTCAAAAATAAAATCCAGTGACCGCCCATCGTTTCTAATTACACAGAAGAGTCAAGATAAAAGACAGTTGGCAAAAATCCCCCTGAATCCTGAGACCAAAAGAACCGCCTTCGATTAACCCTTTGGAATCAATAAAGTATTAGAGGGGGAACCCATTATTCCTTCCCCAACCCAACACTTATATTTTTCAATTATTACATCTGACCAGCGCGCTACCTCTACCTCGTGACTAAGATGAATTAAATATGTCTAACCAATTTTGTACAGGTCAGGAAAATCTGTCAAAACTTGGGTTCTCAAAAAAAGATCATCCGACTTCACTAATGTCTTGTTTGAAAATATTTTCACTTCAGCCTCTGAGGTCATTTTAGGAAGAATTTTTTTTTTTTTTCGATGCCTGTAAGATCAAGACCGAAGTCTGTTCTTTGCTGTTCAAAACTTATGTTTTCAAGACGCATTAGCTTGTTAAATCAATCAATCGATAGATAGATAGATAGATAGATAGATAGATAGATAGAATAAGGGCTGATAGAATTTGATTGATGGAAATGGAATGAATGATAGAACTGAAAGGACTGCATGGTTAGGACTGAACAGAATGACAGATTAGCAAGCTCAGATGAAGGTATAAGACGAGAAACAGTGAGACTAACAAATGCAAGAGAGCTTTCTAATTAATCGAATGCTTCTTAAAGACGGCTTCCTCTTGAAAAAGGCTCAGGATGTCAGTCTTTCGTGTTGCAGTGACAGAATTTGTTCTGCTGTCCAATCGCTTCTCTGCAATAGCTAGCACTCCACACCAACCACATACATTAGAGAAGGAATTCAGTGAATGATCAGAAAGAAAGTATGGAGTTGAAGGAAAGAAAACAAGGGAACATTGATGAACAACACGGAGATAGTCAACATACTCAACATATCAAATCGTTGAAAATCATCAGTGGAAGACAGTTATGTTATTTGCTTTGAAGTGTGTCTTCCACTCAAGTTAGGCAATGAAACCTTACTGGATCATATTTCTGTAAGTGTGTTCTGAATGCTAAAATGAAAAGAAAATGTTTCGCTCTTAAGTCAATTTTTAACTACTGCTAAAACTCTACAACTACTTAGAACGCAAAAGATTGTTGTGCAAGCAAAAAGAACCACCACTAACGCAATCGAAGGCCGGTCCTCACCAAAAGAGGGTGTGTATTAGGTGGTATGCAAAGGAGTAAAGAGCTTCGCTTCTTTGATCACCTAGTTCATGAGCTACAGGTATGAACAATTCGTAATCATCACTGCACGAATGTTACGGCCAAATCACGTTGAGTCTGTTCAGAACCTGTATTGGTGACCAACTAGATATACTAAGTACTATAAGCAGCTGGGGATCGTGTAGAAAGCCTCTCATTGCGACCCCGTTAATCTTCTTGAAGAAGCTGATCTCTAAACTACCCTATAGAATGCAAATCAAAGGCCCTGCTTCCCCAAAGCCTCTGACTAGCCTGGCTGAAAGCGAAAAGAAATAATGATACAGGCATGGATTTTGGTTGTAGATTCATCTTTGGGCTGTTTATTAATAAAACCAACGTTAGCCAAATAAAAATCTAATATGACCGTCATCTTTCAAGATGGCCACCAAATTATGGTCACTGAATACAATTATTCTGATATAATGAAAACTATCCAAAATTGATATTTATAGGATGAATCCCTATATGTTGGAACACGGTGGTTTTATTGTAGCAACATCTGAGTTTGCAGAATGGATTCATTCATTGTATTTGAGAGGTTTCATATATTTCATATCTCAGCTGTCTGATATTTTACTTGATGATTCAGTTTTCTTAGTGATTAGGCAAAACCGATAGTATCTGTATCCGTCATTGCATTCGGTTTTACATCCACAATAATCAGCTGTTGGCAAGACTTTACAGTAGGTTGAATAGTGGCCTAGGAATATATGGACAACTTGATATTGCTTGCTTTTAGACGAAGACCTATCAAACTATAAGCATATGTATAAAGCAAAGCTTTCATCTCTCTCCTTGTCGCCCCTAAATCACTAGTATTCTGTTACAGTAGCCTACATTGAGTTGCTTAAGTTCATAGGCATCTTGCCCGGAAAGCATCATGTTTTGCATGCTGAAGGGGGTATCATATGTTGTAGGAATGGAGTTATATATTTGCCATTTCTTTGCAAACAAGTCCACTTGTTCCTCGTTAACTGTCACATCATTACTGGGCCTGTCATACATAGTGTTTGCATACTTCTGTAAAATCTGCATATCATTGTTATCAACGACGCGTGAATTGTTAGAGGGGAGTGTCCCAAGTAGACTTCTTTTCCTTGGTTCAAAATTCTGACACTTAATCACAACCGATAAAAGTATGGAAGACCAGTATTGCTTTTGTTGTTTTGAGCCCGAGTACAGAACAGATTTGATGATGGGGGATATATTCAAGACTTTGTCCTCGACCCCAGTTTTGCCATACACAGCTCTTAAAAGACTGAATCCTTTACTTTCACGACGAGTAAAATTAGATACATTGATTAGTCGCTGGACTGTAAAGAAGGTATTTGTTCTTTGAACACTTGTAATTTTGTCTACTGGGAAGTGGAAGTGCCCTGTCTTGTTGGTTTTGTCTTGCTGAAAATTGTGCCGATTATTTAGTGTCTGTGTGAAGACTGTCACCCTGCTTCGCTGTCCTGACTTTGTTCTTGCCTCAGCCTTTGGACTAGATGAAATGTATATTTCAAAAACTATATTTCAGCGCTTGCACTTTGTGGAATAGGCCCTACTGAAGGAATAACATCTTGCATAGCATTCAAACCGAAAGCTTTTGATCTTAGTGGTGCAATGCATTCTGCCGCTGATTCGAGATGTTGCATCTTGATTTGGGATTCAAGCTTAGCGGCCATCCCTTGGGTACATGAAGCTGTCCATTGTCACACAGGGAGGGAAAGAATTGATTGTTTTCATGTGAAAAGAATTTCACGGCCACACTACTTTCTTTGGTGGTAAAAAAGTCGAGAGAAAATATTTCTTTGATGTCATTAGAGTAAAGCTGCTTAAATGTCAACACCAGGTACCAAAATTGAAACTGGCAACTGCTTTTAGCACATTCTATACCAGTGTTCCAGATCCAACAACTCAATTAACTTCTCGAGTCTCTTTAGTGTATATCTCATTGGTAGTCGACAAGAGCCTGTAAATACTGCAGAGCGTTATCTTGTGTGCCTTTGTGACAGTAAAGACCTCTGGATGCAACAGCAGATTTAACAAGAGAACCTATCCCCCTACTTCACTGAAGTAGAGTTTCCATGGACCTCGTAAAAGACATCTTTATATATAGACTATCAAACACGAGGACAAACTTCTCTTCACTGTTAATCTCTGGACAATGCAATTGAATTTATTCAATTGCTGTATAAATTGGTTGGTCTGCTGTTATGACAGGTATTTGTCGTGGACTAAGGAAATACGGTGCCGCTCAAGTCCCATACGATCTGTACAACATTCGGGTGACTAAAGCTCCTTTGCCCAGCTCTTTTACCCTGGAAAATCCTGTCTTCTCTGGTGCGGATATCTAACTTGCAAGAGGGCTAATCAGATATCATTTTGGGATATTTATCTGTTTCAATTTACAGGAACCTACACTTAACTCCATCCATGAGTTTTTAGAGCAAAGATGTCACCAGAGTTTCTTAACACTGATTAACATTTACTCATATAATGACCATCAAATAAGGATATATTCACTAAAAGTGTAGATATAATATTACTATGGTTACACAATGAATGTTACCAAGAATTTTTCCCTTTACCATAGTCAAGTTTTAGTACTCCTCAAATAATAGCAAAAATCATTTCTACTTTTTTTTTGTTACGTTTAGCAAAAATATATCTTCATTGGTTCTCAAGATACTTTAAAAATGGAACAACCCTCGCTAATACGGATGTGAAATAATGTTGCATCCACACTGCATTTTACTATGATAAATAATTTTTTTTTTAAACATCTGCTGCATACGTGATAAATTTCGAAATGGTGGGCTATTGATTGGTGAAAACCAATATTTTGGCCTTGACTAGTTTCTCAGATTTTGAGTTATTGAGCAACAGAAAGCGTGATGACCAGATTTGACCGGGCCTAGTTCGGTCTGGTCGTTTCTTTCAAAAACTCCATTCTTGAAATAGATTTTATTGAATGGTAAATATTGGTTTGTTCTATGACTAATACGTTTGATAAGAGCGACCTCCCCAACGACTCTGTCGCTACTACAGTTTGATATCTAAATGGCAAACGTTATTTTTATATCTAATAAACCCTGATGATTCTCTGTTCAAAATGTTAGGCATGTATCACGAGGTGAACGGTTCCGCTAAAATATACAATTTGCTGCCCCCACTATCAGTAGCTGTAGTTATCTTATTCGCAGGAGATCTAAAAGCAGTGAATGCGCCTTTTCTGGAATTTTTGTAACGACCAGGGTGTCAGTTTTAACACTGTACTTTGAAGCCTTGCTTTATTTTAATCGTCTATAACATTTGCTTTATGCGCCCGTTGGTTTGACCATAGATTGCTTTTCTTGATCGTTCAAGCGGCTGGCTAAAATTCTTGCACACTTCACGACTATTTTATGGGCGTCAGGAGAGCTGAGCCAATTCATTACCGACATTAATTCCCCTGCAGTTTCCGCCTGTCCGTCATGAAAACCACTTTAGTGTTTACAAGTACCGATGTCTTTTACTTTTACTGCGGGTCACTTTAACTGGGAATTATTTTTATTCCGACAGCCAATGGTCTGACCAGTTGTGGTGGTCGTCATTTGGTGAGATGCAATGTAAAAAAAAAAAACGCACGCACACATACACTCATACGCACACAAGGAACATGCACGTATATATATGTGTGTGTGTGTGTGTGTTCAATTGTATGCAAGTCAGTGTGTGCATTTTAGAGGAGAATTCGGAAAATCGTATCGTCCAATTAACCCTAAAAATCTTGAGCTTGATCATAACGAAATGCACGCAACAATCCTACGTTTGGGTATTAAGATGAAAAAAAAGTGTTTTTTAAAATTTAAACAATTGAAAAACAAGATTCATTTTCATTCTATATCGTACGTATGCCACTTAGCACAAGTAATATTCCATTTTTATATATATCTTATGGAACTAAATTATCAGAATATTCAAGGATGGCACGGGCCACATTTAGATTTATCGACTTCATACCGAGAATTGTGTCTTTAGTTATAAGAATGGTCAATCAAACTCTTTAAGAGATTTAGGCAATTTAATAAAGCCATAACCAGACACCCTAAGGTAATGAATTATTTCATCAGTTTATAGGTAATCCTATGAGGATTGATCCCGTGCCTTTCTGGGCTGATTTGTATCCACACAGACATGAATATATATTTATAACATCTTCAATTAGAACTAATATAAAATGAGCACGTACATTTCATGGTTGTACACGCTCTTATTGATGATACCCTAAAGTGTGCAGATAACGGAATGCTTGAAACATTCCTCGATATGGACATTAAAATCGTAAATGTACAGTACGTCAATAAAGTGTTTGAGAAACTAGATTCAAGATTTAAGTAGTATTCCATATCATATATCTTATGGGACTATCTTATCAGGATACTTAGAAATCAAACGTACCACACTTATGGATATTGAGTTCATACCTAAAATTATGTCTTTAATATAAGAAGGGTCAATCAAGGTGGTAATTTGAATAATTTGATGAAGTCATTTTAACGATGCCATGACCAAACTCCCTGTTCCTTGTAAAACACATCAGGTTGACTATAATGAAATAATCAAGAAAATCAAATAGCGTGTTAAGATGAGCAGAAGGAATGAGAAGTGAAGATTGAATTCCGACTATTTGGTGAGTAATTTTCGACGAATGTTAAAGAGAGTTAGAGAACCAAAAGAGACGTATTTTATTTTTGTCAGCGTGAAAGATCATAGAATTGGCTAAACCAGGGACGAGAGAAAACATTTGACCCTCATCGATTTGTCTAGCTGATAGATAAGTTGGGTGGGCAGAGAAATTGAACATGTAATATTAAATAATAAATGTCTGAAGTACATTCATGGGATTGTCCATATGGTGTTACTAACTACTAAAATGCTATTTGGTTTCGTCTTAAGCATATGTAAGGAGCTAATCTAGTTAGACATTGATTGAACTGAGATTGTGTAAGGCGTAGATGATTTAGTCTAAAGTGAGTGGTTTTGAAATATCTTGTCAAATTCTTCAGTTGAATATATTGGAAGAAAATCAGCCGGGAGATTTTTCTCCGGTTGATCGGTATTCTCAAAGATGATATCATAAGTTGGTTGGTATTCAGTCCAATATAAAATCCGATACAATGGATTTGATATGCACATAGAAGAACACACAACAGAAGTGACACGAACAAAACGAGTCACAACCGTTGCTAATGATCTCTCTAAGGTAAACATGATGTTTTTAGGTAAATTTAGTAAGTAAACCCTTTGTTTCTTTATATTAAATGATGTGTAGTATGATACAACATTCGTTTACAATGAATCATGACAAAATCCTAAAACAAAGCTAAATTAAAAAGGATGGCTTAATCCCCTTAAGCTATGATTTTTAATTTAGCTTGTAGTGTTTAATCAACCCAGCTAAGGAACGATATTATTATAACTTTTCTGTTTTTAAATCCCTGGCACGGCTACATAGTGAACAACTGATGACATCAACAAGGAAGATTCACACATAGTATCATAATATATGATTCAGTGTGAAACATAAAGCACTTTTAAAAGCTTGCAGAAATTGTGTTGACAGGCATTCGGAGATTACTGGCTCAACATAAATTTCGAAAATTTCTCATTTACAATTCATGTATAAAACAACGTTTTTCTAGCAATTAATATTGTTATTTTGACTCAACATAAAGTATTGAGAACTCTTGGAAATATTCATCCTACCGATATATATATATATATATATATATATATATATATATATATATATATATATATATATTGTTGTGTTTGATAAATAAGATATAAATCCTTGAAGTGAACAATTTTCAGTGTCTCAACTTCGAAACACGTATGTACACAAGTTTCAGAGTTCGAATCCAGGCTGAATTTCGAATGCTCTCATTCAATCCAGGTATGGTCACCCTAATTTGGAAGCTTGTTTCAATACAGCCAACGTAGAAGAACACGTAAACACACATATATACATATGCACATTCATGATCACACACACACACACACACACACACACATATATATATATATATATATATATATATATATAGTTAAGTACGTCCACCCTCATACATAGTCATTTGGTAAACACAGCTTTGTTGAGTTTTCGCATGCGGTCTGAAGTGCAGGAAATCCAGTAAGGATGAAACTAAATACTCAACAGTAATTGTCCAGTCAGATCAGGGTGATAACCATTACGCAACAGGTAGGTACAACAGGTAGAAACTTTCTCAAGTACAAATTTATTTACCTACAGAGTTTTCAAATCCGTCTCCTTAAAAAGGGACCCTCTAGTCGATACATCGTTCCTTATATTTTTCCAGTACTAAAATTCGTTATGGGGAGAGTGTACTCTCAACACGCGTAGACTCTCATATCTCTTGAATTGCTTGGAACCGAACGGGGATTTTATCCGTGGGGAAAAAGGGGTTAATAAGGGCCTAATATGGAGGTTATGGTAGCTGGGGTACAAGAATAATTTTGAGCTTTGCAAAACATTTCATCCATCTGTCAGCATATGCAACACAAATTTTACAGCAACAAGACGTATCACTCTTCTTTATTTTAATCAATTGTTATGAACTTTTACAGATTACCATCTCTTTGAAAATTTCTGGCAACGAATTCCGCTGCATGTGCTTATTCAATGCGATGCTCACAGTTGGACATTGTTTTGGGTGCAAGTTATTCCCGACTTGAAATTCCACTACCACTTGTCCCATTGAGGATGCCTCAGAAATCTTTCCAACAGGCCTGTTGCAACCCTAGAGAAACCATCAAAATGTTTTTCCTAATTTGAAACAGACTTTCGCGCTATCACATAGCCTTTGGAGATCCTTCATCGTACAATTTAGGGAGGTGCAAAGCGCTTTATACACACGTCTATTCTGGTATGTGTTGCTCAAAAACTTATCTACTTAGCTTGATACAGTTTTTTTCAGAATGTCATGTCTACTGCTTTAGAAGATCTAATTTTTTATTACGATCAGGCTAAAACTTCTAACTTGCTAATGGTTTAAAAAGTTCGTATACACACACATATACATATATATATAGAGAGAGAGATAAAGATGTGTATGTACGTTTGTATGTGTTTCGTGCATGCGTGATTGCGTCTGTGAATGTACATCTTTGCTTACATTGTTACGCATATTCTTCCTGCATTTTTGTATTTAGAATTAAAAGTAGTCATTTTGTATATACATACGCACATCTACACGCCTTATCTAGGCAAATGTTCAATGCAATAATCCATAGGAAAAGTCCATATCACTCCAGCTCCACCCATATAACTACACTGTCTTCAATTATTATAGTGTTTCCTCAGAAGAACTACAGATACCTGAATCTGCTTTTGGTGATGTTCTGTAAAGCAACTGGCATTTGTGTGGATGCCTGTAGAATATGAAGAGTGTTTATAAGGTTTCTTATATATTTCTGCAAAGGTTCTTTTCATTCTCACACCGTTTTTCCACACTGGTACTTATTTATGTGCCTTCGAGATTCGGTCGATTTTCATCGATGGAATGAGTTTGTATGTTTCATGAAGGCCATAAATGGATTGACGTGAGAGAGGATTAATTTCAAAATGAGTAGGTTGAAGTATGGGAAGGCAATACTGGGGGAGGAGGGAGGAAGGAAGGGAAGGAGGGAGGGGAGGCAGAAGGGAGGAAATTAGGAAGGTGGGAAGGGAGTGAGGAAGAAAGGAAGGACGGAAGGAAGAAAAGGGGGAATTAGGAAGGGAAGGGAGAAGGAGTTGAAAAAAGAAGGAAAGAAAGAAGGAAGGAAGGAAAGAGGGAGGAGAGAAGGAGGGGAGAAATTATGAAGGTGTGAAAAAGTGAAGAAGGTAAGAAAGAAGAGGAAAAGGGTGGAAGGAATAGAGAAAAGGAAATGAATGACAGAAAAAGGAAGGAGGGGAGGAAGGATTGATTGAAGGAAGAAAGGACGGAATGGATGGGGGAAAAAGGAATGAAATGAAGAAAGAAGGACGGACAGAAAGGAAAAAGGGAGGAGGAAGGAGTAAGGGAGGATATATTCGGAGGGGAGAAGGGAAAAACAAAAAAGAGGAAGTGATATACAAAAGGGTAGGGAGGAAGGTGTGAAAGGAAAAAGGAAGGGTGGTATAGGGGAGGAAAGGGTTGAGGAGAGATGAAAGTACAGAAAGGAAGGGTAAAAAAAAAGAGGAAAGAAATATGGAAGGAAGGAAAGGATGGGAGGGACAAATTAAGGAAAGATAAGAAGGGGAAAAGAAGAGGAGAAAGAAGGGAGAAAAGATAGAAAAAATAAAGGAAATAAGGGACGAAAGAAAAGAAAGTAGGAAGGATAGGATTACAGGGAGAACGGGGTAAGGAAAGCAAGGGAGGAAGTAAAGAAAGGGAGAAGAGAGGCGTTGGGAGGGAGTGTTGGAAGAAGAGAGGGAAGTGAAAGAATGAAATGTGGAAGAGAGGGAAAAGGAGAAGAGGAAAAGCACATGATATTAGTAAAAAGGAGAAGAAAAGAACGAATTTTAATGCGAACGGAATACAAAAAATCGTTAATGATTTCGAGAATGCGAGAAAAAATTTGGAAAGAAAAAAGACGTAGAAAAATATATACATGTGTGTGTATGTGTGTGTGTGTGTGTGTGTGTATTATTGAAATAAATGAATAGAGCAGATATCGGCAGGAGTGAACAAGAAAATGAGAAAGAATTATTGAGTTGAAGCAGTTATTTGGGTGTTGGTACCAATGGTAGCTGTTTAGCCCAATGATAAAAACGCCGCTACATTGGAACAACTTTTCCATTGGTAGCAGGTTTGATCCTTTTTCTTCAATTGTTTACTCTATTTATGTTAAGTCATTCTCTGTGTGAAGACGGGACATAATTTCAAATAAGAGTTACAATATGATTTAATGCAATTTGCAATGTTATATATATATATATATATATATATATAGGGAGAGATGGATAGAAAGAGATAGAAAGAAAGAAATGGGGCTACATCTACTGGTCACTTTTACTCAAACCTTGCCCCCTCCCAATAACTACACATTGTCTTCCAGCGCCCACTACCACCCTTATCTTTAAGTGCCCTGAACTTGGGCTCCCTGTCCTCCCAAGGATGTGATGCCACCCATTTTAAGAATCATGGGTTCAGATATCATATTTGCCTAGAAGGAGCAAATACGTCAACTTCATCGTCAATCATAGCAAGAACAACTACAACTTTTTCCCCCTAGTCTGTAAATGGGCATATGTGGATGAGTGTATGGAGACAAATAAAAACTGTTTTTTTTTTAACGCGTGTATGATTACTGCGTCTGTGCCCTTTGGGTGTGCATTGTTTTTTTAGTATTTATCTATAAAATGTATTTTTATTAGGATAGAGCTATCGTAAGTATGTATAACCAAAACTGCTGTCGATATGTGATGTTTGCTGCTGATATTTGATGTCAGCTGCTGATGTATCATACATCTCGCTTATATGAGGTGAAACGATGTCCAGACGTTTTGCTGGATAACCTTTCATTTAAATGAACAGAACAGAAAGCTTTTTGTCAAATTTCTTTCAAAAACATTGATCATTTTCACAAAATATCTATTTTTCATATGGCAAAAAGAAAATCATTCCAATATTGATTTTGTATAGATTATGTCATTTCTTGTCTTGGATTTTACTTTATATATATATATATATATATATATATATATATATATATATATATATATATATATATATATATATATATATATATATATATATATGTTGACTGCATGTGTAGACTATAAAAAATAATCATATGTTGATTAGTCAGCATTAGGAAAAATGGATTTTTTTCTAAAAACTAGCGTCTCCGTGCAAGTGAATGGATCACAGGTTTCATTGTATATTGATACTTTCTGAAAAACAGAGCGCTTTCAGCAGCACTTTCTGCCATTTTCAGTATCAGCTCTATCTTTTTAAAGGTATCTATATGCATTGGAACTGCAGATTCGTTCTTTTGTACGAAAAACAGGGGAGGGTTATTAAAAAAAATAAGAGGAAGAAAGAGAGGGGGAGTTCTCTTTTCGTCCGTTTTTTTCACGTTAAAATCACGATCTCGTACCGGAAGTATACATATAGATGACTATACATCCATTAAGATTCTTATTATACTTATCTGCCATTTTTACATGCTGTCAACACTGAGTTGGGCGTGACCACCTATTAGTGTGTGTGCGTCCTTCGCCAAGATCGAAACTGGCCTCGAGAAAATTGTTCCGAAAACTCGGAAAAGGTATTTTTATAGACAAGCCATTACGAGTCGGGAAGAATAGATGAACGAAGACATATTACCTATCTGACCCCTCCTGACCTTTCATTTCCTACCATTTTCTTTTTCTCTCATCATCTTCCACTCTTCCCCACAGCTCTCTACGGTGATGGCAAATAAAAGAAATATAAGGAGGGTGGGAGACGAAAATTTGGGTTCATAAGGAGCAAAGTGATGCAGATGGATCGATATATATATATATATATATATATATATATATATATATATATATATATATATATATATATATATATATGTATATATATGTATATATATATATAGAGAGAGAGAGAAATGGAATCTGAATGGAGCTCTCCATTGGACAGCAGACACAGTCATGAATATCAGTGGAAGTCATTGCTTTTTGAAGTCGAACAAGTATCATAGGGCCTTAATGGCCGACCAAACCCTCTTCAATAATGGAAATGCCGTCGTCACTCAGAGTAAAATTCTATATTTGCTTCTTATTTTCTAACCTTCAACCGACTTAGATTCCAATTTTATTTATTCACGGGAGGAATTTTCACCGGAGGAGTAAATGTCTAGAAGACGGGGCAGCCCTAATAGGGTGAAACCGAGGTTTCACTAAAATTACTACAGTGTAGGACTGAAAAGCTTTTTTTCTCTTGTCTCGACTCACTAGAAGATCTACATTTCACTTGGCACACTTAGGTTTCGGCCATGTTGCCAGGGCTGTTGAACTCAGTACTTGATTCAATATCTCGATAACATGCAGAGCGGTCTTGCTCTAACTTGATTCCAATAAGGGGGGACCTTACAGCGCACATATGAATATAAACTCTCTTATGGAGTTATTCAGTTGGTAGTTAAATGCCATTTAGTGTTTTTGTGTACTGTGTGACCGTTACATTTACGATGACCGAGCCTGTTCTATTCTTTACGGGTAGGGATTTTTTTCTGGGAGAAAAATTGCAACACCATGTCCTATTGGTTCAAATTTGGCACCCTACGACTTCTGTGTTTCCCAAAAGAGATTTCAGACAATGATATTATGAACTTAGTACCAAGCCAGTGATACTCAGTAAAACCCATTTGATTAGGTTTATACACTTCATATATCAGCATGCGTTATTTACAAAAGATCTAATAACTATTTTAAAAAAGAAATAATGCTATTCTACTGTGATCCAAATTGATTTCAGCATTCAATAAGTTTGACGGAATATATATATATATATATATATATATATATATATATATATACATATATATATATATATATACCGATGAGCCAAAACCTTGAGACTAATTGTCTAATATGCCCCCCAAAACAGCCATTCAAATCAGACAGGGACTCTACGAGGCATCTTGAAGTTCCTTCAGGTATTTGGTGCTAGGATGGTAATAGAAAGTTGTTCAAGTTACGCAGTGAAAGTGCTGAAGAGCTAACTCGTTGGTTTAGCCCATCTGATATGCACTATACTGGATCTAGCTGATTGTTGTTAGCCAAGACAACACAGTCTTTATCTTCCTGAAGCCATTTCTGTAGAACAGCGTAAAACACAGCGCTGTGTGCCAGGGCGCTTTGTCCTGCCAAAATTTGTCTCTGCAGTCGCAAAAGACATTTAACTTGAAGATGTGTACCCGGTCTACGATGATGTAACCGTAGATGGAATGCAACAGAGTCCCTTCCACGTGAATGATAAGACCCAGTTTTTACCAGTTGCCCGAAGAATCACGCTGCTCAACAGACTTATTACTTTCCTCATAGTTCATTTTGATGTCATTACCTCCAAAGGATAAAGACGCACAGATACTATATCGTTCATCTTTTTCAGGACAGAGTAAGATTATCAGACCAGGCAACGCTCTGATACGAGATCAAGTTTCGACGCACCTATGCCAATTGGAGACGTTATCAGCGATAGACATTGGTTAGCGAGAAGTCTTTTTTTTTTACCGTCTTGCAGCTACATAGCCTAATATACAACAAGGATCGATGCACTGTGTGCTGTGATGCAGACCTTTCTTCATCCTTATTAACGTTCTCTACAATGTATGCTACAGTAGCCCTTCTGCTGACTTGTACTTGGTGAGAAAACTTTCGTTCCGTTCTCGCATATATAAGTCTTGGACGCCCGATGCCTTGTCAGAGGTTCGTATTTATTCCTCCTCGAAGTAATGTCGATTAGTAAGCACCACTATCGAATATCAGCACCCAAGATTCGTTTTTCGACTATTTCAAGTACCATTGTCGATTTCATTTACTTTTCATGGCAATTACTAAGATTATCATCTAACAGCGTGGTTCGGAGATAACGAATAAACACAGGGGATTTTTCACCAGATTTGATTTTTGCAAAATCTATCTTCCATCAAGTTGGCCCTATCGTGAAACCTAATCGAAGCTACTTTAGGATACTTGACAAAAAACAGGATATCATTTCGAGGCTAAAAGAAATTTCAAGAAATAAAAGGCTATCAGGGATTGGAATAAACAGGTACGCGTTGGTACAGCACATGCCTACTTCTCAAATTCCAATGCAATCATTACGGTATAAATAGTTCCCAGGTCTCTGACCTACTGTATACCAAATTCACAACACCAATTCCCGTCACTGTGCACATAGAGAATGACTGATATTCATTTGCGTAATGTTAAAGACCATCTTTCTGTTTAGAGTCTCAGAAGATATATATATATATATATATATATATGCGTAATGTTAAAGACCATCTTTCTGTTTAGAGTCTCAGAAGATATATATATATATATGTATATATATATACATATATATATATATATATATATATATATATATATATATATATATATATATATATATATTATTTGTCAGTGGCAGCGACGGTTATTACTTGATAGTTAATTATCATGCTTTTAAAAAAATTGGGAATTGGTGTAAGAATTTATGCCATCAATTGCTTCAGTGATTCATTCTCTCAAAAGCTTCTACACTACAACAGATACATTTTTCCTCAAATGTTCATTGATTTGATGAAATAAAACTTAATACAAAAGCCCTCGAGTCTATATAATTCTACTTCGGTTTTTTTCCGTGTTATTGCATTAAACGAGGCCTGTAGAATCGATAAACTGCGCATCCATGAAATAAAGAGCGTTGGAGAATTATATAATCTTATTGCAGAGGTTACCAAAGTTAATGTCGCAATGCGCATTCCAAAGTCCGAGAGTAAACAAGGCGAGGCGTAATCGTCACCGCAACTGAAATCAAAAGCGACAACGACTCCGACGTTTATGCAGCGAAAGGGGAGACAATCGAATCTTTCCTTCAACTGCGGCAGGTGATGTAGTAAATTTCTAATACTACCTTGGCAAATGTTGACCAAATATATTACTCTCTAAGAATCGCTGGAACTGAAATACTAAAGAAAAACTCATACCTGGAACTAAATGTTTCGTCATTATCATTGTCCATTAAAAGTTTGCAGCTGGACAAAGGCCATGGTCAGCTGCTTCTCTGTCAATCTTGACTATGCCAATACCAAACCTTCTATCTAATCTCTCCATCTCATGTATGGCACTCTCCTATTGTGTTTGTTATCCTTTAGACACCAATCTATGTTCTTTTGCACCATCTGTTTTAGTGGCAACCAGTAACCTTTACCTTCCAAAAACGAATCGTTTAATCGTGTAAAAATATTTTACGCTCTTATCATATGATCTCGAGTGACTTTAATCGTCTAATTTACAGTTACTACAGCAGTACCTATACCAAAGCAGCATGTTCTGAGGGGCCCAGATTTTATTCCGGGTGGAATTGATGGCCATAATTGTCATAAAAATGATTCGCCGTCAGTCATGGAAAAATGCAGTTTCGAGGTATTTCTTTAATTTCACTTCAGTCTTGCTAATTTAGATAATCTATATCTAAATTTAGATAATTCCAAAGAGTGGAAGTCAGGGGAGATAATCTGTAGAAGCGATGAGAAAATATCTATAATCTTGTTTTAAATTCACTTGCATTAAATTACCAAGATCTGACAACGTCAAACTTGACTGCTCTGCACGTGTTTGCTGGCTGATACATCAGGCGAATGTTAACTTCGTACAATGGCCAGTTGTCAAGTAATCGCGGTATACACACACCGCTCACACGCTTTCGCAGATATTTCTTCAATTGTAGTCAGATTCATGAAGCCTAACCCAATCACACAAGGTTACAGTTATTGATTATTAAATCAATGGCGATTGACCTCCCCACACCAGTGAGTTATTCAGTCAGTTCTTCAAACGTAAAGATGACTGAACTCACTAACCATTTGAATTGGTCTGCTTTTACAGGACTAAACTTTTGACTATTTAGATACAAAAGTCAATTTAACCTCAACTTAGTCTCATCATCATATTTAGTTTCTTATCATTCATTGTTGGGCATAGACCTTCCCGAGGATTCGCCACAATTCTCTATCATGGGCGTCGCAGACGCAGTATTTTCTGAATTTGTCTAGTTCGACTCTCCATCTTGTTTTCTGTCGGCCTTGGTTTTGCATGTGATCTCAGGGGATCCATGTTTTGAGTCGTTATGTCCATCGGTTGTCTGTCATTCTTGAAACATGGCCTGCCAATTGCCCTTAAAGTTTTTAATAGATTCTATGATGTCTCAAATCCCTGTTCTCTTCCTGATATACTGTGCTGTCTTGTGATCTCTCCATGTGAGGTTGAGCATGATTCTCTCATGCGTGCGTTGCACACTTCTCAGTTTGCAGGTCTGTCTTTTGGTTAGGCTCTATGTTTCAGCTCCGTAAGTGACTATCGGGAGAATGCATTGGTTGTATACTCTTTTCCTCTATTCTTTTCAGGATTATTGGGATCGTCTGGCTTTTAAATATTGAGCTTGCTTTGTCGAAGGCTTGCCATCCTAGAGTGATTATTTGCTTGATTTCCTCTTCTTTTGAGGATCTCATGGAGATTCGTTGTCCTATAAATGCTACAGCGAGTGGCATTTTGTATTCTGCTGCTTTTCCTTTTTGTTGATCTATTAAATGGAGATGTTCAATGGTAAGGTAGTTTCTTCTAAATCCAGCCTGTTCTCGTGGTTGATTCTCGTCCAGTGTTTTAGTAATCCGGTTGGTGATGATTTTTGTGAAAAGTTTGTAAATTCAGTTGAGTAGGCTTGTAGGTCTATAGTTGTTGAGGTTTATGGGGTTTCATTTTTTATATAAAAGCATTATGATTACAGTGTTCCAGTCCCTAGTGACTCTACTCTGTTTTAGATTCAAGTTGAATAGAATAACTACCTTCCTGTTGACGTTCTCACCAGCTTTTTCAAAGATAACAAAAATCAAAGGAGTCACTCTGAATAAGATCAAACTCACTACTCTAGTGGTAATACCGCTTCGAATAACGCTTCAAGTATAACAATCTAGAAAAAATTTCAAATCAAAAACGAATCTGGAGGACTGTCTTTGGAAACTTCTACCAGGTCTTAAATGGAGTGGGACCCCAAAAGCCTGATAAATATGGGCTCACCTACAGTGTTTCTACTTAGAAATCTGAGAAATGTCAGAGGGACCACTTACGGAGCCAAATCCACCGGATCCCAGAATCTTTTACTACGCCTCTGGAGATGGTCAAACGATAACGATTGAGCTCAATGCACTGAAGAACTTGATGCGAAACGAGACTTAGCTTGGCCTACTGCGGTACTAGATGAATGGAATAGGGTGCCAAATAACGATCGCGTTTACTACGCCCTCGTTAAAAAAAGACACATGTTTAGTAATTGAAATGTATAACAGACTAATTTGTCGGTCACTATCAATCAAATATTTCAAAATATGACGCCCAATCTATGCCAGGCCAGAGAGAGGTGATACGTTTTCTTTGTTTGTAAGGAAGAGATTTTGAATTCCTTAAGACCAGCTTTTGAGAGTAGGATTTTAAAGGCTCACTTCATACTTCTGCTTTATGTAAATGAATTTGTAAATTTGATAATCCTTCGGTACTAAAATTATATACCTGCCTCTGTATGTCCGTTCCCCCTCCTTTCTCTCTCTCTCTATATATTTGGGAGCGGGGGAATGTGTGTCATATAATAGGTTTGGGAAAAGAGATGCATGTGCATTGAATCTATCCTTATTTTGGTCAGCGATACGATTATCCAAAGCCCAGGTAATTTCATGCTTAACTACTAGCAAAATAATTCGTAACACAATACAAAATAACACCTCATACAAAAGACAATAGATTTTAAGCTGGCTGAAGGTATAATTTTTCTAAATCAGTTTTCACACAAATTTTTGTTGAACCCCTTGAAATAATTTTTTTTTAATCTAACCTTATCCAACACTTAAAATGATAATATTTCTGTGCGTCCATTTGTGAAATTTGGTACAAAAATTTCTTTCAGCTTATACATGATTTAATTCTGTTCCTTTCTATCTACCAGAGCCTTCTGTATTCTGTATATATATATATATATATATATATATATATATATATATATATATATATATATACATATATATGTGTGTGTGTGTGTGTGTGTGTGTGTGTGTGTGTGTGTGTGTGCGTGTATATTTATAGGAAAAGCTATGGACAAATAACTTTGTTTTTTCAATTGGGGAACAGGGACAAAAGAAACCGTCGGTGTGACATTTCACTAGATGTTTAAAAAGATGTCTTGACGTTACAAAAACATAGTTAGACAACAACAACAACAACAGCAACAACAACAAACACGGCAAAGTGAATAAGGATAGAACACAGACTGAGGGAAGCAAAGCAAAGATAGAGGCGTGACAAGAATGGAGGAGTGAAAAGAAAAAACAGAACTTTCTTTTTTCTTTTTTCTTTTTTCTTTTTCACACGTAGCCGGGCATTGCAGCTGGCGGCAGGCAAGGAACCGTCCTTAGAAGAATGGCACCTTGCCAGGAGTTTTGCGAAGGTGTTAAACGCAGAGGGAGAAGCGTAATGTCTTTGTCGATGGCTACAAAACTGTGATATATGCTTTTAACGAGTCGATAGATTTATTGTAATTTCCTTAAACGCCGACTCATTCATCATATCTTTATATATATATATATATATATATGTGTGTGTGTGTGTGTGTGTGTGTGTGTGTGTGTGAGTTTGTTTGTGCCTGTTAGTATATATATATATATATATATATATATATACATATATATATATAAGATTGCATGTATTAGTATGTTTAGAAGGGTTTATATGAATATATACATACAAATATTATTGGAAGTATATGCGTATGTGTGTGCGTGTGTGTAAAATAATGGTTACAGACCTCGTTTCACAGACATTTTTTGCATTCAATTCTCAGCTATATAATTCTGTTCCAAACTGAACTAATCTTAGTAAAAGAGTTGCTAACCAAAAATGTGTGGAAATCGATCATTAAAATGAATTACTTACGGTAATACTTAGTTTTCGCCGTCTGCTGAAAAATGAGCCTCTTGCGTACATTTACAACTCTTCTAAAAAGGGTAATCTCTCGTAAAGTGAAGTAATATCAATCATTCGACCTTCATCCCTCTCTTTCTTTCTATATATACGCTGATTTTACAAGAATGCAGAATATACAGTCGTGTAAAAGCTCTAAATTGACAATGCAAAAATTATATAAGTATTTATAAATGGACTTATGTTATCGGACAGAATGATTATAAATTACGTAATGTTATATAGGAACTTTTTTTCAAATAATCTCTCGTCATTACACGGTTATTACATCACTTACCCTAGACAACGTAATTAGTATAAACAATTGGAGAAAATGGGGCCACTGTGAGAATCAAACCTGCAAAGGATAGGGCAGCTGATTCAACGTAGCGATGTTATACTATTGAACTACACAGCCGCCAGTTTGCATAACTGCTTTCATCTCAAATTCTGATCTCGTTTATTATCAGTCTATTTGTTTCTTTTCAACATGATAATCATATTATTAAGAAATGGACATATATGATCCGTCTAAATGATTATAAATTGTGTTATTCTATGTAAAAACTCTTATTCAAATGATCTCCAGCGTTTCATATATATATATATATATATATATATATAGTGAGAAAGAGAGATAAAAGGATAGTTAGATGGATGGGAGATTTTTTTTCATGCATATATATATTGTCTAGATAGCTTTACAGCTTTAAACATTAAACTTTACAAATCCTTCTTATAAGATTTTTTTGTGTCATTTCAGTCACCCAATTCCCAATATCTGTCAATGCAATTTACGTTATCATCAGAAATGTTTTCTTCTTTGTGTCCTCAATACTTTGTAATCATTGTACAATTTTTAATTTTTTCCTTGCTGGGATCGTCAGTTGTTTACCAGATAACTGTTTCGGGTATTTTAAAAATAAAACAGTTCTATAAACATGACATCCTTGCAATGTTGATCAAACACCACCTCCCTTCATTATATGATTTTTGCTATACATGTTGTCCGTCATTTTTAATAAGGTTTCATGTGTATTGTACATTGATATCATATATATATATATATATATATATGTGTGTGTGTGTGTGTGTGTATACAATATGTACGCATATTTACATGTGTACTTTTCGACCTGTGGCTGTGTCAATGAATTTATCTGACTATAAATATCTACATATTCTGCTAGTATCCAATAAAGTATGATTTCCCTTGTTCTCTGTCTATAATGGTTGCCTCTATCACTTGAAGTTATGATAAAACAAATAACACTAACCAACGATTTTATATAATGGACTCTTCCACTGAAAGGAGTTTTTGTTTGTAATATGAGGTGCATAGTGCACTTATTTGGCTTCTTTGTGCATTAACATTTGAACGTTTTTACTTATGTGCGACTGTACATAAATATGTGTGTGCGAATTTGTTTATGAGTGAGCGTATGTTAGTGTCTTATTTCGTGTGGTATGTACTCTTCTCTCCAGATTTGCCACTTTTTTGTCGTAGCACCCTGGAATCATTGGAGAGATGCTGATTTGAAGAAAAAAAAACAGCTTTATCATAACACGTATGGGTCCAGGTAGTGCGATATCGTGGATGTCACAATATTTGCATCTCAAATAGACAGCGGATGTCCATTCTGCAGCAGATGTGTTATTCAGTCTGCCCTTTTCGTTCGATGGGCGTATGCTTTCAATGTACGGGGTGACTCAAAAAGAGTGACCATTTCGATTGTCTGCTTCGTGATAATGTGCAAATCAGATAGAATTGGACTGAAAATTAAATGAAAAGGTATACCGTGTCATTTTCAGAACAGAAATTGTGCACTGAATAACTCGATATCCTGAATCAGCACTTATGCAATTTATCATAATCAGAGCCCTCTATATGAGAACCACGGTGGTTTAGGCAGACCTTGATTCTAACCCCAAATTTCTGTCCTGGTTCCACTGGGAGTAATTGATCATATTCAGCATGGGCTGGTCAGTGTATCAGGTTTGTCAGCGAGCATAGATCACTTGATAGCACCCCTAACCAAACCTGAAGTCGTGTCGGATTCCGCCTTTGTGTGTGTGTGTGTGTGTGTGTGTGCGTCTGTGTGTGTGTGTGTGTGTGTTTCTCCCCAGCTGTGGATACCATTTTAGTTAGAACCTTATGGTTCGCTTATGACAAATGACATAATCTCATCAAAACAACCTGGAAAGAAAAAATTGTGTTACGAAAATAGAGAAATGACATAGATTTGAAATAGTTATACGTTGTTTGTTTTTTTCACTTACCCATTACAGCTGTTTGCCTTTGCTTCTGTTTCTTCTTTCGTCCCTTTCCTCTGTTTTACCCTTTAGTTCCATAGCTCTAACCGTCATCCCTAGAACAATAATGCAGATGTAACAACATTACTTTAGTATATTGAGGATAAATATGAGCTTAGAAAATATTCAAAAAGATGACGATAAATAAAGAAATCGTTGCATATATATATATATATATATATATATATATATATATATATATATATATATATATATATATATATATATATGTACATAAGTCTCTGAGTGTGTAAGAGAGAAGAGAACACGTACTGAGGTATATAAAGGCGCTACTTTAAAATGACGTTTAGCCAACAGACGCTATCCTAATAGATTCAATGACCTTGCTGGTAATACGCGTGAATGTGCAAGCATATGTATATTTTGCTTACATCATGTATATACGAAGAAAGTGGCATTAGCCCCGGGGTCATCTCTCTGCTCCCAGTCTCACTCCTCCAACCTCTGGTGGTTGCAGGTGAACACTCTGTACATTAGTGGTGCATTAGGGACAGAATTGAGCAGCATTCAACTCAATTCGGACTCACCCCGTTCAGTAATTTTCGATTAAGACGCTCTGTGAATGGAAAACAGAAGAGGGGTTTTGAGCTTAGAGTGATGCCGTGGGCTCCACTTTAGCCTCGTGCAGAAACCACGAGCTAAGCGCTTAGGGGGCGGGAGGGGAGGATCCCACTGGCTCGATAGCTTTTCGATCGGCCATGTTCGTCGTTTTCTTCTCTCGCTAACTTCAAACCCGGTTCCTTATTTATTCTCACAGTCTTTCCTTTTTCTTTGTTTGACAAGCCTACGACCAGATCACGTTGGATTCAACGGTTCTCGCAGCGTTCAGCAACGTTCAGCCTGCTCAGTTCAAAGATGGGTGACTGACTGGGTATATAATGTTGAAAGCAGCTGGGGGCCATGCGCTGAACCCCCATGAAAGTCTTCTCGGCCCTACTAAGAAGAGACCATTCTCTACACTATTAGTGAATAAGGCAAGCAAAAGAAAATCCGATTTTTTTTTTAGAAACGTGAACTCTGCAAAATACAAACTGAGGGACCAATTTAGCATAAACTCGTGGCATAAATTGAACTCATCCAAGCAGCCTATTCAGGGGGATTTCAAAAAGAAACCTTTTTTTGGACGTAAGGGGTTAATGTTTGAATTTTCAGCTCTGTAGTTCCATAGATAGAGAGAGAGCTAGCAAGACCAACTTGAAAACTGAAACGATCTATGATGACAGTTTTGAGTGACAGTTTCTATGTGTATGTGTGTGTGTGTGTGTATGTGTGTGTGTATTTTTCGATATCGATCGGTTGAGCAAACACCTCTTGAACTTTGAAAATATTTACTTGCGCATCGATCAAATACGTATTTGATACTTGCAGAACTGCAGTAAAATTACAAAAAAGTTGTAAATTTTTAAATATTTCTCCTGTAAACACACCCTGCTAGCAAACAACATC